>BSBM01000487.1:8410000-8995000 GCA_027924585.1 Larix kaempferi
CCTGAAGGGAAGAATTGGGTACCGGTGAAGGATAGAAATTCTCGGACTCAAGAAATGTAACGTCCATGGTGATATAGGTTCGGTTGGTAGTGGGGTCATAACACCAGAAGCCTTTTTTATGTAAACCATATCCCAAAAATAAGCACCGAATGGCACATGGGTCCAGTTTGGTATGTTGATTCTTGTGGAGGTGGAAAAAAGAAACACACCCAAAAATTCTAGGAGGAAGCATCAATATTGAAGGAAGGGATATATGAGTAGAGAGGATTTGTAAGGGGGTTTTAAAGTGTAAAATTTTAGATGGCATATGGTTGATTAAGTACACGGCAATAGCCACAGCATCCCCCCAATGGCATCTCGGCACCATTGCTCCAAGGAGTAGGGAACGGGATGTTTCCGAAATATGCCAATTTTTCCTCTCGGCTACACCATTTTGTTGTGGTGTTTGAGAGCATGAGGTCTCATGGAGGAGGCCATGTTGTTGGAAATAGGCCTAAAATCTTTGGTTGATGAATTCGCCACCATTATCGGAACGAAGAATTTTTATCTTGGAAGAGAATTGAGTCTGAACCATGGCATGAAATGCTTTCAAAATGGTGAAAAATTCGTCTTTGGTTTTTAGCTGATAGAGCCATGTCATTCGAGTACAATCGTCGACAAAACTTACAAACCAACGGTGACTAGAGGAAGTAGGTATCGGGGATGGTCCCCACACATCGGAGTGTATCAATGCAAATGGAGTATTAATTTTATTCAAGCTAACTAGATAAGAAACTCGTTGGCTTTTAGCCTTGATACATGTATCACATTTAAAGTCCACATTCTGCAAATGGGAAAATAAAGATGGGAGCAGATGCCAGAGATAGCCAAATGATGGGTGCCCCAAGCGCCTATGCCATAGCCAAATCTATCGTTCATGGCTACTAGTTTGATGGTGCGTGTGATTTGCTTTTTCTGGGCTGAAGTCATCAAGGTAGTACAGTCCCCCCCTCTTAGTAACACGCCCAATAATCTCCTTGCTGAGAACATCCTGAAGAAGACAAAAAGTAGAGTATATCAGCACAACAGAATTAAGCTCTTCAGTAACTTGACTCACAGACATCAACTTGTTGGAGAGAGATGGAACAAGAAGTGTGTGAGCTAGAGAGAGAGAGGGAGACAGGGGCACAGTTCTAGCCCCTGTGACTGGGAAAGTGGCCCCATTGGCATTGGCAATGCAAGTCCTCCATGGCTGAGTTGTGTTGGAGAAGTCATTTGGATCAAATGTCATATGATCCGTCACTCCAGAGTCGATAATCCAGGCACCATCATTCCGAGTAGTAGATCTGCAAAAAAATTGACCACAATTACCTTGATCTGGGGTTGAGGTAGAAGGTCCAGCCACAGGAATAAGAGAGAGTTGAGATTCAGCCATGGCCACCGCTACTAGACCTAGGACGTCTTCAGTTGCAGGAGCATCTCGTTTCTTTTGGGCTTGTAATTCGTGCTACTAGTCTGGGTAGCCATGTAATTTGAAACAGGTTTCCCGAGTATGTTTTGTACTCCCACAGTGAGTGCACTTATTCCCATCAAAATGACCTTTGGATCGTGAGGAGGACCCAAACTTTTCTGACTGGCCAGATTTCACGCCTTTGATGGTCATAACAACACCACTAGCCACTGCTTCTGCTCCCGATATCATCATAGATTGTCGGAGATCTTCCCTTCGAACGTGAGCATATGCCTGCTCAATTCAAGGGAAAGGTTTCAGGCGAAGAACATCGCTCTGAACATGATCCAATCGATCATCTAGTCCATCAAGAAAAGTGTATACTCGCTCTTCCTGTAAAATGGATTTGTAGCTTTGTATGTCAATTGCACATTTCATTGGATTCGATCGACGAAAATCGATCTCTCACCACAAACCCTGTAGATCATTATAGTATTTTTCTATAGATCTTCCTGCTTGTTTCATTCGAGATACACGACGTCTGAGCTCGTATACCTGCGAGGTGTCAGTTCCATCGAAGTATGTTGTGGCAGTAGAATCCCATACTTGCTTAGCCGTTGGGTAGCGAATAAAGTTCACGACCAAGGAATGGTCCATGGAGTTGATCAACCATCCTTTCACCATGGCATTCTTAGTGCACCACTTACGAAAGGAGGGTTCGGTTTCTGGTGGTTGGGGGTAGTCTCCATTGATGTATCCCAGTTTGTCTTTTACTGAGATGTACATCTCAACAACCTGGGACCATAATCCATAGTTTGAACCATCAAACTTGATGCTGATTGGAACCATCGGGGAATCAGTGATGGGAGAGGAAGAGGTCTGGACCCTTGACAAAACCTCCATCATTTTTTATGTTAGATTATCAAGGATGTTTTCGGTGGAGTCATCCATGAAGGCTGAGCAAAATATTGACCCTTGCCTGATAAAAAAACAGGGAACCCAAGATCATGCTCTGATACCATGTCAAACGTATCTTTCTTTGATATCAATTCCATAAAACTTAGTACAAGATATAGAGATACAAGAAACTTTTTTAGGAAGCTATTCTACGTCTGTACAATATTTACGGCTACAATCATGTTTTACCCTTGAATGAAGGGATTCCTAAATCTAATATTTCCATAATTGGCTAATTGCAGGGCTCACGCCAACAATCCACCCTACTGAAGTTCGAACATCAGTATTCCTCTGCTTACTACCCCCAAGGGAACGGCCAAGTAGAGGCCATTAACAAAATTTTAAAAACCATCCTCCAACGCACTATTGACTGGCATAAGTCCAATTGGCACCACATGTTATTCCCTGCCTTATGGGCTTACCATACATCCACCAAAACTGCCACCAGTTTTACCCCGTTTCATTTAGTTCACGATGTCGAGTCTGTCCTCCCCATAGAGTGTCAGATACCTGCCTTACACATCATCGTCGAGCTTCTCCCAGACACCTACCCACTCGAGCAACGTCTGCTATCACTAGAACAAGCTGATGAAGACCGTCGTGCCACTCTCTAGACCATTGAAGCCGCCAAGAACTGCTCCAAAGCTGGTTACGACAAACATGTACACCCTCGAACTTTCCATGAAGGGGATCTCGTCCTCGCCTATGACCAAGCCCACGACAAAACTGGTAAAGGAAAATTTGAATCCATGTGGCAAGGCCCTTACATCGTGCAGACCTGCCTCGGCAATGGGGCATACATTTTAACTGGCTCAGAAGGTCACCCTTTGCGCAACCCCCGTAATGGGTTGTATCTTAAGCGCTTTTATCCCTAAATAAACCCGCGGCCCCATTGGTCCGTATTGTACTGTTTGCTCTCTTTTTGTTTTTCACCTTTTCCACCACGATCTTACATTCATCATTTTTGCATGATCATAGATGGACCCTATTCCACCTCATTACATTGGCTTCGCTAATGGAGCAAGCCGCTGGTCTCCAAACCTGGCTTCTGCAGCATGGGTCTTATATTCCCCTTCACATGAATTGATTCACCTTGAAGGAATATGTATAGGCACTGCTACCAATAACCAGGCGGAGTATGATGCTGTGGCTAGTCTCCTGACTACTGCCCTCCAGATAGGCATATGTGACCTTCATGTGTTCCTTGACTCCCAGCTACTTGACAACTCCCAGCTACTTGTCTCCTAGCTCAACAAATGCTATCAAGTGCATGATCCCTGCCTCTTTAGAAAATTCCTGTGCACAAAACAACTCAACCGACAATTTATATCCATAACATTCACCCATGTCCCAGGAGCTCAGAATAGTGTCACAGATAAAATGGATAACAACATCCTAGATTGGCACATCAATCACACCATGTAAAACCTCCATCATGCATCATCATCCCATAACATCTCATCAAAAATATATAAAAACCCAAAAAGATTGCAAGGGGCATCCACGTGCCTATCACCACATAAAAATTTGCATCCATGTGCAATAAAAATAAAAACACATCCATATACAGGGGCATCCACGTGCCTAACGCTACATACATCATGTTGCATAACATACAATACACATGGGGCATCCATGTGCCCATCATTCTATACTACTTGCATCCACATGCAGTACAAACATATAACAAACCATAAGCGCATCCACGTGCATACACTAAATCATCATCGCAAAAAGGTGCATCCATGTGCATATATATATATCAAAAAATACATGATCATATGCTACACATGTCCTGAGTACCCCTGTACTCAGCTATAAAAAAAATATCTATACATCCATACGCCTCATAGAGTACATGTTATACCTACAAAATCGGGGGGAGTCCCCTGCACTCCCTAATGAGAATCATACCCATCGTCACTGCCTATGTCAGCTGCCTCTGAGTCCTCACCTCGCTCCTCCTTCGGCAGCTCCTCATCCCTTGCGGGCTTCTGTGCCCGACCCCTATCTGCCAAGATAGCCACCCGGATCACGATCGACCGAAACTCCCACGGCGTCCTCAAACAATCCTGAATCACCTCCAGATCCACATCCCGCCACCCATCGTCAGTCACTCCAACCAGCAACCAATCCAGAAGCATCCATACAGACTCCAGAGTCCCCTCAGCGTCCCGTCGACGCACCTCCCCTCGGCTTGGCAGGGCTGGTACCGCCACATGCCCCATGCGTGCTACATGTCCTGGTGGTGGTCTCAGGACAACATCTGTAGATCATACCTCAGTCAGTAACAGTATATCAAAAACCTATCATACACAAAATCTATATATCCATAACATAAAAAAGCATATCAATACATACCATCTGGTCCCCATGCCTACCCTGGCGGTCGTGGTGCCTCCAGATCCCCAGTGTAGTCCATATCTCTGTATGGATAATCATCCAGTGTCAGCGGCATCTACAGCCACTGAAGGTAAATCTCCTACGTAAAGTATCTACCCACCTCATCGCCACCTCGGCGGCGCATCATCTCTCCCCACCGCACCATGCGCAGCTCCCTCAGTCCTCCTTCCCTGATCGGCACCCGCGACCGCAGTGTAGGTACCCACTCCATGAAGAAGGCACACAGAAAGGATCCATAATAGAATCCCTTTCCAGATTCCTTCACCGATGTCAACTGTCACTCCACACAAGTGAGGAACATCTATCCCTAAGCACAATAAACACCATCCAGCACCCACTCCACTAGTTGCATCTGGCCCCCGGACACCTTCTCAGGTGATTGGGACCCCAAAACTCGAACCATGCACACCGCAATCACCTGTACTGCTGGCTCCTACTGGTCCACCACCCGGAGTGCATTCCTCTGTACCCCTAGCCTCTGGAACATAGTACTGCTGCAACATATACTCCATATCCACATCTGTGGAGACTCATGGCTGCATATCTGCCACCCTACCCAGACAGGGCAACCCCGTCAGGAAGTATACATCTGCGAGGGTGAGATCCACCCTCTCTCCCTACACCCTGAATGCTAGAATGTCTGGCTCCCAAAAGCTCACTAATCGGTTCAACAGCAACGCTGCTAAATGCATCATAGGCACCTGTACGAACTTCAATAGTCCGCACAATCCCAACATCGACCGCACATGCTGATCCCTTCAGACGACATCCACTATCTATTCCGGGACATCCCGCTCTCGCCAAAGCACCAATGGCATCTTGTCAATCACACAAGGAAAACTCATCAGACAAATGTCAAAGAAATAACCCTACCCTCCCCCCCAAGGGAACCCTAAAAGCTCGATCCCAATCGCAGCTTTAGGGCCCCTTGCCGCGGTTTCTGACCGCGGCTATCAGGGCTACAATCGTGGTCCAACACCGCGCCTATAGGAGCCGAACTCGCAGTCCCGAACCATCTGTCCAGCCTCAGAACTTGTGGTACCAAACCCCGTATTCTGACCCGAACCTCGCGGTCTGCAACCGCGTGATCCACCTTGGAACCCGCGGTCCCCGACTGCAGTTCCATCCCACAAACCCACGGTCCACCCCATGTGGACCGTGCAAATAATCCCCTGGGACCCACTACCCCCCCCCTTCGGAACCCAATGCAAATGCAGGTATGATTTTTTCGTAATACCTGTAACTCCTGCATCTGAAAATGGCCGGTCGGATCATCCAGAAATGCCAACTCAGCTCTGGTCCACTCTGATCACTAGTCAAAGTCAACAAGTCCAAATGACACTTGTCATGTTGGACCCACTCAGTATTTATAGTCCATTGAATTTTTCTTATTTTGGCCATTCTGAACCCATACAGAGTCCATTTTTCGAACCATTTTCACCACTGGAATCAGCACGACGACACTGTCATGATGGTCAACTCGTTCTCTTATTTTTTCCACATCATTTTTTTGAGCATTTTTTAGACACCACTAGTTCCCTCGGTTTGCATGCCACTTCAGTTGCTCTTCGTTTTCGATATATTTTATATCATTGGATTCATTTTTCCGAGCCCGTGATGATGCTTGAGATTATTTCTCACTCTCACCCCCAGAGTTTTTGGGTATTTTTCCAAAACGCCCCCCGTCGCCTCGGTTTGCATGCCACTTCAGCCGTTCCCTGTTTTTGACACTTTATATATCGCCGGATTCATTTTTTCGAGCTCGTGATGATGCTTTAGATCATTTCTCGCTCTCACTAGGTACAATTTCAACATTATGTTTCGACACCTTGCTGCCTCAATTTGCGCACCACATTGGCCGCCATCGGATTGTTCCACATTTTAACATAAGCCATTCACTCCTGTCATACTGCAATTATTTTTTTATTTTTCCACCATTCATTATCTCGCAAGGAGGCCCGCTAGTGTTCCCCCCCCTCCCTTGTTCTTGGTCATTATCAATGTTCCTTGATTGAGCACTTCCTCCTTGCCTGGCCATTCCTTTTGTTCGGTATAATTTTATCCCTTTTTCGGGCCAGAAAAGTCCTTTACGAAAAAGGCACTTAGGGAGTTTCTGTTAAGCTCTTTTTTGACTCCTAAAACAATGAAAAGATCGCCGAGCAATCTTGCTTCCTTTCATGCTCGTTAAAGTACCTGAAAGGGAATCTATCTGGTATAAGTTTAACCCTTTTCCAGACCTGGTAGACTACTTACGAAAAAGGAATACTCTAGTCACACCAGCTAGAAGAGTTCTTCATTGCATCCTTTTATGCTTCTTAGGGCCTTAGAGACTAACACATGAAAAAGCAACCCCCTGGAGTCTTCTTATCGCTTTTAGACTCTCTAAAATTGAAAGCAACTATGAGCATGAACTGTCCTGGGCTCGTACAAATCCACACGACAGTACCATTCCATTATTTCAGAGTCTTCTTATCGCTTTCAGACTCCTTAAAATTGAAAGCAATCACGAGCATGAACTATCCTAGGCTCGTATAAATCCACACGACAATACCATTTTACACACACTTATTCTAGTTTCTTAACCCATGAAGAAGTCCCCTTGTGCCTCTTGGCACTATGATCGATCATCTCGGTAGCACCCCCAATCAGGTCGCCTTTGTTCAGAGTAGTCTGCAGTCTCCTGCCATTTTACACCAGCTTGAGTATCACTCATCCCAGTCACTATCCTTGATCCATTATAGCTATGATCCCTTTCCCACCAGTCAGTTCCATATGCTGCTCGATCATCCCTGCCATCATACTCTGAACAAAGGAAGTTTGAGTCCACCCACTCTACTTGCCCAGTTATCCCCCACAGTATGTCAGTCCTACCATCAGTACTCTTACACTTCGGTTCTCCACCTCGCGCTCCTATCAAGGAAACATCATTGCCTTTCTAGTTGTAGGTCTCCCTCTGTGGACGACAGCCCCTCTATTCCAGAGGATAGACCCAGAGGTCCCTGCACCTTGGACCCATCACCATTTGTGGTGAGTGCCTATGGACCATTTTGAGAGGAGTCATCATTGCCTCTCAGAGTGGTTGTTTCTCACATGCTCGAATTCAACACCTTGATCGCATCGTTGAGACTCGCGCAGGGGTTATATCCCTTCAGTTATTGGTTGAAGACCCCAGAGTTCCCCCAACTCTAGCACATTGGTGAGTCACTTCGGAACGCCCAGTTATATGTTCCCGTGGAAGTCCGGGTTGCATTGGCGATTGTATTCGGAAGTCATCCAGTTATATGCTTCCTTGAGTACCTAGTTCAGTTCCAGTTTAGTGTACCATTGAGGATATGACTCCCCGTCACTATGCTCCAGCAGCTCATTAGTTCCTCTGGTACCCCACTTAGCAGCACTGTAGTTATTCCAGTGTACCAGTTCTTCAGCTCAGACATGGTCAGCCCAGCATTATGTCCCAGATTGGTGTCCCCTCTGGACCCGTATGATGTACATAGTGGTTCTCTATGTATCCTACAGGTCCCCCTTTTCGGGCCTCACAGATATTTTTTATGTATCTTCATACGAGCATGGGAATGCCTTCCTCATCCATATATTGAGATTCTTCCTCATTCATTATTTGAGGCCATGTATATTTCAGGTCCCCATATTTTGGACCCCATTGTTATTATTGATATGAGCATGGGAATGCCCGCCTCATCCATATGTTCAGATTATTCCTCATTCATTATTGAGGTCATGTACTTTCAGTTTTTGCAGTTTGTTCAGGACCGTTGTTCCGGGCTCCAGTTTGTTTCTTCTCTTCTCCACACCTTAGGAAAACCATACAAGACTTACAATGTCTATCGACCATACGATGAGCTCCTTCCCTCACACATCAGGGGGCAATCTGTTAACACCCAAAAAGTGCACACTACCTCATCTACCCCATTACATGACTCATTTGTCCATATTTCCTACCATAAAAGCCTCCAAAACCTTAAAATCCCATTAAAAAGCCTCCAAAAGGCCACCAAACCATTAAAAAAGACTCCAAAAGGCCACCAAACCATTAAAAAAGCCTCCAAAAGGCCAAAACCCTTTTTTTCCCCCAAAATAATCCAAAATTCCTCCAAATTAGCAAAAACCCTCTAAAATGGGAATAAAAAAATACAAAAAGAGGAAAAAGAGGGAAAAAGGAAGGAAAAAACCCTATACAGCTGACCTAAACCGTATGGTTCCCAAAACCATGGGCTAGCACGCCACCACTAAAAACCTATAAATAGGTGATGAAGGCCCCTCATTTCATATCCACAGTCAAATACACCCTTACTCTGCCAAAATCACTCTTGAAACCCTAGCTCACCCTTGAGCTACTTTCACATTTGAGTGCCCCTTTGGCCCATTTCCAACCCTTTGGAGAAAGATAAATGAGCAAAGCTAGAAGCTTGGAAGCAACCCTCCTGGACTACTGCAAGAGTTTCACCAACCTTCACATTGGAGGTATAATCTTCAATACAAAAAGAGAAATCTTTTGCCATATTTTCATGTCTTGTTATTTATGTTAATGCTCATGCTAGGTTAAATTTCATTCTGTTTTACTATTTTTATTTACTGTTTATTGAACTGCTACTAAGGAGTCCCTTCTCCTTAGTAGGTGCTCATTTGCACAAGCTAGGGCGAAAACCCTAGCTACAGTACCCTTACCTGAATACCCGATTACCTGGACGGTACGTGCATAGTAATCTCCCCGAGTGTTGTTCTTGGTGTATTGCTCTTCCAAGACGGCCAAAAGGTTAACTCAGTTGGTTTCAGGAATCCTAAGGGTGTCTCCCGATATATGCAAGGTACATGGGAGCTCAAATCCATAGTGGTGTTGTCTAATGCACAACCGTTCGACAAGAGACCTTCCGATATACTACCGAGTATGTGAAACACCTTTCGATATACGCCAAGTACATGTGGTACTTGTTGGGTACCTAAAAGAGCTCGATATACCGATAAGTATGTGGAAGACTATAATACCCCCGGGATACAGTGCTAGCAAATAAAGACAGCTACCACGCTTAACGACACCAGAACACATTTCTAACTTACACACAAGTTACTAAAAATTTTACCCTAGTTCTACCATTAATTTTATCTAGATGGTTAGGTGAATGCATGAGGTGAGTACATAATCATAAACATAATGCAGGCCCTAACTACATGCAAAAATATACACTTTTCTTTTTATGAACTCTATGTATGGGAAGGAGAATTTTTCTTTTTCTTTCCAATAGTTTTACCCAAACAATGCAATGCAACACAATCCAAAATCTACGAAAAATGAAAATGAAGTATTCTTTTCCTTTTTAGCAAAATGATTTTTTTTTTGACAAAACACTACTAAGCCAAATCAAAGCATGTTTTTTCTTTTTCTTTTGTCTTTTTAAAACGAAAATGATGCTAAGTGATGAAAAGAGAGAGTTTCTAAGCAGAGTATGCAAGCTTTTCGCATTCACTATGATGGACTAAAAGCATAAAAATCAAAAGATATAATTAACTTTCCAAGCATGGAACGACTTTTGCAAAACTCAATGTATATTTGAATTTTTCAAGAAAATGAGCAACTCATAGTTCATGAAAAACACAAATAATGCAATTTTCTTTCAACTTTTCCAAAAGATCTACAAACGAGACATTCCAATGCATGTGCAATTCTTCAAATGATCTTGAAAAATGATGGAAATAAAGTATTTTTGATCTTTCAATGGATGCATCAAAATAAAAATTTGATAACAGCGATGCTTTTAAACGTAAATATTGAAATGAAAAGATTACTTATAGCACTCCAATAAATCAGAAATCTCAAGAGAAAGCGAGCACTCAATAGACTGAAAACAAACACAAACACTCAAACTCAAATAGTAACAAGCAGCACTAAGGCAAACAAAGCTCAACGAATGAACGCAAATGAGGTCTGGAAACCAATCCAATATAATGATTAGATCTAGAAAGGAGAGGAGGGAATGCAAGGGTGAGTGGATGCAGGTGGGGGAGGCGAATGTGTCCACCATTGCCAAATACCAGACTTGTCCGAGATGGAACCCAAAACAACTCCAAACAAAACCAAATGACTCAGTCACACAAAGAAAAATGGGATCTCTGACTGGATCTTGTAGTACAGAGAGAGTTTGCATACAAAGCAACACTCAAAAAAAGAAAGGAGAAAGGGTGCATATATGGAAACTTTTACAGATCGGCGCAGTTTGTGCTTATACACAGTGCGACGTTGTAGTTCAGCAATGCAAGAAGTGCGACGATGTCACATAATACCAATGGAAGGGTTGCGATGACTGACTAACAGGCAAAGAAAAAAGATAAAAAATGACACAGTGTCACTCTATGTATACTAACCAGGTGCGACAGGCGAGATCTAAGTTCAAAAATGAGCCAAATCTCTAAGTAATGAGCAATGAAGTGGTTTTAAAATGAAAAGTACAAACTCAGAGGAAGGTAATCAGAATCTTCAAAGTGAAGATCTGATGGTGAAACCAACTTAGGAGGCTAATGACAAATTAAAAAGTTTTGGCAAGAAATCAACTGAAAAACAACATTCAAATTGACACTATAAAGCAATGTTCTTCCCCAGTATGGTCGCCAGATTTGTTTGACGGACAATCCACTCAAGCGGACGTGAGCTAGATCTCCCTAGCTCAATGTGAGTCTAGAACAAATAGCACAGAATATAAACCACTTCCCTAGATCTAATTAAGGATCAAGTCACTAGATGTCTTACCTTAGACTTGAAGTCCTTTCTCCTGGATGTTGCTCCATGCCCTGCGGTGGTCAGATTTTAGCTGCAAGACCTGTCAAGATATAAAGAAAAATGCAAACAAGTAAAGAGCATCTTTACAATAACAAATCTAAGTAAACAATTATGCAGGTAAACTACACAATATCATCAATTCACAACCATATTGGTGGAAACCGTTTATATTACTATAAAATAGAGGGAAAGTACATAGAAGAATGATTACAACCTAGGCTTAACATAGAAATCCTTCTCCATCCAAGCCAATGCCATATCCTCCGAAGGAAGTAAGAGTCTCTTAATGGATGAGTAGAGATCTCTCAATGATGATTTCACCAGCATGTAGACACAGACTTCCTCCCTTTGGAGAGGGGTAGAGCTTCAATTATATAGGACTAAGTGGATAGGGTATGGATAGGATAGGTTGAGATGTGGTAGCAGAGAGATAGGGGATCCTCCCAAGAGGTTAGGAACCAAGTTCCAACTCTCCCAAGAGGTCAAGGATAAGTATCCAAGTCAGCAGGCTTCGAGAATTAGCTCGAAAAAGCTATTTTTTCCCATTAACTTACATCGTCGCACCCTGCAAGAGAGCAAGATGTGACATCACAGGTTGCATGAGTGTAGCCTGGGACGACCTCTCAAAACCTAGCATGAATACAATGGTATCTCTTCCAATTTAATGACCTAGCAAATGGTACTTTAGGGATGTATACATTGAATCTCATGATGGTAGTATTTTAGGTGTAGCAATAGCACCGAAGGAGACGGGAACCCCTAGCACTATCCCGGTTTCTTGAATTTAATGCAATCATCGGTTTGTCGACCAAAGCTACGGTCGTCAATCTATGGCTCGTTCCATCTTGCATCCAAAAGGCCTTCAGGGACACCTGCTGGATACCTACTGGAGGCATAGAACTCCAACCGTGTAACATAACTGGGTTCTGGGGAGTCCTGCAACTGTGCCTAGGGAGGTTCTAGATGGGAACGCTAGCCATAAGTGCCTGGTGGATGATTTTCCAAAGTTGACCCCCGTGTGCAAAAATTGCACACTCTCGTATTGAGCAAAACCCTGGTTTCCAAAATGGACGTATAAGGAGACACCGGGGCCATGGGACTAGAGGAGAGGGGCACCTCTAGCACTATCCTTATGTCCTAAATCCAACAGAGTTGACGGTTTGTCGATCAGAGCCACGGTCATCATTCTATGGTTTGTTCCGTCTCGCATCCAAAATGTCATCAGGGACACCTACTGGATACCTACCGGGGCATAGAACTCCAACCGTGCAACATAACCGAGTTTTGGGGAGTCCTGCAAGTATGCCTAGGGAGATTCCGGCTGGGAATGCTAGCCATAAGTTCCCGGTGGATGATTTTGCAAATTTGACCCCCATGTGCAAAAATTGCACACTCTCATACTGACCAAAACCCTAATTTCCAAGATGGACGTACAAGGTGACACTGAGGCCACAAGACTAGAGGAGAGGGGCACCCCTAGCACTATTCCGGTGTCCTGAATCCAACGGAGTTGACAGTTTTCCGATCAGAGCCACGGTCGTCATTCTATGGCTCGTTCCGTCTCGAATACAAAAGGCCTTCAGAGACACCTGTTGGATACCTACCAGGGGAATAGAACTCCAACCGTGCAACATAACCGGGTTCTGAGGAGTCCTGCAAGTGTGCCTAGGGAGGTTCCGGCTGGGAATGCTAGCCATAAGTTCCCGGTGGATGATTTTGCAGATTTGACCCCAATGTGAAGGCCATGCCAATCTTGCTCAAGGGGGCCATTTCTCGTCCGGAGGTCCCCAGGCATGCGTGGCCACCGTGGATAGGTCCCGTATGGCCACGTGGACATGTGGGAGCCGACGGAATCCAAGTCCGCTCACCGGTTTGGGTTTCGTGGCGCTGGAGAAAATCCTCAAGGTGTCCCTAAATGACCGCGATGTGCCCAACTAGAATTATTGTAGCACCCAAACCGTGGGTCCGTTCGTGAATCCGTCGATTCTGGTGGGTCCAGGATGCCGGGTTTCAGCTAGTGCCCCCCTACACCATGCCTCAATGTCACCTACCCAAATTTCTAAAAATTATTATTTAATTGCAAAATACTTTATATTAAATTTAATTACAAAGTTTTGTAATTATGATCAATTATGATCAAGGATGAATGTAATTACTGATTATTATTATTTAAATAAATTTATTAGGAGACAAACACCCAATAGGACTGTTAAATGAGTGTTCACTGACCCACTAGGAGGAATGTAAGTTGTTGGAATGTATGGGACAGATGGAAACAATTGCATCACACCACTACCTGTTGGTTATGGGACAACTACCCCTAAAAATGTGGCATTATCCCCTAGGTGGAGGGAGTGAGCAGGAAACTCATGTAATGACCCAGTAACATATGAAAAGGGCTAGGAAGCATACATAAGGCAAATTCAAATTGAGAAGGCAGCTCTTACACAATATTTCTACATAATATTTCCTCATGTGCATCATGTGATGACTTAGAGATTCGAATAGGGAGGCTAGCTGTGAGTGAAATCATAAGTCTGTTGGTAAGAAGAACCAGAGGTGCTGGAGCAGGTCCTTTGGACTACTAGTTATTGAAGACGCAGAAGTTATTTGCTACTGCAAAGAAGAGATCCTAAATTTTTAAGTTTCTTCCTCCTGGTGGTTCAGTGAACAGGATCGGGGGTCCTAAGGCAAGTACTTGACCGCTTTCAGGAATTGGTTGGGTGTAACAGTCTTGTTGGGCTATTTGTTTCCCTACAGAACTATTCCAGGTTTCACTATCTCCTATTTTAATTCATTTATTAATCTCTGTTTTGGAAGAAGAATTATGTTTGGATTCTATTTGAAAGTCTGCATGTTTAAGTTACAATGATGATTTGAATTAATAAACCAGTATCTACATTTTTTCACATGTTGTTTTATGCATCGGACTTTAGTGTAGATAATAAAATTAAGAATAGATTAGAAGATAGCCAAATGCCACTGATTCGAATAGACATGTGGAGTGATTGAGTTATGTTTTCATTTTTTCCCTATAATTAACAGTAGTAATTACTATACAGTATCTATTACAGTGTAGAAGGTTCCATTGCTTTCATGGAAACAATTATAGATTTTGACTGTATAATTTCATTGTGTTTTTCCTATCCTTATTATTTACATAGGAAGTCAATACATTTTAAAGTTCTGTACATTATATTTAGAAACAAGTATCATTACTACAAATAAATAAGAAGTGCTAGTTTTGATCATAAGTTAGAAATTACAGTTACCATATTTTTTTACTCACACTGTATTTTCCTTCATACATTCACTATAGAATACTTTCTTCATAATCAGTTCAGTATTATCAAAAACTGTAAACAAAGGTATTGCAAACCCCATTTTTATCTTACTCTTATCATATCTTCATTATAAATAGTAATGTTGTAAATGTATAAATGTGTTCATTATTTCAAAGCTGCATCTAACAGTCGTTACATAGTTTTACACACTTCACCAATACACAATGTTTTCACTTCACACTATAACCTTTTTCCTTTGATTTTATAGTTGAAACAGAATATGAAAACATTATAAACATTATAAGCATTATGATTGCCATTATTCATTTTATCCATATAGATTTTTCTAAACTATAAGTGTCGATTTCAAAACTGAGTTTCGTATCAAACCCTAGTTAGAAATTCGATTCCATTATCATCATTTTTACAACATAAACTTTACAATCTACACAGGCTACGGATTGAATCTTAGTTTTGGCACCATAGTTCTGTTTAGTAGCTCATATTCAAACATTTAGATTCTATTCAAACAAAACACAAACTACGGTATGGCCCTGTTCGTTTCTTGTGCAAACGAAATGAAAACCATTTTGTCATTATACTTTACAGAGTTATCTTCTACGATGAATTCTTAAACCCTAGCTTGGCTTGAAAACCACATTATCTACCTACAACAATCAAACACATAGTACAGACAAATCACATAGAACATTATAGCATAATTTTTATTATCGAGGAGAAAAGCTTGTATCCATTGTAAACGAGCCTCGACTGTACTTATCTTTTCATAACTTAAATAGTAGGTTGTGCTCAAATGTTTACACCATTACAGGTTCCAACTTAAAGAAGGATAACGATATTCTCAGAAGCAAAACAATTACAACATGTTTCCAAACGAAAATGCACAGGGTTTAAACCCAAACCTTAAACATTTCAAAACAAATCCAAAGAACCCTCTATATTGATGATTTTATAACCCACAGTTCGACGAGATAGACATCAGAGCCAAACAATTAAGTATCATGCAAACAAACAAAGGCCGAAGCCCTGTACAGACACCATTCAAATAACAAAAGCTTTTTTTTAAGTTTTCCAAGTAAAGACAACGATGAGGCACGATGAGAAACTGGCTACTCATCTCTTTGAAACACATCAACCGTAGATGAAGGGCATCTACAAGGGTTTTAGACTCGGAGCTTACCAGGAATGGAAGCACGCCTTTTCCAAACCCTTGCTCAACACGTTCTTCACCACCTGCAATTGACATAACAATACCCAGAGTTAAGTATCTGTTGTATGTTCAAACCTTAAATCGAAGTTCAACAAAATAAAACACTAAGATTTTTGAAAGTATTTAACTTCTCAATAAGTGGTCGAGATCTTGCATCCACAAAGAAGCCTTTGTTGTAGATGAGACTAGGGCATTTCTATCTTTTGTAGCCTGTGTGTTTCACTCCTTTTCTAAAACGAAAAGCTTAAAACATTAACTCGATATCACTCCGAACCAGAGACCCAATTCTTAAATTACAACACCATTATAGTGGGAAGAACCTACAAACTTCAACCCTATCTACAGGTCTCAAGGTCGAACCTATTACAGACCCTCTACCCTATAATTTCGGCAGCCTGTCGGCCATACAAGCCGAAAACAATAGAACATTGAACAACTTTCCAATCTCATAAACGAAATCAACGATAGAAGTTAGGGTTGTAATCTAACAACCCAAACTCATCAATATCAACGTTAATGGTTGTGCCAGCGAGGTTGCATTCGGTCGAACAAACCTTGCATTTAATGCTCTATCACTTCACATACATGGTATTGCCATGATGTATCACGTTGGATCGTTTTACATCCAGCTCGGAGGAGTATCAACTTACAACCATTACATAGTGGTCTCGGCATTCACCATTACAGTGATTTTACAATACATGGAGTGGTAACAATCCTTGTCACCTGGAGTTTTCATTTCAAGCTTTTAATGCAGGATCGAGACTCGAACTCCATGACAGCTCGAAACTTACACCATTTAATGAACTAGCAGCTTGCCACCCTGTCGACATTTATTTCATGTTAGTGCATAAAAACCCACGATATAGTTTCTAAGTTGATAAATTCTATAGTATTTATAGTTCAAAGCGTTGGTAGAAATTTTGTTCTATCATTTGGATATTCATAAATTTAATAATGTTATCGTTATGTTTGCATAGTAGATATAGGATTTAACTTTATAATCTCGAATTAGGGTATCAAGGCTTAAGTTTAGCCATGTAATAAACACAATTTCATATTATTTCGATATTGTGAACTTTTATATATAACATTTATAATATTGCAATTTCAAAACTATTATTATAGGATAGCAATTATATAAGGTTTATATGGTTAATATATTAACCATAGTTTTCATTTTCACCATTTATAAAAATATAAATGTAGGAGTTTATACTTTTGGACTTTCAACAAATGTTTGTAACTAGCATCAAAAGACCACAGCCAAGCTAGAATTACGTCTTTGGCTTACATCAACAAACGTATACAGCATGTATATCTTTAAACGTCATTATTTTCAACTTTATAATCAAACAAGACAGTGTTGAGAAACTGGGAAGAAGCACTAAACCATCATACCTGCAATTACTTGTTCTCATAAAAGAATTCACAATATTTCTATTTGACAATTGATTTGAATTACACAATGTGCTTTAACTACACAATTATTGAACCTTTTACCTGTCATCTACACATAGAATATTCACGTGCGTTAGCGTTGCGGCTAAGTAAACTGTAGGATACCTCGTAGGACACCCTTATGCATCAAAGGTCAAACTATCAGTATTCTTGAAAAAGAAAAGTGTCACATCATATTTCCGATCTGTTAGTGCATTTGTTATCATAATCATGTTTACTAGTTATGTGTTAAATCTGTCATTTTCATATTGCTGCTAAACATAAATTAAAGTATGTTTAGTACTAAAAGATTTACAATTAATGCTGTCGTAATCAGAATTATTATTTCCGCAATTATAATTATCATAATTAGTGTTGTTTCAAAAATTTTAAAATTTTCTGAAAATTTGGGATGTTACATGTGGTATCAGAGCTCATGTTTGAACTCTAGGCCTGAAAGAGGTCCAAAAACACGCAGCAGAAAATTTTATACAGCAGAAAATTGTACTAATTTGAAATTTTAATTATTATGTTAACCAGAAATTATTTCCAGTTACAGGTATGGATAACTCAGCTGAACTATTAGATGACAAATTTCAGCCAAACAGTCCTAGCTCGGGACAACACTATGTAGAAGAATGACACAGT
This sequence comes from Larix kaempferi, assembly GCA_027924585.1. Classification (NCBI taxonomy): domain Eukaryota; kingdom Viridiplantae; phylum Streptophyta; class Pinopsida; order Pinales; family Pinaceae; genus Larix; species Larix kaempferi. The sequence continues at coordinate 8,428,180 of BSBM01000487.1, forward strand.
GAACTAAATAAAAGTTCGTCAGAACTATTATGTGCTTTTCATGAATTAAAAGCAGAAATCAGATTTGTGAAAGAAGACAATGAAAGGATTTTGCAAGCACAGGAACAGTTAAACCAAGTACTATTTGAATAGTGCCCAACTGAGGAGCAAGAGAGAGATAAGGAAGATATTTCCAAAAGTTGAGGATCTGCCTCTTGCTAATAGAACCAAGAGAGTGAAAACCAGTAAGGTGAACAACAGTTCAACCTCATTAGGAGATGCTATAGAAACATGCAGAAAGAAACTTGACTACACCAGTGGTAGTAGTGAAGGAGATTTCAAGCCCAGAAGAAAAATCATAAGGAATATGAGCAGATTTCTGGAGAGTTAAAAAAGATTATACCTCCAACTTTCAATGGAGAAACTGAGAAGGGAGAGACAACTGAAGCTTAGCTATCTGGTATGAAGAAATACTTCCAGATTTATAACTATTCATAGTCTTTGAAGGCAAAAATGGCTATATATAACTTGATCGGAAAATCGGATATTTGGTGGTAGGACATCAAAAGAGTAAATACCATCAAAGATAAAGATATAACCTGGAGTACTTTTAAACGATACTTTAAAAAGAAGTATTTATCTGAACAATACTATGAAGAAAAATCCAAAGAGTTCTACGATTTGAAGCTTGGAGGTATGAACATGAAGGAAATGAACAGTAAATTTCTGAATTTACTGAGATATGTGCCATACCTCATAGAAGAAAAACCAAAAATTCAAAGATACTTAAGCTGTCTACCTTTCAATATTAAGGACATAATCGAGTATGACAGTCCTAAGACCTTGGAAGAGGCAATGAGAAAGGCATTTTTTTGATATGCCACAAATCAGAAAAGAGAAGGAATGTCAAACTAGAAGAGTCATAAGCCCAACAACTTTGAGCAGAAACGAAAAAATTTCAGGCTCAGCAGAAATTCCGGGTTTCAAAAGAAAAATTTTCAGAATCGGAATTATCAAGGGAACAACTCCAAAAACAAGTCACAGCAGAATTCTACAGCACCCAGAAATGCACCTAATAATACCAGAACCAGTGAGCCAAAGGCGCCTATCAAATGTTTTGAATGTCAAGGCCCCCATTACGCATCAGAATGTCCCTTAAGGAAGCAGAAAACAAACAACATCAACTCTATACAGACTGAACATACGGTTGGATATGTGGCGAGGGAAATGCCCAGAATCAATGTAGCACTTGACAATAGGCAAGCAGATCATCAAATCTCCATGGTAGAGATTGAAGAAGAAAGGGAAGAAATTTGTGTGGGATTAGAAATGTTCTGACAGTTTTAAGAAATTAAAGGAATTATTGAGGACAGCACCTATCTTGAGGATAGCAGACCCCAACAAGGATTTTGTAGTTTGTACAGACACATGCAATGACAGACTCAGTGGAGTCCTGACATAGGAAGGGGATGCGGTGGCATATGAATCTAGAAAGCTGAAAGTACATGAACAGAACTACTCTACCTATGGTTTAGAGTTATTGGGAGTTATTCATGGTTTAAAAATGTGGCATCACCACCTTATTGGCAGAAAATTTACATTATTGACAGATAACATGGGTTTGAAATATTTATTAGATCAAACAAACCTGAACTCTAAACAAGATAGATAGTTAACATTCTTAAGTGAGTATGATTTCCAAATTTAGCATATTAAAGGAAAGGAGAACAAGGTTGCAAATGCCTTAAGTCGTAAGACAAAACTAAATTTTATTTCAGCCATCAGTACTTATTCAACTGATTTGGAAAATCAGATTCTTGAAAAGAGTGAAACAAATGAAGAATACAGAAAAATGAAGGAAAAGACAACAAACAATAGTTCTGAAAATTATATAGAAGATTACAGTATGAAGGATAATGGATTATTACTATATAAAAACAGATTGTATGTACCAGACATACCGGAAATAAAATTTCTGATATTAAACGAGATGCATAAAATTCATTATTCTCATCATCCAGGTTATCAAAAGACCATTACTATGTTGAGAAAATAATACTATTGGCCCAAAATGAAGGATGAAGTAGCAGAGTACATAGATAAATGTTTGGATTGTCAAAAAGTGAAGGTTGAACACCAACATCCTGCTAGATTGTTGCAATTGTTACCGATACCAAGTTGGAAATGGGAAGTGATCAGCATAGACTTTATTACTGGATTACCTAAAAATCAGAAACAACATGATTCTATCATGGTGGTAGCAGACAAACTCAGCAAGGCAACACATTTCATACCTGTGAAGACTACTCATAAAACTCTAGACATTGCATAAATATTTATGAAACAAATTTTTCGACTACATGGGATACGGAAAGTAATAATTTCAGATCATGACTCTAAGTTTACCGGAAAATTCTGGAGGTTACTACTTAAGGGGTTGAATACAACCTCAAATTTCAGTACAGCTTTTCATCCACAAACGGATGGACAGACAAAAAGGGTAAATCAAGTTTTAGAATATTTTTTAAGAATGTATGTTAAGGATCATCCTGGTAAGTGGGAACACTACTTGCACTCAGCAGAATTTGCTTATAATAATCATTATCATGCATTGTATAGACTTAGTCCTTTGGAAATTCTTTATGGTAGGAAATGTGATACACCTATTTCATGGAATGATCCAGTAAATAGAGTTGTTTTAGGACCTGAATTATTGCAGGAGTTAGAACTAATTGTGAAACATGTGCAAGGACATTTAAAAGCTGCCCAAGATAGGCAAAAGAGTCAAGCAGATTCAAAAAGAACACATAAAGAGTTCCAGGTTGGTGAACATATATTCCTCAAGGTAAGACCGAAAAAGAGTTCATTGAAATTAGGGAGTTGTTCCAAGTTGGCACCCAGGTATTGTGGTTCTTTTGAAATATTGTCTAAGGTTGGAGTAGTGGCATACCAACTGGCTTTGCAACCAAACTTAAAAATACATAAAGTTTTTCATATATTGTTTTAAAAAAAAATATGTACACGATACTACTCATGTTGTAAACTAGAATGATGTACATGTGGGACAAGAGGGAGATTTTCTGGTGGAACCAGACTGTATCCTCGGGAGGAGGGAAACTATTCTCTGGAATCGCAGCATTGGCAAGTGAAGGTGCAATGGAAGCACCTTATCCCAGAAGTTGCAACCTGGGAGTTTGAGAGTAGTATGAAGGAAGAATACCCAACTCTGTTTCAAGAACACTCAAGGAGTGATTAACCAACATCAAGGACGGTGTTGAGACTTAAGGGGGGGTGTATGTCACCTACCCAAATTTCTGAAAATTATTATTTAATTGCAAAATACTTTATGTGAAATTTAATTACAATTTTTTTAATTATGATCAAGGATGAATGTAATTACTGATTATTATTATTTAAATAAATTAATTAGGAGACAAACACCCAAGGGGACTGTTAAATGAGTGTTCACTGACCCACTAGGAGGAATGGAAGCTGTTGGAAGGTATGGGATAGATGGCAACAATTGCATCACACCACTAGCTGTTGGTTATGGGACAAATACCCCTAAAAATGTGGCATTATCCCCTAGGTGGAGGGAGTGACTCGGCAGCTCATTTAATGACCCAATAACCTTTGAAAAGGCCTAGGCAGCCTACATAAGGCAAATTCGAATTGAGCAGGCAGCTCTTACACACTATTTTTGCAGAATATTTCATCATGTGCATCAAGTGACCACTTATAGATTTGAATAGGGAGGCTAGCTGTGAGTGCAATCATAAGTCTGTATTTTGCTAAGAAGAACCAGAGGTGCTGGAGCAGGTCCTTTGGACTGCTAACTGTTGAAGACTCAGAATTTATTTGCTACTGCAAAGAAGAGATCCTAAACTCCTAAGTTTCTTCCTCCTGGTGGTTCAGTGAACAGGCTTGGGGTTCCTAAGGCAAGTACTTGACTGCTTTCAGGAATTGGTTGGGTGGAACAGTCTTCTTGGGATGTTTGTTTCCCTACAGGACTATTCCAAGTTTCATTATCTTCTGTTTTAATTCATTTATTAATCTTTGTTTTGGAAGAAGAATTATGTTTTGATTATGTTTGAAAGTATGCATGTTTAAGTTACAATGATGATTTGAATTAATAAACCAGTATCTACATTTTTCCACATGTTGTTTTATGCATCGTACTCTAGTGTAGATAAGCAAATTAAGAATAGATTAGAAGATAGGCAAATGACACTGATTCGAATAGACATGTGCAGTGATTGAATTATGTTTTCATTTTTGCCCTATAATTAACAGTAGTAATTACTATACAGTATCTATTACAGTGTAGAGGATTCCATTGTTTTCATGGAAACAATTATAGATTTTGACTGTATAATTTCATTTTGTTTTTCCTATCCTCATTATTTACATAGGAATTCAATACATTTTAAAGTTCTGTGCATTATATTTAGAAACAAGTATCATTACTGCAAAGAAATAAGAAGTGCTAGTTTTGATCATAAGTTAGAAATTACAGTTAACATATTTTTTTTACTCACACTGTATTTTCCTTCATACATTCACTATAGAATACTTTATTCATAATCAGTTCAGTATTATCAAAAACTGTAAACAAAGGGATTGCAAACCCTATTTTTATCTTACTCTTATCATATCTGCATTATAAATAGTAATTTGTTGTAAATGTATAAATGTGTTCCTTATTTCAAAGCTGCATCTAACAGTCGTTACATAGTTTTACACACTTCACCAATACACAATGTTTTCACTTCACACTATAACCTTTTTCCTTTGATTTTATAGTTGAAATAGAATATGAAAACATTATGAGCATTATAAGCATTATGATTGCCATCATTCATTTTATCCATATAGATTTTTCCAAACTATAAGTGTCGATTTCAAAACTGAGTTTCGTATCAAACCCTAGTTAGAAATTCGATTCCATTATCATCGTTTTTACAACATAAACTTTACAATCTACACAGGCTATGGATCGAATCTTAGTTTTGGCACCATAGTTCTGTTTAGGAGCTCATATTCAAACATTTAGATTCTATTCAAACTAAACATGAACTAGGGTATGGCCCTGTTGGTTTCTTGTGCAAACGAAATGAAAACCATTTCATCATTATGCTTTACAGAGTTATCTTCTATGACGAATTCTTAAACCCTGTCTTAGCTTGAAAACCACATTATCTACCTACAACACTCAAACACATAGTACAGACAAATCACATAGAACGTTATAGCATAATTTTTATTATCGAGGAGAAAAGCTTGTATCCACTATAAACGAGCCTCGACTCTACTTATCTTTTCATAACTTAAACAACAGGTTGTGCTCAAATGTTTACACCATTACAGGTTCCAACTTAAAGAAGGATAACGATATTCTCAGAAGTAAAACGATTACAACATGTTTCCAAACAAAAATGTACAGGGTTTAAACCCAAACCTTAAACATTTCAAAACAAATCCAAAGAACCCTCTGTATCGACGAGTTTATAACCCACAGTTCGACGAGATAGACATCAAATCCAAACGATTAAGTATCATGCAAACAAACGAAGGCCAAAGACTTAGACAGACACCATTCGAATAACAAAAGTTTTTTTTTAAGTTTTCCAACTGAAGACAATGATGAGACATGATGAAAAATTGGCTACTCATCCCTTTGAAACACAACCATAGACGAAGGGCATCTACGAGGGTTTTAGACCCAGAGCTTACCAGGAATGGAAGCACGCCTTTTCCAAATCCTTGCTCAACACATTCTTCACCACTTGCAATTGACATAACAATACACACAGTTAAGTATTCGTTGTATGTTCAAACCTTAAATCGAAGTTCAACAAAGGAAAACACTAAGATTTTCGAAAGTATTTACCTTCTCAATAGGCAGTCGAGCTCTTGCATCCACGAAGAAGCCTTTGCTGTAGATGAGACCAGGGCATTTCTATCTTTTGCAGCCTGTGTGTTTCACTCCTTTTCTAAAATGAAAAGCTTAAAACATTAACTCGATATCACTAGAAACCAGAGAACCAATTCTTAAATTACAACGCCATTATAGTGGGAAGAACCTGCAAACTTCAACCCTATCTACAGCTCTCAAGGTCGAACCTCTTACAGACCCTCTACCCTAGTATTTCAGCAGCATGTCGGCCATACAGGCCGAAAACAATAGAACATTGAACAACTTTCCAATCTCATAAACGAAATCAATGATAGAAGTTAGGGTTGTAATCTAATGGCCCAAACTCATCACAACCAACATTCATGGTTGTGCCAACGAGGTTGCATTGACTCGAACAACCCTTGCATTTAATTCTCTATCACTTCACATACATGGTATTGCCACGATGGATCACGTTGGATCGTTTTACATCCAGCTCAAAGGAGTATCAACTTACAACCATTACACAGTGGTCTCGGCATTCACCGTTACAGTGATTTTACAATACGTGCAGTGGTAACAATCCTTGTCACCTGGAGTTTTCATTTCAATCTTTTAATGCAGGATCGAGACTCGATCTCCATGAAAGCTCGAAACTTACACCATTTAATGAACCAGCAGCTCGCCACCCTGTCGACATTTATTTCATGTCAGTGCATAAAAATCCACGATATAGTTTCTAAGTTGATAAATTGTATAGTAGTTATAGTTCAAAGCGTTGGTCGAAATTTCATTATATCATTTGGATATTCATAAATTTAATAACGTTATCATTATGTTTGCGTAGTAGATATAGGATTTAACTTTATAATCTTGAATTAGGGTATCAAGGCTTAAGTTTAGCCATGTAATAAACACAATTTCATATTATTTCGATATTGTGAACTTTTATATATAACATTTATAATATTGCAATTTCAAAACTATTATTATAGGATAGCAATTATATAAGGTTTATATGGTTAATATATTAACCATAGTTTTGATTTTCACCATTTATAAAAATATAAATGTAGGAGTTTATACTTTTGGAGTTTGAACAAATGTTTGTAACTAGCATAAAAAGACCACAACCAAGCTAGAATTATGTCTTTAGCTTACGACAACAAACGTATATAGAATGTATATCTTTAAATGTCGTTATTTTCAACTTTATAATCAAACACGATAGTGTCGAGAAACTGGGAAGAAGCACTAAACCATCATACCTGCAATTACTTGTTTTCATAAAAGAATTCACAATATTTCTATTTGACGATTGATTTGAATTACACAATGTGCTTTAACTACACAGTTATTGAACCTTTTACCTATCATCTGCACATAGAATATTCAAGTGCATTAGCATTATAGCTAAGTAAACTCTAGGTTACCTCGTAAGACACCCTTGTGCATCAAAGGTCAAACTGTCAATATTCTTGCAAAAGAAAAGTGTCGCATCATATTTCCGATCTGTTAGTGCATTTGTTATCATAATCATGTTTACTAATTATGTCTTAAATCTGTCATTTTCATATTGCTGCTAAACAAAAATTAAAGTATGTTTAGTACTAACAGCTTTACAATTGATGCTGTTGTAATCACAATTATTATTTCTGCAATTATAATTATCATAATTAATGCTGTTTCAAAAATTTTATTTTTTTATGAAAATTTGGGATGTTACACTCGAAGACGTGAAAGCGGTGCCAATGAGTCATCTTCAGAGCTAGGGTTTTTCTTAGTGAGGGCCATTGAAAATTCGCTCAAGGGAACCATTTCTCATCCAGAGGCCCCCGAGCAGGCGTGGCCACCGTGGATAGGTCCCATATGGCCACGTGGACCTGTGGGAGCCAACGGAATCCAAGTCCGCTCGCCGGTTTGGGTTCCGTGGCCCCAGAGAAAATCGTCAAGGTGTCCCTGAATGGCCCCAGGGTGCCCGACTAGAATGCTTGTAGCACCCAAACCATGGCTCCGTTCGCAAATATGTTGATTGCAGTGGGTCTGAGGCACCGAGTTTCAGCTATGGGACCCCCCAAACTGTGCCTCAAAGACCCAGAAGCGGAGCCAATGAGCCATCTCTGGAGCTAGGGTTTTGCTCAGTGAAGGCCTTTCGAATATTGCTCAAGTGGTTCATTTCTTGTCCAGAGGTCCCCGGGAAGGCATGGCCACTGTGGACAGGTGGATGTGGCCATTGTGGACCTATCCACGGTGGCCACGCATGCCCAGGGGCCTCCGAACAAGAAATGCCCCCCTTGAGCAATATTCAAAAGGTCTTCCCTAAGCAAAACCCTAGCTTCGAAGATGGCTCATTGGCACCGCTTTTGGATCTTCGAGGAATGGTGTGGGGGGTCCCCTAGCTAAAACCCAACGTCCTGGACCCACCGAAATTGATGGATTTGCGAATGAAGCCACGGTTTGGGTGCTATGAGCATTCTAGTCGGGCACCTCGAGGCCATTCAGGGACACCTTGAGGATTTGCTCCGGGGCCACGAAACCCTAACCAATGGGTAGACTTGGATTTCGTCGACTCCCACAGGTCCACGTGGCCATATAAGACCTATCCACGGTGGCCACGCCTGCTCTAGGGCCTCCGGACGAGAAATGCCCCCCTTGAGTGAATTTGGAATGGCCCTCACTGAGAAAAACCCTAGCTCCGAAGATGGCTCATTGGCACTGCTTTCGGGTCTTCAAGGCATGTTGTGGGGGGGGGCCTAGTTGAAACCTATCGTCTAGGACCCACTGAAATCGACGGATTCATGAACAAAGCCACTATTTGGGTGCTACAGGCATTGTAGTCGACAACCTCGAGGCCATTCAGGGACACCTTGAGGATTTTTTCTAGGGCCATAGAACCCAAACTGGCGAGCAGACTTGGATTTCGTCGGCTCCCATAGGTCCACATGGCCATACGGGACCTGTCCATAGTGGCCACACCTGCCCAAGGGATTCCGGACGAGAAATGGCCCCCTTGAGTGAATTTGGAGTGTCCCTCACTGAGAAAAACCCTAACTCCGAAGATGACTCATTGGCACCACTTCCGCATCTTCGAGGCACGGTGTGGGGGGTCCCCTAGCTGAAACTAGACATCTCAAACCCACCGAAATCGACAAATTCATGAATGGAACCACGGTTTGGGCGATCCTATAAGCATTCTTTTTTCAAAAGTGGTTCAAAGGTTCTTGCATCTTGGAAGTGACCAAGACTATCTTACAGTGTGATAAGTATGGCGTTATACTTAGGCCTTTCACGAATTTGAGGCCAAACATAACAACAGAGGAGAAACCTGAGTTGTTTCTCCATTGTTGAGGTGTTTGAGGCCGAAAATGATATGGTAAGCATTCGTTTTCCAAAAGTGGTTCAGAGGCTCTTGCATCCTGGAAGTGACTCTATTCTTTATCTTCATGTCAACTTTGGAAAATCATCCACCGGGAACTTATGGCTAGCGTTCCCAGCCAGAACCTTCCTACACACACTTGAAGGACTCCCCGGAACCCGGTTTTGTTGCACGGTTGGAGTTCTAAGCCCCTAGCAGGTATCCAGTAGGTGTTCCTGAAGGCCTTTTGGATGCGAGACAGAACGAGCCATAGAATGCCGACCGTGGCTCCGATCGACAAACCGTTGAATCCATTGGATTCAAGATGCCGGTATAGTGCTAGGGATGCCCCTCTCCTCCGGCCCCGTGGCCCCTGTGTCACCTTGTACGTCCATTTTGGAAACTAGGGTTTTGTTGAGTAAGGGAATGTGCAATTTTTGCACATGGGGTCAACTTTGGAAAATCATCCACCGAGCACTTATGGTGATGATGATGATGACGAAGATGTTGATGATGATGGTGATGGTGATGGTGATGAATATGATGATGATGATGATGATGAAGATGATGATGATGGAGATGTTGATGAGGAGCCTAGAGATGCAATGATGATGAAGATGGTGATGATAATGAAGATGGTGATGATGATGAAGACATTGATGATGATGGTGATGGTGATGATGATGAAGAAGATGATGATGATGGAGATGTTGATGAGGAACCTAGAAATGACAATGATGATGAAGATGTTGATGATGATGATGATGGTGATGATGATGAAGACGTTAATGATGATGGTGATGGTGATGAAGATGATGATGATGATGACGAAGAAGATGATGATGATGGAGATGTTGATGAGCAACCTAGAGATGACAATGATTATGAAGATGTTGATGATGATGATGATGATGATGATGATGATGATTATGAAGACCTTGATGATGATGATGATGGTGATGGTGATGAAGATGATGATGATGATGATGATGGAGAAGATGATGATGATGGAGATGTTGATGAGGAACCTAGAGATGACAATGATGATGAAGATGTTGATGATGATGATGATGATGATGGTGATGATGATGATGAAGACGTTGATGATGATGGTGATGGTGATGAAGATGATGATGATGATGATGATGGAGAAGATGATGGTGATGGAGATGTTGATGAGGAACCTAGAGATGACAATGATGATGATGAAGATGTTGATGATGATGATGGTGATGATGGTGATGATGATGGAGACGTTGATGATGATGGTGAGGGTGATGAAGATGATGATGATGATGATGACGGATAAGATGATGATGATGATGATGACGGATAAGATGATGATGATGGAGATGTTGATGAGGAACCTAGAGATGACAATGATGATGAAGTTGTTGATGATGATGATGATGATGGTGATGATGATGAAGACTTTGATGATGATGGTGATGGTGATGGTGATGAAGATGATGATGATGATGATGATGATGATGGAGATGTTGATGAGGAACCTAGAGATGGCAATGATGAAGATGGTGATGATGATGAAGATGGTGATGATGATGAAGATGTTGATCATGATGGTGATGGTGATGAAGATGATGATGATGACGATGGAGATGTTGATCGGGATGAAGGAGAAGATGATGATGACGGAGATGCCGATGATGATGGAGAAGATGATGATGATGGAGATGTTGATGAGGAACCTAGAGATGACAATGATGATGAATATGTTGTTGTTGATGATGATGATGATGGTGATCATGATGAAGACATTTATGATGATGGTGATGGTGATGAAGATGATGATGATGATGGAGATGGTGATGAGGAACCTAGAGATGACAATGATGATGAAGATGGTGATGATGATGAAGATGGAGATGATGATGAAGACGTTGATGATGATGGTGATGGTGATGAAGATGATGATGATGATGATGATGGAGAAGATGATGATGATGATGGAGATGTTGATGAGGATGATGGAGAAGATGATGATGATGGAGATGTTGATGATGATGGTGAAGATGATGATGATGTTGATGTTGATGATGAAGATGATGACGATGCAGATGTTGATGATGGCATGTGTTTGTAGCAATGTGTATATAAAATTTGGTCAACATGAAATACTCATGCAAGATAACATGCACAGAGCATTGATCATGTGAAGATTTCAATTATTGGCAATGGCATTTCGCATTGGAATTCCATTTCATCTCCTCTCTTCAAACTAATTTTTTTTTTACATTTCCCTTGACACAAAGTTTTAGTGACAAAATAACCCTTCAGCAATGAAGTTAGACTTAAAAAAATATTATTTAATAATTTTTTATTATTATTAAAGAATAATTCGTGGAAGTTAATGTTTGGCCACATGTAATGCAACAAAACAAAACTTTCAATTTGAACACGTTGCATTAATGGTGTAATTGAAATTGTGACATTCTATTCCAAATGACTTGGCTTTAAAGACCAGATAAATATAGTATGCCCTTTATAGAGGCTATTCATTAAAAAACACATTGCTATTGAGATTGTACTGTGATGTTCTCCCCTTCCTTAGTCAAAAGAATATTAATAAGTTTGTTTTTACAAGGTATATGATGTTTTGGATTTCTCAACTATTATTGCATGTGAACTTGCATGTATACCAAGATACAACAAATCTTTCACGAAAGTGGATTTGTCTATGTGAATAGATAAGTGAAAAGCTTTTAGCAACAAGACCTATAAATTTTAACTTGGAAGTATTGGAAATGTACAAAGTGGGATTGAGAGGCTTGATGGTGATTGTAGTAGTGGGCATGGTATTGGTGAGAATGATGTTGTGATAGTGGAATTAAACATTAAGATGGTGACCCTAGAGCTTGGATCCTAGCCTAGAAACATGAGAGCCTAGTTTAAAAACCCTAGTTAGTAGCGTAAATCCTAGTTTGTATTCTAATCATAATGAAACCCTATTATGTAGCCTAAGATCTAGCCCTAAATTATAATACATATAAAAATTAAATAATTTGCATTGTACATGTATATCCATGTGAATACATTTGAATCCAAATCACTATACACATATATGCATAGTATCACATCTATATAGCAAGGGTCCATCATCAACTAGAAAACCATTGTACCTAGCACCAGATACCTAGTTTAGAAACCTAATGGTTTGAAATTGGTTGTACCATGAAGATTTTTATATGGTGTATATGCACACCTATGACAACCTTCTCAATGGATGGAAAACCTAATATTATCATAACATTAGTAAATCTTAGTCCAACATGTAGTAATGCTTACATGTTATAGTGTTGATGGTGCACTAATGGATGCATGCAACATGATGAGGGTGTCTGTGTGACTCCATTGGTATAATGCAAGTCCTAAATGTCTTTAACAAGTGTCTAAGTGTCCAGTAGATGAATTAGGATGTCTTAATACCCCTCAATCCCTTTCAGACAGAATTCGAAAGCATTTGGGGTATTGGAGTAACAAGTTGGTGTGTTGAGGTGGATATAGCCTCACAAATACACCTCATAGTAGTCATTTATTGTAATGTCAACTATATATGTTTAATTCAGTATCTACATAATATTAGATCACTATCACATAATGATAAATTAAGGAAGTCCTAATTGTAAATGGTAGTGGATGTGATGGTCATCAAATCAAAGGTGGCTATATTCGTGAGTGAGAATTAATGAGCTAGCTATACATTGTGCTCAAGGTTGTCCTATTTGTATGGTGACAATTGATTAAGAAATGATTCCATAACTTGTTAATTAATTTTTTGCATGATCTTAAGTAGACAAAATGTTTAATATAAATACTAGTGACGACATTTAATTATGTAGAGTATGGACATTTTGGATCTCATTATGTAGAGCTATTAAAAATCACGTTGGATCTCATTTTAACCTTTTGACAACAATGGACATTTTCTATTTTTAAGTATTCTTTTCTTAGTACTCAAGTTCCCAATATATATCTTATGTTCCATGAGGTGTGATTTGTCCATTCATTTATTCCATTTTTTGCTAGATTAATTCTTACACATGATTTTGTTTTAGTTAGCCTATGTTTATAATGTTTTCTTAGCATAGATACCATTACAAGCTTTTACATGTGGAAAGATAAACCAAGATGAACTATGATATCCAACTTCTCTTCTAAGATCTACGTAAGCTTTAGGTTGATTCACATTATCAACTAATGAATGGACATCATTGGTACCAAAACTTAAGACCGCATGCCATGGACGGATAGAAGTAAAAACCAAATTTAGACAACATCACATCATGATACACACAACATGAGACAACAACATTAGACAACAAGATACTAATATAGACAACATCAATATAGATCACATAACTGAAAATCCATGTACATCAAGGCGACAAAACTCATGAAAACACATACAATTTCTGGCAAATAGTGGAACATGGTTCCCAATGTAGATACAATGGAAACTCATGCCCGATAGAAAATGTGACAAGTCATGCCGTAGATCCAAAATACATGGCAACTTGTGTCGTATATACAAAGTACATGGGAACTGGTGCACAAAAGTGCCACATCATGGCTAATGTACATAACATGGTGTGTCAAGCATTGTGACCACCCTCATCACTCCCAGGCACATCTCCAAAGTTGATCTTCCTACTCTTCAAGCTACCGGTGCCTTGGGTCTTGCTCTGTCTAGGAGTAGACCATATCTCCGGGCTCTGGAACAAATGATATAAGATACCTTAATTTTCAAGCACTTGCAACATTTACCACATTTATAAAACAAATGTAGAATTCGAATCTTGAATAAATCACCTATGATGTGAGTGGGAAATGTGAAGCAGGTGTCCTAGATCTACGGAGCCTCTCAGCAATTCCATCCTACAACATTTACAAAAATCATTTCATTGAAAAGTAATAATTGCTTAAATTAATTTTTGTTAATGCATCAAAATATTTTCATAAATTAACTTGATTCTCACCGTGAACACCTCCGACGATGGACATGGATGGGATTTTGGTCTAGTAGGTGCAACAGATTGCTGGACAACCAGCTCCGATGTAGTCATCGGGGGGGGGCACATGTAGTGGTAGCCACTACATGTGCAACCACTGGAGATACATATGAGGATACTCGAAGAGTATATGCAACAATAATGGCAGGAAGTGGGGATGATATGGTGGGAGAAGACATGGTGGTATGGGGTGGAGGAGGATGTCTTGGATGATGAACCCCTGTTGGTTGTATGATAGAGGGTATCAAATGAAAAGTACTTGGGGGGATGTTGAGGGATGGTGCATGGGAGGGAAGTCCTGCATAGAGAGAGGAGGAAGGATGAAAGGGAGGTTGTTGACGAAGAGGGGAAGGTGGAAGGAAGGGGGGGCATGGACGAATGGGGGAGGATGGATAGACAAGGGGCATGGATAAATTAGGGAGGATGTATATACGGGGGGGGGGGGGGGGGGGGGGGCGTGGACGAATGGGGGAGGATGGATGGAGGGGTAAGTATGGCCATGGAGAGGGGGATGGATGGAAGGGAGGGGGCGGATAGAGGGAGTGGTATAGATGGAAACGAGGGGGGGGACTCATGGGAAAGGGTGGAAACATAGGACTAAAATGGGGACCTGCAGCTGTTGGTGGCACCTACATAGACATTTGTAATATCACAATTTAGTAAACAAACAATAAATTAAACCATAGTAAGTCATACCAATTCAAATTAAAAGCGTGCTTTTAACTACACATTGTACCTGTGTATATGGTGATCTTCCAATCCCTAGCGGGGATGCTTGATCACCATAATCAAAGAACACCTGTGGAAACCAAAATGCATGCATGTTATGAACATGTTAAACAAGTCATTATTTAGGCAATCAAGATATTCAAAAGCATTGTACGAACTATCAACGTGTATGCCATAAATATAAATACTTAAGTAATATAATTGAAATAAGTAATAACAATATTGTGTGAGGTACTGAAAAATACCTCTGTGTGAGGTGCCATAATTTTAGTTGCAGCTACCATTGCTGCATCAAGGTTGAGAGATCCTACGTTCTCCCATGTTGGTGTCTCAGCTCAGAATAACTGTACATTGAAATAATAGTTTAAGTCAAACAAAAATACTTTAAAAATACTTTACAAGTTATCAAGTGATGATTGAAAACACATTAAAAACATTTTTGACTTGATCCATATAACAGCCCTCGATTGGGTCAGGGAAAGTGTCCCCATAATGGGGACAAATATGTGGCATTGTCCCCGTCAAATTGGAATGCCCAGCATGGCTACCACTGGTCTTAGGTCTATCTTGGCCCTATCATGAAGGCCTTGTACCTGGATCTCTATCTAGTTCACCCGACCTCTCCACTATAGTTGCTGCTACAAAGGAGGTGTATCTAAGGAGTCCACGTGCAACATTCCTCATTGCCTCCTCGATTTGATCAAGCTTGCAGGGTAACTGAGGTGGCTAGGGAGAGGGGTTGGGATCGTGCCTACGAGCTGGTGGCCCTCCTAGTGGGTTCCTCCTGGAAGTAGGTTGATCTTGGGCAGAGCCACACCCAACACCCTGGAACTCGGTTATGTCAAAATAGTTGACATGTAAATCGAGGCAAAATTCAGCCCACAGTTTCCGAAGGAAGTACTGTGGAACCTCCCTACTATTGCAGGGAGGTTTATCGTACACCATGAAGCACCTCTGCATCCAATTGTCCCTCCACGGTTGGTAATGACACCAATCCATGCATACATGTGGCTTTCTAGTGTTCGGTGGTTGGTTTGTTTTTGGAACGATAAACATACTGTATAATTGGTATTTTGTAATGTTCAAATCTTTAATTGCTTCCTTGGAAATGCTCATGGAGTAATACTCCCGCATCTTAGCTCTAAATTCAGTCATGTCGATCAATTGGCGATGTGCATGGATGAGGGATTCAATTGAGCTCTCAATTGACATGGTAAGAGACAATTGAGATGCTTCTCCCGAGTTTCTTAGTTCTTGAGTGTGAAGTCTTATTTCATTTACATAATGGTTAAGGTCATCTTGTTAAAAATTTGGTTTGGGGTCTTGGTTTTCTTCGGCATTTGAATTTTGTTCACGGTTTTCTACGGCATTGGGTCCAAGTTTTGGGTTTTCTTGTGTTCCACCAGACTTTGGGTTAAAATTTTGTTCACTCATTGTCTCAGTTTAGAATCTACAATTGAAAATTGGTCCATTGTTTTAAAAATTTGGGAATTATTAACAATTTAATAAACAAAAAAATCAAAAAATTGAAACAAAGAATGAATAAAATGACAAAAAAAAATAATTTACCTATCCGATCGACATGTAGATGAGTTTGTTGGATTGATTTGGGGGGTTTTGGAGTGGAAATTGCCTCCTTTGGTCGCTATAGTCACGCGCACGTGGAGGCAAGTCATGGTTTCGGCTCCAATGTCAAAAAATGGGGGAATTCGGCTCTATTTTTGTTTTTTAACAGAAACGCATGCGCACCCATATCGTGCACGCACCACGCATGCACATGTGCCTCGGTTCATTACCGAACCTAGCTACACATGTGCACTGACTTAGGTGTGTGCGTGTAGTTGTTTTATTTCTGCTAGCATGTCCTCATTGCAATAGTTTTGGGAAGCAACTTTGTGTGCCTGCCCTCAATCCAACTCGAATTTATGAATAGAAGCAGGGGACATATAAAAGAAATAAGCATGAAATCATATGAATCACCATTCAACCTTTAATGTCTGTTATAACTCCCTTAAATTAGATGCAAAACAACTAGTCTCGACCTTGGGGGAAATGGCATTAAATCTTCTTCAAATGGTATTAAAATGATCAAAATTAATCCAAATGCTTAAGTACTAAACATGAAACTTGTGAAGCTCATAAATTACAGTCCATTAATCACAAATACATCAGAGGAATGATCTTTCATTTGAATACATCAGTACATCATTGCTACACATCAAGGTAGTGGGGAAATGGCACCATTCCTTCATTAAAAATCAGATTTATACATTTACAATTTGAATTTAGACCTGAAAATTTATGAAGATGAAGAACAAAGTATTTAATTCATATTACAAAATAAATGAGGCATGATAATCTCTCGAAAAGAGTACAATAGCTTACCAAAACCTCCCTCCCTCAAGGATCAAGAATATGCCATGAAAACTGGAAATGGTTGAAGGAGTGAGCTGCACTAGAAGAAACCATGAGATTCCCTGTAGCTTACACCTACAAATTAAGACTCCATTAAAGCTCCAAATGAAATTTCTGAATGGCCTTTCCAATTACCAACTTGGATGGGAATCTTTCACCATTGAAATTGGCTAAGGCAAGAAACTAGTCATCCACTAGCTCTCCCTCTTCACAAATGCAATTGCAAATTATAAAAATGATCAAAATATACCTCCATTGTTTGTTCTTGACATTTATAAAGTTTCCAAGCTCTCTATGGGTCGAATTCCTTCCAAGAGATGCATTCCAACTCAAGTTGCAAAGAGATTCCAAAGGATGCCACTTGTACAACAATTCCTAATCTCCCACTTCCACCAAATCACATGTGGAAGTATCTTAGCTTCCCTAAATCCCTTGAGCACCCTCTTGGAGGCTATTTTTATCCCTGACATTTCATATATGTCATATGTCAGCCTTCAGGTCTGATTTGTGTCACAGGTGTCATAGCATCTTCATCATTGTTGTCATAGAGCTAGGGAATCTAGTCCAAGTGTCTCACTAGCTCTTAAATGGCTCTTCCTCTTCCATGGGAGTAACTCTTCCACTCCAATTCGACCTTAATTGATTCATTCCAAGTATATTGACATTCCAACTCATCCCAATACCCTTTGGATTCTTCTAGATTCAAAATAACAAGAGGAGGATGCCATGTGGCATAGAAAATCTAGCTTGTGTGGGTCCCACTTCCTCCATGTGTCTTCATGGTCAAATTCCACTTTGATTTTCCCTTGTATATAATTATTTAGCTCCTTTATTAAATATTTATGCTATTCTAATTTCCACACATCATTTATTATCCTTCTTATTTCAAATCCCAATGCTTCCACCCACAACCTAGGAAACTAGTAATTTTCCTCGGCAATTATTTGACCCTTAACATTAATTTGACAAACTCTCATGAATATGGACAATGGGATTAGGCCATTGTGACCCAATAAAAAATTTTGGGACATGACACACTTTTCCCTATTATTGAAGGGAGGTTTGTTAAATAGAGTAAAAAAACTTTCCATCCAATGGACTCTAAATGGTTGGAAGGTGCACCAATACATACAAATGTGTTTCTTTGTCACTAGTGGATGTAATCAAGTTCTTGGGTAAATAAATAATGTCATCAACTATTGTTTGGTGATGTCCAGGTATCTAAATTGGTATTTATTTAGACTAGTACTATAGTATTCAAACATTCTACCCTTGTAATCAAACATATTGGTTAATTTTCCTTGGTAATTTGCAATGGAAGATATAATTTCCTCTAGAAAATTGGTTAGCGACAATCTGGTGGGATCTCTAGTATTTCATAATTCATTACAAAGGGTTCTAAGCAATCTCAAATCCACATCAATTTCCATTTTAACATTTGGTGGTTCAGGATTTGGGTTTGGTGCATCTTTATGCAGTGGTGATTAGTTTGGTTTAATTTATGGGTCCATTATAATTACTTTTGCTTCAATTTAATAAAAAAATCAGCTTTAGTTTAAAATTTTAGGTTTAATTGTTTGTTTATTTTTTAAACAAAATAAATGATTTAAAAAATTAACAAAAAGGAAAATACTAACCTCAAATCCAATGAATATGGTTATAATAGTCCCTTGTTTGATTGATGGGCTCTTTAGGCACTCCAAAATGACCAATTAAATGCTCAATATCCCCTAAGACGCACGATGTGGTCTATTAGAAAAATAGACTGGTTAGATGCCTTTTAAAAATATAAAAAGGAACGTGCACACTCTTTAGGAACCTACATGGATTCATATCATGTGTGTGCTTTAGGAACACATGCACACTACTACAAGTATGACTTGGAATCCTTTTTGGCAGTTAGAGAATTCTCGAACATGCAAAATTAGGAACACAAATTAATTCTTGGGAGTGCACTCGTGTTCTTGTGTGAACACATTCCTATTGATCCCATTTCCACTTTTAAGGCTATAATGTTTGTGAGAGCACCCTAGGGTTACAATATTGGGATTGTTAAGGGTTGGGCGAATTGCAGGAGTTGGGTTTGTAGTTAGGATTTTGACAATAGGTGGTATTATCGTTATGGTAAGGACTTTGGAAAGGATGAAATAAGGACTTTCTATAATATTTATGTTCAATGACGAGGGAATGGATGAAGGATAGTTTTATCAAGGGTAGTTCTCTCGACCATAGCTACTTGATTATGAAAAATAGTAAGGATACTGTAATTTAATTTAAGCACAATTACCTATTTGATATCTCTACTCTATAGCTAAAGTTTGAGATTAGTGAAGAGTTCAATGAACTATTGGAATGTTTTCCTTTGACATTGCCACAACTTGTTTGATCTATAGTTGGTGCATGCGCAAGCTTGGATACACTGTGTGTGGGAGGATTTTGAGTTTTGTGATAATGTATGAAGTTTATGGTTTGTTTAGTAAAATATGTAGATGGAACGCTAAAGTTTTGTAATTTATAGAACAACAAGATAGTTTTCAAATGTTGGTTAAGAAAGGAGTAGATAGTGAACTAATATTTAAAAGATAGTTAATACTTGCTAACCATATGGTTGTTGTTGAGAGGATGTTCGGTTGGTTAGTGGATGGTTCTTGAGGGTTAGTAATCTTAATGAGGCCCATAGCACTGATTGCAAAAGAGAGTATCAGTCCATGTAATTGTTGAATCCTTTGTTAATATAGTGGCTATATTAATGGAGTATCCTTTTTTGTGAATCTAATTTGAATATATTAGGATATGAACGGATGAATGTGTTAGTATTGTTATGATTAGTTTTCCGTGTATAATCATGAAATCCAAACTTAAACTTACTCTTTGCAAATCTTGTGATAGTCTTGAGTGAGAATTTACACATCCTTGGGTAACAAAAATGTTGATTTTCACGAGAATATTGTTGGTATCTATGTTAGAACCTCGTGTATAATTTTGTTCCAAAAGTTTGCTCCATTTCTATGACCAAGTGGTGTTAGGGTTTCAAAAACATATGACTTGGAAACCATCAATAAAGGAGGTGCATGATCCGATGGATAGAAAGGAAGAATATTTTGCATAGAAAGAGACTAGGAATCTAAGCATTGACCTTCAACGTTGGCTACAGAGGTACATATATCTTGATATCCAAAAAATTATCTTTGTTGATTTTACTTGTTTGTTACATGAGTGGACTAAGGATAAATAGATATTAATATTGTGTTGAGAGGACAAGAACATATTGTGTCGGACCAAGAAATGTTGGGTAGATTGAAAATTTTAAACAATAAGTGGGCAAGAGAAATATATTTTTGGTTTGACATATTAAAGAGGGTTACATTGTAGAATTTTCCATTGAATATAATGAATCATTTAGCTGCATGGTGGAAAAATTTGAAGCATGCCCTATAAAAAGGTTGTTAGCATAAATCCCTCTATAGATTAAAATATTATTTGTTGAAAAGGGAATAATGTGCATGGAACAAGACAATATATTGGAGGAGTAACAATATCGCGATGGGGGGTGTTGGGTAGAAAAGAAGGTAAGTGCATGAGATAAAGAGGTAAGGAACAATGGACCCAAAAGAGCATAGACGAGAATGAAAAGGAAGATATGATAGAAGGAATGTGTTGAAGGATGTACAATTGAAAGAAAAGAGTGAGAGTTCTAGAAATAAACATGAGGATATCATAGACATGGTTTTGGGATCGAGTAGAGAGAGGAATATGCTAGAGGGTCATGTTGGAATCAATAGAGTGCGAGAGGGAATAGTAGTAGAAGAAGAGGAAATAAAAGAAGAGAGGCCATCAAAGAGGCATGACATAGATGAAGACACATCAGAGCAAGATGTGAAGGAGATAGGAGATGATCATGAAGAAACCGTATGTATGAGTTGTGATGTTGAAGATTCATATGTAACTGATAGTGATTCTCAGTGTAGCAGAAGTGTTGATAGTCTATTAGAGGAAGAATCTATAGAGGATGAAAATGTTTCGATGATGTTAAAATTCTTCAACTAAATGAATATCGAGGAATCATATGGGTTTGAATTACATGAATTTGGTGTAACCCTTGTTTTGAACTACCCCCCACTCTGCACACACTTTACAAACAAAAGAAGAAAGTTCAATAGAACTATAAGTTAGGAATATTTTGCATGAGATATTAGGAGCAAGATAAGGAGTAGGAGCACATATTAGATGTAGGAGAGTTGTTAGAAGACTAAACATGGAAGGGTATACGACTCATTTAGTACTTAGACATCTAGTATTTCATGGGGTTGGGAAAGATGATGTAGGATAAAACTGGTTTACATGTGAGACAGTTTGGGTCGTAAACTAGGTACGAGACAAGCCAAATATAATAACACGGATGTAGACTATGATTATAGATCACGCACTAACTTGGTACATGATGTACAAGACTACAATCCAATGAAAGACTACTAGGACATTCGATGAAATCAAGAAATCTATGCTGAGAGTATTTCATAATTCGAAGTCAGAATCCCAATGTATTATAGAAATCAAGGATATTAAGTAGTATCATGGAGAGATGATGTGAGATTTTAATAAATCGTTTAAAATTTTGTTGGATAGATTGTCATTTCATTTTCAGGATGAGCAACACCTAGACTAGTTTATTGCAGGGCTTCACTTAGAGATGATTCCCACTTACATACTAGAAAGTTCTCATGTAGTTTGATGCATTGGACCTTGTGATGGGGCTAGAGTACAGCCTAGGTGGAGAGTATTTAGCAAGAATGGTGCAAGTGCAATCTCATCTTTCCATGCCAATAATAAAATTGAAAGAGATAGGAAAAGGAAAGGTGGTGTGTGAAAATGATTGGTGCACACTATGTTGATAATAGGGGAACCACTAGAATTAGTGTCCTCTATTTAGAGGCAATACCGTGAGCGGTGTGGAAAACCGATTTCTTTCTAGATATCAAGCGGAGTGGTGTGAAATTGTATAAAATAATACCATACACCTATTATATTCCAAACACTACATAAATACCATACAAATATGGCCACACCCTTTTGTGAATTTTGTAAATTAGTATGCCATGATGTAAATGGTTTCCGTGCATCACAAATGATAAATGAATGTAATATGGATGTGTACCAGCTATGGGCCAGAGAAGATAATACTGGACCAAGTTTAGGGGATGGTTTATGAGGAGGATTTTGAGGAAGATGGCGTGCATTTTGTGGAGGAGGAAGGAAACCCATTTGCTTCAACTACAAACAAGCAAGTCATGTAGTGAAAATCTATACAAAACCTTGATCCCTTTGTGCATATTTTCATAGAACATAGCATGTTATAGAGTATTGTCTTGAATTGATATCAAAATGGGAAGAGAAGAAAGGGAGCTCCAATATGGTGGTAGTTGAACCACAAGAGGATAAGAGGTAAAGGGCCTTCCAATGTGCATGCAGTGACTAGAGGAGGAGTTAGGATGGGAGAAGACAAACACCATAGAAAATATATGTAGCCACATTCGAAACTGAAGATCAAGAAACTAGCAAAAGCATTCACTAAGTTTGATGATGTGCAACAGAGAAAGTTCCTGCATGACATGCAGAAGGAAGTGGAAGATATGCCTATGCACACGAAGGATTTCATATATGAGGATGGTCAAACAAAGGATTCAGGAAATCTAGTACGTGAATTCTTTCATTGTTGTATTAAATTGTTGAATAATATTGCAACAATTAGGAATTTAAATCACATTTTGGCTAAGTTAGAAATTGTAAGTGAGTTAAAGGTGCCCATCACTACGCTATTTCCAAAAAGGAATGCACATTAGGTGTGGAAAAGATAAAGAATAGGTAGAGAGTTAAAGATGGAGATAGAGTTAGGGAGATATATAATGAAGGATACAATTTTGGACCTCAGGTTCAATGTGAATATTTTTCCAAAAACATATTGGGATTTAATCCAAAAGACAAAACTAGTCTGGTCTCTTATCTAGCTTAGATTGGACAATTATTATAGGATTTATCCTATAGGTAGGTTGGAAAATGAAGAAGTGAGTATTTATGGATTGAATACCATTGAATACTTTGAAGTGATCGAGACATTGGATGAAGTAGACCCTTATCGAGCACCATTAGGCATTGATTGGGCCTTTGACAATAATACAATACTAAGCATTAAACATAGCAATATGTCATTATAATTGGACAAATTAAGAGTAGTATGTCCACTGGATAAAAAACAAGGAGATAAACATATTGAACCTGTAAGGGATGAATTTGTTGGAATCAATTTAATACTAAGAGGGGGGGTGAATCAGTATTAGTGCAGTTATCAACAATTTTTACCTTCTTTAACATATTAGCCTTTACTTAAACTTTATGTTCTGTTATGCATCAGTAAATAAGCATGTTCTATTATGCATCAATAAATAAGCATCCACACATACTGACTAATGAGGAGATCTGAAGGTCCCAGAATAGAGCCATAGACCGGGTCTCCGATAATGAAGTCCTGAATGAACAGGCAGGGGATTACATCGTCCCCGGACTGAGGTCCCAGAATAGAGCCATAGACTGGGTCTCCGATAATGAAGTCCAGAATGAGCAGGCAGGGGATTGCATCGTCCCCTGACTGAGGTCCCAGAATTGATCCGTAGACTGATGTCTCCGAGAACTAAAGATCGGATTGTATCATCCATGGACCTATGTCCTAAAGTGAGCAGGATTGATCATCCTGGAACATGATTGTGTGATGATGATGATGATGTCCGTATGGTGACGATGCTGATGATCGTGTGATGACGATGCTGATGATCGTGTGATGACGATGATCGTGTGATGATGATGTTGATGATCGTGTGATGACAATGTTGATGATCGTGCAATGATGATGTTGATGATCATGTGATGACGATGCTGATGATCGTGTGATGATGATGATCGTGTGATGACGATGTTGATGATCGTGTGATGACGATGCTGATGATCGTGCGATGACGATGCTGATGATTGTCCGATGACGATGCTGATGATCGTATGATAATGATGTCGACGATCATGTAATGACGATGTCGATGATCGTGATGACGATGTTGATGTTGACATTGATATACTAGTAACTATTTGAGTTACTGATGAAGATGAATTGAACAAAGCTTCCAATGATTTATAGATGTATCATGTATGATGACTCCTTGCTCCTACAGATGTTGTTATAATATCCTTCTCGTTAAGGGGGAGTGTTGAATATTGTAACTTCAAAGAATATTATATTTGTACTTTATTATTCTGGAGATGTTTCATTCCTCCGAGGTAACCCTATCATGTATCTGGAGATGTTTATTCCTCTAGGGGTTTGTGTTAACTAGGGTTATTAGACCCACCATGTGGGGGTCGGCCCTGTAGTTATATTTTAGGGGTTATTAGACTTCTCCAGGAGAGGTCATCTCCATTAGGTATTTTAGTCAGTGAGGAGTCAGTATAAATAGAGGAGGTGAAATCCTCATTAGACACACTTGCTCACTTGAGAAAAGTAGCGCACTAGTCTGGGAGATCTGCTAAGGAGGAGAAGGAGGAGGGATCACATCTTGTATTTTGGTTGATCATCTTATTGAGGAAAGCTTTCCTGGGTTTTCTACCCCATGAGGGTTTCCCAGGGTAAATATTGTGTCTATCTCGTGATTATGCTTCTTTCAGTGATCTTTCTAGTCTATTTGGTTTAAACTTAACATGGTATTTGAGCTAGACTGAATAAGACATCTTTCACAAGGTAAGAATACCTCTCTCTCTCTCTCCGGTGAAAGTTAGAGTTTCAGCAAAAAGTTGGTATTATTGAATTTTGGTTACATCCCTGGATAGTCCTCCTCAATACCAATCCTTTAAGCCCTAGATCGAACTTTTTGGTTGGGTAGAACTCCGAGAAAGTCAAACCCTAATTCTACCAAAAGTGCGATAAAATTCTGTCCCAGATTCTGGAAAAGTGAAAAGTAACATTTCTAGGTAAGTCTATTATGTCTCTTGGACTCCCCCAAGAGAAGATGGCTCCAAACACTAAGCTTGAAGAAAAGCTAGAAGGTATAGAGAATTTTCGGGCATGGAAATACAGAATTGGTCTCATTCTTGAAGAGAATGATCTTGCTCATTATATCAAGGAAGAAGTTGCAGAACCAGAAGGAGATGAAGCCAAAGAAAAGCACAGGAAGGATTTGATTAGGGCAAAGAGAATCATAGTTGATTCTATTAAAGACCACTTGATTCCCCAAGTGGCCTCCCAGAAGACTCCAGAGGAAATGTATGATGCCCTAGGAAGAATGTATGAAGGAAAGAACATCAATAGGAAGATGAACCTAAGGACTCAGTTGAAGAGTACCAAGATGCACAAAGGAGAATCCATTCAAGACTACTTCTCAAGGGTCTCTCTAATCAAGGAGCAATTAGATGCCATTGGTGATACTCTTGATGAAGATGAACTTGTGATGAATGCCCTAAATGGTCTTACCAGACCTTGGGAATCTTTCATACAAACCATGTGTGCCAGAAAAGAAAGCATGAAGTTTGATGTAGTATGGGAGGATTGTGTTCAAGAAGAGGCTAGGGTAGCCAACAGAGAAGCTCTTCTCGAAGAGGATGACCAAGCTTTGTCCACCCACACCAAAAGAGGAAAGAGAGGCTACTTCAAGACAGTGAACTACAAAAGGTTTCAACCCTCTCATAGATTCAAAAGGAAAGGAGGAGACACCTCCACAGTCCAATGTTTCAATTGTCTTAAGCTAGGACACTATGCTAGAGACTGTACCCTACCGGAAAAGAAGAAGAAAAGGTTTGTCCACAAAAGACATCATGCACATATGGAAGAAGATGATAGTAAAGAAGAAGAAGAAGAAGAAGAAGAAGAAGTAGAGGAAAGGCCTCAAAAGAAAAGATCTAAAGTGAAGAAAGAAGATCCAGAAGAATATGTACTATTTTCTGCTCTCTCTAGATCTGTGTCTCCTGGTGAAGGCACATGGCTCATTGACAGTGGTGCTTCAAAGCACATGACAGGTCATAAGGAAACTCTCTTCAGAATCGAAGAAAAGTCTTCACCCCAAAAGGTATCTCTAGGAGATGATTATCAATATCCCATCAAGGGAATTGGTGAAGCAAGCTAAAAGCTTGATTCGGGAACACCCTTGAAAATGAAAGACATTTTATATGTCCCAGGTTTAAAGAAGAATCTACTCTCTATCTCAGCAGTAGATAAGAAAGGTTTTAGAGTGGCTTTCATAGATGGACAAGTACTCATGTGGTCCAAAGGAAAATCAATCAAAGATGCACTTGTCATTGGTGAAGAAGAAGGAGGACTTTATAAACTCAAGGGTCATCCAGAAGCTTCCCTTGCTCATGAAGTTTCTAGTCCTAGTGAGCTATGGCATAGAAGATTAGCTCACATCAACTATAAATCCTTACCCTATGTAAGCAAGGTGGTTATAGGATTACCAGATTTGAAGGCTGATCATGATGGCTCATGTAAAGGATGTAAGAAAGGGAAGAATGTCAAGAATCCCTTTTCGAAGAGTGAAACAAAGACTAAGAACTCTCTAGAGATAATACACTCAGATGTATGTGGACCTATGCCCACCACTTCTCTAAGTGGGTTTGAATACTATCTCTCATTCATTGATGACTATTCAAGGAAAACTTGGATATACTTCCTAAAAGGTAAGAATGAAGTCTTTGGAAAATTCAAAGAGTTCAAGGCTCTAATAGAAAATATCTCAGATAAGAGAATCAAGACTCTCAGAACATATAATGGTGGAGAATATACTTCAAAGGAATTTGAAGACTTTTGTAAAGAAGCTGGAATTAAGAGGGAACTAACCACTCCCTACAATCCCCAACAAAATGGGGTAGCTGAGAGGAAAAATAGAACTATCATGGAGGCTGTAAAGACTATGATACATGACCAAGATCTTCCCATGTATCTATGGGCTGAAGCAGCCAAGACAACAATATATGTACAAAATAGACTATCTCATAGTGCTCTTGATTTCAAAACTCCAGAAGAAGTGTTTACAGGAAAGAAGCTTGAGGTAAGTCATCTTAAGATATTTGGGTGTCTTGTATACATCCACATTCCAAAAGAAAAGAGAACTAAGTTAGACCCCTCTGGTAAGAAGGGAATGTTTGTTGGTTATTGTGAAACTTCCAAAGCCTTCAGAATCTACATACCAGGTTTTCATCATATAGAAATAAGTAGAGATGTAACCTTTGATGAGGAAGCAGCTCTCAAGAAATCCAGAAAGTGTCAACTTGAAGAAGTTTATGAAGAAGATTCATCTCCCAGAATCTCAGAGACTGTGCACATCCCTGAAGATGATGCACCAGAGGATCATGACATGTTAGAACCACAAGAACCCCCTGTTACAGACCTATCTAGGAAAAGAAGACCAGCATGGGCTAGAGATATTATTCAAGGAGCTGAAAGATATGGAGCTCCTGAAGGCTCCACTAGAAAAAGAAAGAAACCAAAACTAGTGTCCAACTATATGGCCTTGATGTGTGATCTTGTGGATCAACTACCTACTAGCTATGAAGAGGCAGCTCAGAAGAAGGAATGGGTAAAAGCAATGACAGAAGAATATCGGTCAATAATGAAAAATGATGTTTGGGATATAATTCCCAAACCAAAAGATAAGAGTTTGGTTTCTTCCAAATGGATCTTCAAAATAAAACATGCTGCGGATGGAAGCATTGAAAAATACAAGGCAAGATTTGTAGCCAGAGGATTCTCTCAAAAGGAGGGAATTGACTATGAAGAAACATTTGCACCAGTTTCTAGGTATACTTCAAGCAGAACTATCATGGCACTTGCATCCATGATGAAGTGGAAATTACACCAAATGGATGTTAAGACAGCTTTTCTGAATGGTGTAATTGAAGAAGAAGTATACATAGAGCAACCACAAGAGTTTGAGGTTAATGACAGAAAGACTCATGTATGCAAACTGAAAAAGGCATTATATGGGTTGAAACAAGCTCCCAGGGCTTGGTACAGAAGGATTGACAATTTCTTAACTAGCATGGGCTTTACCAAGAGTAAAGCTGACCCAAACCTTTATCTCAAAGTGATGGATGATGAACCAGTTATACTATTGTTATATGTAGATGATCTATTTCTAACTGGAAATGAGAATCAAATTATTGAAAGCAAGAAGAAGCTTTCTCCAGAATTCGAGATGAAAGATCTCGGATTAATGCACTACTTCTTAGGCTTAGAAGTATGGCAAGAACCAAGAGGAATCTTTCTAAATCAAGGTAAATATGCTGTGGAGATTCTGAAAAGATTTGACATGTGTGTAGTTCAAAAGGACCCTCCTAGAAAGGGGGAGTAGTATGATCGCTAATGACAAGCTTGTCTCATCAATAATGAGGCTTCAACTAGTTACTTAGAATTGGTTAGATTTAGGACTACTATATTTAGAATACTTAGTTTTACTTATATATGCTTTTTCGATAAACAGTGATGTTAGATGTATTAGTGAGAATACATGCTAGATGTATACATGCTTTTGATATTAGATATATACATAGATGTATTAGTGAGAATACATGCTAGATGTATACATGCTTTTGATGTTAGATGTATTAGTGAGAATACATGCTTTTGATGCTAGATGTATACATGCTTTTGATGTTAGATGTATTAGTGAGAATACATGTTTTTGATGCTAGATGTATACATGCTTTTGATGTTAGATGTATACATAGATGTATTAGTGAGAATACATGCTTTTGATGTTAGATGTATACATGCTCTTGATGTTAGATGTATTATTGAGAATACATGCTTTTGATGTATGATGTATACATGTTGTTGATGCTAGATGATGATACATGTATTGATTAATGTACTTGTATGGATGAGGATACTTGTACTTGTATTGATACGAATACATGTGTGGATTGTATCATCATTGAACACTTGTTCTAAAGTGATTCGTAGACAGGGGTCTCCGAGAAAGAAGAGGGATTGTATCATCCTTGAACACTTGTTCTAAAGTGAGCCATAGACAGGGCTCTCCGAGAAAGAAGAGGGATTGTATCATCCTTGAACACTTGTTCTAAAGTGAGCCGTAGATAGGAGTCTCCGAGAAATAAGAGGGATTGTATCATCCTTGAACATTTGTTCTAAAAAGAGCTGTAGATGTATGTCTTTGATAATGAAATCCTGAATGAACAAGTAGGGGATTGCATCGTCCCCGGACTGAGGTCCCAGAATTGAGCCGTAGACATGATGTCTCCGATAATGAAATCCTGAATGAACATGTAGGGGATTGCATCATCCCCGGACTGAGGTCCCAGAATTGAGCCATAGACATGATGTCTCCGATAATGAAATCCTGAATGAACAGGTAGGGGATTGCATCGTCCCCGGACTGAGGTCCCAGAATTGAGCCGTAGACATGATGTCTTCGATAATGAAATCCTGAATGAATAGGTAGGGGATTGCATCGTCCCCGGACCGAGGTCCCAGAATAGAGCCATAGAATGGGTCTCCGATAATGAAGTCCTGAATGAACAGGAAGGGGATTGCATCGTCCCCAGACTGAGGTCCCAGAATAGAGCTGTAGACTGGATCTCCGATAATGAAGTCCTGAATGAACAGGCAGGGGATTGCATCGTCCCCGGACTGAGGTCCCAGAATAGAGCCGTAGACTGGGTCTCCGATAATGAAGTCCTGAATGAACAGGAAGGGATTGCATCGTCCCTGGACTGAGGTCCCAGAATAGAGCCGTAGACTGGGTCTCCAATAATGAAGTCCTGAATGAACAGGCAGGGGATTGCATCATCCCCAGACTGAGGTCCCAAAATTGATCCATAGACTGATGTCTCCGAGAACTAAATATCGGATTGTATCATCCATGGACCTATGTCCTAAAGTGAGCAGGATTGATCATCCTAGAACATGATTGTGTGATGATGATGCTGATGTTCGTATGGTGATGATGCTGGTGATCGTGTGATGACAATGTTGATGATCGTGTGATGATGATGTTGATGATCGTGTGATGACGATGCTAATGATCATGCGATGACGATGTTGATGATCGTGTGATGACGATGTTGATGATCGTGTGATGACAATGATCGTGTGATGACGATGCTGATGATCGTGTGATGACGATGATCGTGTGATGACGATGCTGATGATCGTGTGATGACGATGCTGATGATCGTGCGATGACGATGCTGATGATTGTCCAATGATGATGCTGATGATCGTATGATAATGATGCCAAAGATCGTGTAATGATGATGCCGATGATCGTGATGACGATGTTGATGTTGACATTGATATACCAGTAACTATTTGAGTTGCTGATGAAGATGAATTGAAGAAAGCTTCCGATGATTTATAGATGTATCATGTATGATGACTCCTTGCTCCTGCAGATGTTGTTATAATATCCTTCTCATTAAGGGGGAGTGTTGAATATTGTAACTTCAAAGAATATTATATTTGTACTTTATTATTCCAGAGATGTTTCATTCCTCCGAGGTAACCCTATCATGTATTTGGAGATGTTTATTCCTCCAGGGGTTTGTGTTAACTAGGGTTATTATACCCACCATGTGGGGGTCGGCCCTGTAGTTATATTTTAGGGGTTATTAGACTTCTCCAGGAGAGGTCAGCCCCATTAGGTATTTTAGTCAGTGAGGAGTCAGTATAAATAGAGGAGGTGAACTCCTCATTAGACACACTTGCTCACTTGAGAAAAGTAGCGCACTAGTCTGGGAGATCTGCTAAGGAGGAGAAGAAGGAGGGAGCACATCTTGTATTTTGGTTGATCATCTTATTGAGGAAAGCTTTGCTGGGTTTTCTACCCCATGAGGGTTTCCCAGGGTAAATATTGTGTCTATCTTGTGATTATGCTTCTTTCAATGATCTTGCTAGTCTATTTGGTTTAAACTTAACATAAGCACCACATGAAAAACACATAACACATAGGATTTTTACGTGGAAACCAAATCAGGAGAAAACCACATAATGCTTCTTTATAGTGAGAAAGAATACATTCAAGGAAGCACCAACGTTTTTGGTTTACTAGAAGCAACTAGAAGTAGGCACCAACCCCTTGGTTTTATAGGCACCAACCTGAAGGAACCTTTCACTCCCTATGTTTTCTCTAGCACCAACTGAAAGGAGGAACTGACCCCCCATTGCTTTGTTTTTCAGGCACCAACATGAAGGAAGCTACAACTCCTTGTCTCCTTGCCCCGTCCAACCACCTTGATATCCAATATATTTGAATGCCTTGCTGATCTTCAACCTTGCGCACTTATTCAGTTATTTTGATGATGATTCTACTATGTGCTACCTTCGTATGCAGACTATAGTCTATCATTGCGTTGTATATATCACTTGACTTCTCATTTCTCTCCAATCACACTTCTACTGATAACATACTACATGTATTGTGTGCTATGTTGATATTGCAGTCTGCGTCTCTTTTATCTCAATGTTCTGATCTATTTGACTGCAATGTTAATCTAACATTCTGCTTTCAATTGATAGTTTGCTGGTCAAAGTGAAGCACTAGTGACAGATGGAACTGCGCACATTTTGATGTGTCCGTTCTGATTAAGTGTTGCACTCTCTCAGATAATTTGTGACATCCTGTGCATCAAATAAATTTGTCTATTGTGATTAACACACGTGTCTCATTGTTGGCTATAAATGACCAAGAGGTTTTCTATAAGACCCAGGTTCTTTGCGATTTCCTTTTGACCAACAAAACCCCTTCGCACCGGCCCCTTCGGCAACAACCTGTGACCAGGTTGAAGTCTCACCTGAGGTGTATCTATGGGGTACTGCAGAACCAGGTTTCCACAGTAAGTGATAAGTTGCTTAGATGGATGTACTGCGCAACACAACAGAGAATATGTGCTGCGAGGTGAGACTGCGTAGCGATGGGAAACGCTGCGGTCCGCACCACTATACTCTTCTACCATGGGAGTCCTACTGAAGCTGCGAACAATCCAACTTTATTCTATACTTGGATTATCTTGAAAATACTTAAGGCACTGAAACGAATATCACTCATCCACTTGTTTAAGCACTTAACTGACTATTCTTCTAGCATTCATTGGTTAAGTCGAGGTGTGGCGATCCGAGTATATATATGACTATACAATCCGACTGTTAAGCATTCATTTACTGCATATA
This sequence comes from Larix kaempferi, assembly GCA_027924585.1. Lineage (NCBI taxonomy): Eukaryota > Viridiplantae > Streptophyta > Pinopsida > Pinales > Pinaceae > Larix > Larix kaempferi. Next base: position 8,460,801 of record BSBM01000487.1, read on the forward strand.
AGAGAGTGTTTAACTAAATCACTGATTCACTATCTTTAGACACAACGTTAAATGTTCATCATTCATCTATTCATGCAGAACTTAGCATATCATTTCCATACTTCTCCTGAGGCAAATGCATATCAAATTTCTCTCATAATAGCATGCAAAGAAATATCTAGACATTCATTCATAGAAAATACAGATCAACATTCATTCATAAAACATAATCATACAACACGAGATTTAACGTGGTTAACTCCCCCGGGTGGGAAGCTACGTCCACAAGAACGGTTGGTAATCTATTTATTTAAAAGGGATGGGGACAACCATTCTTAGTCCGCACACTCAGCTGCAGACTCTCCTTCCTCTCAGATAGGTCTCTACGCACACAGTTGCAGAGCCTTTTCAATCTTCTTAGCTCAATGAGATTTTACACTACAATAAAAAAACTAACTCCAAAACATAACCACATAGTAACCCCATCCCATACAAAATTGTCTTCTTAAATAGATCATGCCTCTAAGGTCATGTCTTCACAAAGTAGAAGACCTAAACCCAAAAACCCTTAGGGTTTACAAAACTGCGTCAATTTACCTAAACCGGCTTGCTGGCATCTAGTAGCGTCTACTTCATCGTGGCGGTTATCCACATCTTCATTCTGTCACTATTGGCCTCCCTGTCGCACGCGTGTCAACATATCTCTTTCATAGAACCGTTCCTCTCTAACGGTTTCGCCCACCAGGCGCGCCAAGACGTTGCTTTCCTCAACAAACTTGTGCATTGGCCGCCTTCCTGATTTGCTCGTGCCCACCGCTCAACACTCCTGGAGCATCTTTCCAAGATTAGACCATTACTGGTCCATTCGATACCTGTACCTGATCTTTGTCCAACACTCCGCTTTGTTGGCTCTATGTGTCCTGACTGCTTCGCAACACTGCCTCCTCGCAGCGCTAGTCTTTGTGGTGCTTCCAAAATTCGGATGCTGCGCACAAATTTGCAACACCCTCAACACTTAGAAAAAATTATATTTCTGAGCTGCGCTCAGCTTAGCTTTCCCTACTTATCAAAACAAAAGGTGTTACCGAAACATTGTCCCGACCTGGGCCCAACATGCCCCTAACACTTACATGTGGCTTGTCCCTGAGCCACTTGCTGCTTCGGTCATCTCACTCTGCTCCGCGACCGGTGGAACTAATTTGGCCGTGAACTCATTATATGCACCGAGCAACTGCTCCACTGCTTCTCTAGTATCATGTTCAACTTGTCGTACTATTTCAAGCAGTGCTGGAGTTATCTATTCTCCAATTTGTCCCTGTACCTGCTCCTGGTTGTCGCGTAGTTCCTTTAGCTTGTCTTCTATCTGTTGCGACACTGCTGTAGCATCCTCCAGGAGTTGCTGTGACTAACTGTCCATCTCAGTCTCTTTCTCTCTTAATGCTTGGACTTGCTTCTTCAAACCTGATACTTCCTTATACCTGGACAGCCTCTCCCTGGGTGGCAGAGTCTTGAGCTCTTCGTCCAACTTCTCTAGCGCGGTCTGCTTTTCATTTACTGCGGTCTTTACCTGCAGTAGCCTCTGATCCTCTTCAAGGGCAGTGAATGCATTTGAAACTTTTTCCAAGATATCTTGGCACTTAGCCATCTCACTCGTTATGTTCTGCACGGCAACACTCACTACTTGCTCTCTTAACTTTTGTTCAGTTAATGGCATCTGCTTATTCATTTTTCCCTTCAACGAGGCAATATCGACCTCATAAAAAATCTCTTTATCCTGCATCTCTGAGTTCAAGGATATCACCTTATCTATGATCCTCAGAACTGTGTCTACAGGATTATCCTGGAGTTCTATACCTTCAATATCCTAGGCAACAGTGGATATGGTGTTCGCCAATTGTTTTCGGTGGTCCTATTCATCATGCAGCTACATGTCTGCACGCAACTCGAGCTGTCTGTTTGCTGCGGTGAGCTCCACTTGTGACTTCATCGACTCTACCATACGTTCATGCATCTCCTTGACGATCTATCTATGGATGAAGTGCAACCTTGGTAAGGGAATTTTGGCCAAGTTGAGCTCTACCTGCTCGACAACCTTTGTGTCCAAGACGACCTGTTCTGTCATTGGCAATGAAATAGCTAATGGGTCCACATGGACAATCGTGGTCTTTGATGGCAGTGTTATCGCTAGCTGCAGTAGAATTTGCTGCGAGGTTCCTGTCGACCTCCCTTCAGCTGATGATCCTTGTGGCAAGGTTAAGCTGTTCTGGACATCGTCCATTTTCTTCATGAGACCTTCAGTGCGAGCCTGGTCTTTTGCAGATCATCCTGGATGACCTAATCGTTTTTATCTTTGTCAGTCATGAGCTCCTGCATCTGCTGTAAGACCCTTTAAGCTATCATGTCAAAGTCATCTTTGTTCAACACTGTCTCAGCTTGAGTCTTTGTGGCCTTCATCTTCTTTCGTTCCTTCGGCTTCTGCGAGGTCTCAGGCTCTTTCCGCTTTCCTGTTTCTTCAACAATCGAGCATGATAGCGGGATTGGCTTGTCTTCATCAGAGTCTGTCTCAACATCCATGACTTCCACACAGAAGTCGGTGGGCCAGTCCTTCATGAGGGCTTCAATGTCGTCCTCATACATATGGTAGTTACCCGAGAACCATTCTGGCTTCTTCATTCTCGCCTTGGGTTAAATGAAGATACATCACATGTTATCCTGAAAATCAAGAATGCAAATGTACTTCGATGTTACCTGCTTTGTGATGCAGGATGTCTGGGTGATCACGTCGCGTAGCTGAGTGTAATACTGATAAAAACCTTTAGCTGTCGCGTGATGGCGCTCTGCATTGATGTTTTCCTAGAGATTGACATAATGGAACCCTCTAGGATCATTGGTTTTTATATTGACACCCACATAGTCCCTTAGCTCCTTTCATCCGGAAAAGGCGATGAGGATGATCAGCCATGTGAAGTGGAACTGTCGACCGTTTTCCTGGGTATCATTGAGTTCATCCAAGAACTCATTCAGAAGATGTTGACACCAATTGAACTCGGTGCCTTTAGCTGCTACGGCACCAAGTAATACTACGCTCGCAGGCACCTCCGGTGGCCTAGTTGTTTTGAAGATTTTTCCTGCAAGCAACTATGTGACAAATTTTGTCATTCTCTCTTCAATATCTTCCGTGGGAAAACCTCTTTTCCCCTTCACCAATGCCTGGCTTTTCTTCATTTTCTCGACAGCTTCTTTTTCCTTGCTCTTCCCTTGGAAGAACTGCTTGGGATCCTTACCGCGCTTGCTGAGACCTGTTATGTGGAGGATCAAAGCAATGTTGACATCAATATTTTTGTCTAGCCATAGGTATCCCTGGTGGATTCGTGCCATCAGCGTACGAACCACGGCATTAACTTTCGGTGAGCGGTCAAAATGTGGCAGACTGAGGAGGTTCAACAATCCTGACTAAACTACTGGTGTCAGCCAGCTTTCGGCAACCAAGTTAAATGTGCCCTTGGAATCTTTCTTCTAGCACATGTACTGGTCAGGATGGAACTGTGGGTACTTAGGCGCATGGGGCTCTTCCTTTTGCATGCCTAGGAGGTCAAAATCTTCCCACTTACAGTCCGGAATATTTTCGAGCAGGTTCTTGGAAACCTCTACATGTTTTGAAATCAACAACAATGGGATTTCATATTTAGTGTTCTTGGCCAGTTTAAAGACTGGGGCATCCAATGCCCGTGGTGATATATACTCTGGTGTCAGCTTCAAATGTTCTTTCTGAAAGACCAGTGATCTTTGTTCCATCTGGCTTATCTTTAGGATCTTGCTTCGTGGTGCAGTTACGTCTTTCCATTTGTCCTGCATGATTGGAGTATGGCGAGGTGATCAAGAGGATCCTTGGCCTTGTTCTGTTACAACCTTCTTGGAAAGGTTTTTCATTAACTCTGCAATTCCCCCATGCTGAAAAACTCGGATTGGTTCTTGAAGTGTAACCTCTTCTTCTCTGTATGGCAGCTTGGACATTCACTGGTGAGAATAGGCAAGTGTTTCTGAGATATGAATGAGGATTGCTAATGCAGCAGCGAACACATGAATATTCTAGGTGTCTGGTAACGCCCGTGAGTCCTTATGCAGAGTTATTTATAAGTGCAGTTGGGTCCTCCCCACGTCTTCCAACGGCTAACTGGGCATTTAATGTAGTGTCCATTGGCCAATTTGAACGAGTCCTTCGGTCCCTTCCGTCGTCAGTGTGTCCAGAACGACTATCTTTCCTTTAAATGCTGAAGCGGTTGCTGTAATGGTCATCTAACGGCTATTTTCCTAGTACTCTAATGGCTATTTTTCTGAGTCTTATGCCAAGCTGTGCGGCAAGCCATCTGAGATCCTACGCAGTTACTTCACAGTGCCAAAAAAATTTCAACTGCACGGTTTCCTTTTTCTTTTCTTACTTCTTTATTTTTTATTTTTTCTTCTGCGTAGCTTCAACAGTGCTGCACGGTACACACATTGTTCTACTTAACATACATGTACTTCTTTACATTTCCAATGTCCAATATCAACTGTACCTGACAGTTGGAAATCTCTTTCTCTTCTTATCATTCAGGATTCTACGAAGCAGGGCTGTCATGATACAGCTTTAGCCTGCTTCCATTTATCAAAGTTGGTAGAGTATCACCAGCGAAATTGGCTAACTAGACTACACCAATGTTAGTAACATGTATCACAGTATATGGACCAAACCAATGCATCGTAAAATTACATGGAAACTTCATGAATTTTCTATCATACATGAGGACTAGGTCACCTACCTGAAAGCACTTGTTCTTTATATGGCGATCATGCCAAGCCTTCTCGCGGTCCTTCTGAGTTTGCTGGTGGAAGCCGGCAATGAAATGATCTTCCTCCAACCCAACAAGGTGGAGTAACCTTTCTTTTGATGATGTGCAGTCTGCCAACCCTGTGAACGCAACGATTACTAAACTAGGGACAATATATTCCATTGGCATTATAGCTTCCTGCCCATAAGCCAACTGAAAAGGTGTATGTCCTGTCAATTTCTTGCATGTAGTCATGTATTCCCATAACATAGAAGAGACGCGCAGATCCCAATCATCTCTATTTACATTGCAGACCTTAGTCAGTGCGTTCTCCAGAATTTTATCAAAAGCCTCAACAGTATCATTCGCCTGTGGATGATATGGAGTACTGCCCTGATGACAAATGTGGAATTCCTCTGTAAGTGCCTCAGTGGTCTTGTTAAAAAAATGAGTACCTTGGTCACTCATCAAAATCTCCGGACATCCAAATCTTGACAATATTTCTTCAAAAATAAACTGCGATGCAGTCCTTTACTGGCTTTGCTTCTTCCCATCTGGTGAGGTAATCAATAGTAGTAATAATATACCTCGCACGAGTTCTTTTTCCTGGTGGGTTTATAGGACCCACAAAATCAATTGCCCATTTCTCATATGCCTACAAGGTCAACTGTGGATTTAATGGCATCTCATCCCTTCGCGAAGGTTTTCCTATCCTCTAACAGACATCACATTTCTTGTAGTATTCTTTGGAATCTTTGTGGATCGTGGTCCACCATAGCCCTGCACGTAATATCTTCTGCGCAGTATCCCTACTTGCATAGTGACCTCCCGTGATCCCTAAATGCGCGTCTGCTAAAATAAACGGTTTCTCATGATCTAGTATGCATCTGCGCAGGACTTCATCTGGTCTGAGTTTGTATAATTGACCTGCAATTATAGTGAAGTCTGCGGCATGCACCACTAGCTACTTCTTCTACTGGACAGATAGTTCTTGCGGTGCCAACCCTGTTGTCAGAAAATTAATGATATCCTTATAATAGTCATCGGCAAACTGTATAGAAAATAATCGCGCATCAGGAAGACTGTCTTCAATGTTCATCGTCTCTTCTCCTGACTCAATCCTTAACAGATGATCAGGTCCCAAGTTCAGTCTACCTGGCTTAGCAACAATCTCAAAATCATACTCCTAGAATAGCAGCAGCCATCTGCATATGTGCCCCCCTAACACTGGCTTATTGACCAAGTATTTCAATGCAGAATGGTTAGTGAACATAAGGAAGTGCGCACCAAGCAAGTAATGCCTGAATTTCTATAGGGCATATACCATTGCAAGGCCTTCCCTCTTGGTAGTAGTATAGTTCTTCTCTACTGTTGAGAGATTTCTACTTGAAAATGCAATAGGGTGGTCAATACCTCCTTCCCCTGGCTGAGCTAATACGATTCCCAAGGCAATGCATGATGCGTCAACATGGACATGAAATGGCTTCGTTCAATCTGGAAAGACTAAAATTGATGGAGTCACCATCTTTTCTTTTAATGTATCAAACCCTTGTTTGCATTCCGCGTTCCAGATGAACAGTGTGTCTTTCTTTAGCATCTTTTCCATTACTGTGGTTATCTGGGCATAACCCTTTATGAATTTCCTGTAGTATCCAGTATGGCCTAAGGTAGAGCGCAACATCTTGACTGAGGTTGGTGTTGGCAAGTTCATAATAATGGCAATTTTTGCAGGATCCACCATCAATCCTTGCTTACAAACAATGTGCCCAAGTAGAATGCCATAAGGAACACAAAAAATACACTTCTTTAGATTTAAAAAGATCTGATGCTGTCGGCACTTATCAAGCATCATTTTGAGGTTTCCACAATGATTCTTCAATAGGACAAAGATAGTCCAATCATCAAAATAAGCTTCGAGAAACTTATGCATAAACTCTTTGAATGCTGCGACGACCACTCTGGAAAATATGGCAGGTGCATTCATTAGGCCAAAAGGAATTACTGTGTACTGGAATGACCCCAATTCTGTAGCAAAAGTCGTCTTATGCCTGTATGCGGGATCAATCCTGATCTGATAATACCTTGAAAAACCATCAATAAAAGAATAGGCCTCATTCCCTCCAACATTGTCAAGCACTTCATCTGTAAAAGGAGTGGGGAATGGGTCGTGCATAGAAGCATCATTCATTTTTCTGAGATCCACACAAATCTTGATCTCACCCTTCGTTTTCTTGTCTTGAACGACCATGGGACTAATCCACTCGGATTCCTCGACAGGTTCAATGATTCCTGCTTCTAGCATCTTATCCATCTCTGCGCGCACTCTTTCTTTATAGCGTGGATTTAATTTGTACAGTCTCTGCTTCATAGGATTTGTGCCTAGCTTCAAAGGTATTTTCATGACTCCTAGGTCTCCCAAAATTCCTTTCATTTCTGTAAATTTTGTCGGAAACAGCTCCTGATACTCATGCAAGGTGTCTGCGATCTCTGTAACAGTCTGATCGTCCCAATAATCTCCGATTGTTGTGAACTTTGGTTCTTATTTTGTGCAGATATTCACCTTTTGTGTCTTTACTGGGCCGCTCATGTCTGGTATTTCTAACGGAGGTCCTTCTACGTCGCGCGCACCCTCATATTATGGTATGTTTATGTTGCGCGGATCATCATCATCATCTTCCTTGCTATCCCCATCTTCTTCAGCTAGGTTATAACACTTGATAGTATGTTCTTCATGTTTCTTCCATTCCGACTGTAGGTTCGCAGGAAAGGTATCTGTCCCGAAGATTTCCTCCAATGTCATATTTCTGTGAGGATAGTCTTCCCTGAATATGCATTCCTTAATTATTTACAATGCTTCATGGATCAGTGGGTTCTCGTCCTAAAAGATGAAATCCTTCTGGAAGTTGGCATTCAACATTTCCCAATCAGTGGTTTTTCTACGCAACTCCAAGTCTAGGTACCAATATTTCTTTGGAATATCATCCTCCAGCGTATGTACAAATAGATGCACCCATTCTTCATGTGGCATTCCCAACCATGCCTGCGAACAGACTTCAATATGCTGACTAGGATCTATCTGTCCATTAAACTTCTGAAAGGGTAAGGTAACCCTGTCGGCAAACCGAATCTGCATCTTAATCGTACATTGGTCCCAAGTGGTCAATGTGTGCTTGTGCGCATTCCACCATCTGGTGGGTGTGTCACAAAGTGCCATATCCAATGCTAGTAATCTGTGCTCATTTGCAATAGCTGCAGTGTAATCTTGGATGAAAGTATAAACATTAGCAGAACCATCATATGTGAGAATAGGACTTACCTCCTTCCCAATCCAACGAAGTGATTTCGTAACCTGTGCGCACCTTCTTGCTGATACTTCATGCATCCGGCTTTGCCAATTTTACAGCCCTGCCTCTGAATCAGAGACGCAGGAGCTGTCACATCTCCAACTGAGAGTGCCATATGCGGTAGGGTTAATGTAATCTTCCTAGTTCGCTGTGAGCTGGTATAGTCTGTCCAAGTCTTGAGCCTTGGATTCCTCCTGAATCAGCTCGTTGTATCTGTCACCATATGCAGGATCCAACAGTGCAATGACCCTAACATGCTTCCCTTCAAACATCATCTTTTTATTTTAAGTCGATAATAGCCAAGTTATCCATATCCCAGTCAATTCCTAGTAGTGCAGGAAAAGGCTGACCATCATCCACATTCTCGATAACTTCAAAGTCTATATGACTTTGGACTCCATTAATGTTGAATATCACGTCAGCTAACCAGCCAAACGGTATGACTTTCTCTTGGTTAGCCATTCTCAACTGGATAGGTGACCATCACAACTGTGGCCGACCCATCTACTGCCATGTCTTCTTAGTTAAGACATTTACTTCTAATCCCAGATCAAGGATGACTTCATCCATTTCAAAATATCTTATTTGCACCGTAAGCCTCATTTCTTGGCCTGTTCTTTTATGCTTCCTTATCTGATGAACTACACGATCAGAAGTCTCTATTCTGTCCTGCAGCTCATATTGGTTTATGAGCTTCTGCAGCTCTACTATGGAATTTTCACTTTTGAGTAGCTTCATGCAGCTTCACAGGAATTGCACAACGAAAGTGCTGACATCCGTCGTAGTGCTTGTTTTGTCATAGGCTGCTGGCATGTCTTCAACATGTGGTGCTTGACTGTGCAATGGGATCCTCTGTGTTTCTGTTGCTGGCTCTCTGAAGCTATCCCATGCGTCGATAAAGACTTCCTTGTTCTTTTGTAGGTCGAGAGCAGGTATTTTTCCCGGAGCTTTCCTTATCCATACTGTCTCAAGAGGGATCTACTTTGTGTGAGCCTCCCATGATGTGGAAGCTTCTGCTCCCCTATCGCGGCTTGTCTGAGCGCCACTACGCATGACCACATTGATGCTTGGGTCTGCTTGTCTTTTCTCTGTTGCGATCCACTGGACATTCGTGTTTGGTGCGTCCGTCCGTCTTCTTTTCTGCATTTCCACCTCTAGTACTAGGAAATCTTCAATAACATGCTCAAATGATTTACAATAATTGCACGTATTGCATGGGTTAACATAGTCTCTGGATATGTGACCTGGCTGGCCACAGTTATAACAAATCACCTGGCCACGGCCTCTTCCCTGCGCCGAGCCAACATTTCTTCCTCTGCCGCGGTATCCACCACCACGACCTCTGTATCCTCCTTGGTCATATTGTGCATTCTCTTGTTTTGGATGGGTATCTTCTTGTGCACGGTACAAGCCAGTGCCTCTTATTGATTCCATAACCCATTTTCTCTCATTCATTAATTCATATGCACGACAGTTGGATTCATCATGTTCGACTGATTTACAGAAATTGCAGTATAAATTTTTAGGTGTTTTCACATACTTTTGTATAAGATAGCAGTCTTCAGGTCTGTGTCCTGTAGTTCTACAAATTTCACACCATGGGGCCTGATTCTGATTTAATGGGTTGGGTGCACCACTATTAAGATAATCACGGAATAAAGGGCAATGGTCTTGGTCATGGCCTTCCCCTTTACAACCTGTACACCAGACCTCATGTCCAGGTTCATACCTTTGTTCTTTGCCATTCTTCATGCTTTGCAGCTCTAGTGTTAGGGTTGTCAGCTGGTTCTGGATCTGAGACATCCCAGAACTAGTCTCAACAATCGGCGAAGCTTCTAGCTTCATTGCAATCTCCAAGGCCTCTGCCTGCGACTCAACATTTTGTTGCATCAGTGGTAACCTAATATGGGGCAATAGCGTAGCAATGAACCATTCCTTGTGTTGTTTTGGGGCTATAACAAAGCTTACTTGGTCCAATAGAGTCTTAAACTTTTGATCAAATTCCCAAACCATTTCAGTCGGTTTCTGCTTTATTTCTTTCAACTCGGTTATACACTAAGATTCATATTTGGGTTTCTTGAACTCAGCCACAAGCGCAGCTTTAATTTCTGCAAGGGTTTGCGGCTGTATGTTAGAGTACTTCATAAACCAATGTAAAGCTCTGTCTCTGAAAGTGGTGATGAGCTGTGCTCTCTTCACTGCATCATCCTGGATTTTTCTTACACTCCATACGGCTTCACAAAGAAACCAATGCTGATCAGGGTCTTCTAGGCCAGTTCCTTTGAATATTGGCAGCTTCATATCAGTGTTTTCCATTGTGCTACTAGGTGGTGGAGCGCCCGAATTAGTGCGCAGCTGCTGTAAAGGGCTCTTCGCAGTGAAAACAAATGGTTCTATCGGGATAGATGTACTCGGATGAGTATTCTGCGGGGTGGGTTGCGTAGCGGGTGGGTTTTGAGATACAATTAGTGCGGTCTCTGCAGCTGGTGGGTTCTCAGGGGTAAGTGGTGGTACAGCTTCATTGTCAATGTTACACGGGATCTCAGTATCAATATGGAGTCCAGGGCCTCCAAGATTCTTATTAAATTTATATCTCTTGCCACTTCTAAGATTATGTGTTTCTTCGTCAGAATCACTAAATATACTGTTTACCATGACAATCTTAAGAATATTACTGCATTCTTAAAACACCTTTCTCAGCTAACAGCATCTTAATGTAGAGACTGAGATTGTTTAGGAACTTACCTTGAAATCCTCCGAAAAAGTATGCTTCTGCTTGGCTGTAGGATTTGAGTGTGTCTACAGCAAATTCTGTTACGAAGCCTTCTAGCATATGATCAACCCAAAAATCAACTGCGCGTGCCAATGGGTTGTCTATTGCTTTGAGCTACATTATGAGCTCGGGAGTCCACTCTGTAGGAACTCCTCCTTGAAAATAGGTTTTCTTCTCTGCGAGCCGTGAGATCCACGAATGCAGCTCATTTAGAAATGATGCCCAAAAAATATCATGAATATCGTTGAACAGATATCTATCCGACCACTGTGTGTCGCTTAGACGTGGATTTCTATTCTCTTGCCTTTTAAAGTCTCTTATGGTCTTATCCCACCAAGCTTGGATTTATGTCTTTTCAGGATGCCAGTTGTCAGATCCTTCAAAGAACTGGTATTCTTCGTCACACATCACGGGTGCAACTCATCACAGATTGTAGCGCGGCAACGGAACCATTTGTTGGCTATAACTGACCCAGAGGTTTTCTATAAGACCTGGGTTCTTCGCGATTTCCTTTTGACCAAAAAAACCCCTTCACACCAGCCCTATTGGTGACAACCTACGAGCAGGTTGAAGTCTCGCTCGAGGTGTATCTATGGGGTACTGCAGAACCAGGTTTCCACAGTAAGTGATAAGTTGCTTAGACGATCGTACTGCACAACACAACAGAGAATATGTGCTGCGAGGTGAGACTGCACAATGATGGGCAACGCTGCGGTCTGCACCACTATACTCTTCTACCGCGAGACTCCTACTGAAGCTGCAAACAATCCAACTTTATTCTATACTTGGATTATCTTGGAAATACTTAAGGCACTGAAATGAATATCACTCATCCACTCGTTCAGGCACTTAACTAACTATTCTCCTAGCATTCATTCGTTAAGTCGAGGTGTGGCGATCCGAGTATATATATGACTATACAATCCGATTGTTCAGCATTTATTTACTGCATATAAGAGAGTGTTTAACTAAATCACTGATTCACTATCTTTAGACACAACACTAAATGTTCATCATTCATCTGTTCATGCAGAACTTAGCATATCATTTCCATACTTCTCCTGAGGCAAATGCATATCAAAGTTCTCTCATAATAGCATGCAAATAAATATCTAGACATTCATTCACAGAAAATACAGATCAACATTCATTCATAAAACATAATCACACAACACGAAGTTTAACGTGTTTCACTCCCTCCGGGTGGGAAGCTACATCCACAAGAACGGTTGGTAATATATTTCTTTAAAAGGGATGGGGAAAACCATTCTTAGTCTGCGCACTCAGCTGTAGACTCTCCTTCCTCTCAGATAGGTCTCTGCGCACACAGCTGCAAAGCCTTTTTAATCTTCTTAGCTCAAAAAGATTTTACACTACAAAAACAAAAGTAACTCCAAAATGTAACCACATAGTAACCCCATCCCATACAAAATTGTCTTCTTAAATAGATCATGCCTCTAAGGTCATGTCTTTACAAAAAAAAAGACCTAAACCCAAAAACCCTTAGGGTTTACAAAACTGTGTCAGTTTCCCTAAACCAGCTTGCTGGCATCTGGTAGCGTTTGCTTCATCATGGTGGTTATCCACATCTTCATTCTTTCGCTATGGGACTCCCTCTTGCATGCGTGCCAACAAATCTCTTTCACAGAAATGTTCATCTCTAATGGTTTCGCCCACCAGGCGTGCCAAGACGTCACTTTCCTTAACAAACTCGTTCATTGGCCGCCTTCTTGATTTGCTCGTGCCTGCCGCTCAGCACTCCTGGAGCATCTTTCCAAAATTAGACCATTACTGGTCCATCCGATACCTGTACCTGATCTTTGTCGAGCACTCCGCTTTGTTGGCTCCACGTGTCCTGAGTGCTTCGCAGCACTACCTCCTCGCAGCGCTAGTCTTCGTGGTGTTTCCAAAATTCGGATGCTACGCACAGCTTCGCAGCACCCTCAACACTTAGACAAAATTATATTTTTGAGCTGCGCTTAGCTCAACTTTCCCTGCTTATCAAAACAAAAGGTTTTACCAAAATGTTGTCCTGACCTAGGCCCAACACTCATATCATATGCATCATTGCTCCTATCAGATCTTGTTGTTGTTATGTCATTACACATCAAATGGATTCTTCAACTTCGCACAGTTTCACTGCAGCTCAAATGCATTAGCTAGACATCTACGAACGTTGCAATATATGATAATCTTCGATTTTGTCTCCATGTTTCTGTCTCTTCAACCTCTATGACAATAGGAATGATTATTGTGATACTGTCCTTTGAGATATACAACACTTGCACATACTTCAGTATTTCTTCCTTTTGGTATTTGCACAACTTGTCACAGATCTACAAAATTTCTCTGTGCACCATCAAAACTTTGTTCTGTTGCATGTGCACATTCGACTCCTTGCTAGATCATCTGTTTTGTCCATGAGCCCCTTGATTCCCTGAAAAAAAAATTGAACCTTTCACAAAAAAATCTTATTATCTTGCCATCAAGCTTGCTTCAAATCTTCAACTTACATCTCTATTTATATATTTAATGCTTTACGAATTGTATGTTCACAAGTTGGTAATGGAATTCCTTCTTCCATACTTCACAGTTTGTGCATATTCCACGTGTCATCATCTATGCTACTGAAGTGTCATCTTTGATGTATCAAGAACCCTCAAGGTCCACAAATTAGTGGGACTTCACACCTTGGTGGTGTACCATTGTGTTCATGATGTACCATTTCTTTATGGTATGTGCACAATCTCCTACATCATATTGATATGTCCATGCCTTGTGTTGTACCAACCCTTGTGAGTAATGCACCCTTGATATTAATTATTTTCGTAATCTGTGCATACTCCAACTTCTTATAGGTGGGTCTTGACCTTTTCCGCTTCATCACTTGTGGGCAATGCACACCTACTATATTGTCAGTTATGGAATTTTCTCATAGATTTTCTTCAACCACTGTACCATTTTAGGAACTTGTGCTCATTCCACTTCCTGAAAGCATCTTCTGATTGGTTGTGCTTGCGTGTCTTCAGGATTGTCCAACCAATAACGGCTTTCACACTTCCAACCATCAACCAAGCAATGATCATGCTTGCTTGCACATTTGTACCATTTGTTTAGCCAACTCGTTAGGTGTTTGAGTACTTGTACCATTGTCCAATAAACTCCTTTGATTTGTTGTCATGTGAGATATGACTTGGTGGACTTGATTTCTGTGCAAATACCACATAATGTTTCTTGATATGTACTTCTTCAAACACATCATGTATGTTGTATCCTTGATACACAACATCATACACCTTCAGAATGGATGCAGTATCTAGATATACTTTTTCAAACTGGCATCCATGTATGTCACCTTGTGCATATTCTTCTGGTATTCTTCTTCAAACATCTTCACTTCTAAATATACTCAAAGTTTCATATCTATCACCTTCACCATTTCCACATATACTTATGGTGTTCATACTTTCTTCATGATGTGCATAAACTACCTCAAAGTGGCTTCTTCATACTTCTGTTGGAATGTTGTATCCACTTTGAGTTAGGCTGATATCAATGGCTTGGATTGAATCAGTTGAAATCCTCTTTGACATTAGATGACAGTCAAATACTTGACATCATCTTTAGTTGGCATTAATGACATTAGTTGACAATCAAACACTTGACACCATCTTTATTTGAAATCAATGAAACCAATGCTCAACGGACTTGGAACATGAAAATATCGAGTATATTTGTAACATTATTGGAAGAACGGAGGATTATGTGAATCCAATAGAAGATGGGGAAATTAGTTAGAGAAACATGTGTTCATTTCACACAGATTCAGAAAGAACAATAAAAAATGGGCATAAATTACTATATGAATTAACCAGTAGAAGGTGCTTCATAGTTGTTACATTAGTGCGATGGATAGGAACTGAATGGAGGAATCCTATGAGGTTTGATAGGACTAGACTAGTAGATTCTTTTATAGAAAAAATGGAAACATACATGCCTAAACAATTGAGGGTTTAGGTGATGGATTTTAGAGTAAAAGGAACACATGCACGTTAGTGGGTGACAGGAAGAAGGATTAAGGAAGTGGATATGGGTAGTAGAATTTACAAATATGAGATTCCATCCTTCCCAAGACTTGGAATTAGTAAATCGATATAAAGGTATAGGAGATCCATGGGAACACACTTGGTATTATGAGAAAAGAGGGTTAGACAAACAAGTTCCTAAGGATGAATGGGTGCATAGATTTGTAAATTTAATGGATACGGATCCAAAAATTTAGTACATCCGAGAACAAACGAGAATAAAGATGAAATAATGAAAAAGTGTGGATGATAAGTTTTGTATGACGTTCGGGATTACTTCAGATGACCGTGCACTTAAGGATGCTTTATGTAATATTAATAAATTTATTTTTTGTAGGGAGCAGTCAGATCCTGTGCAGTAGATTGGATGCATAGATCATAAGAGGCTGGTGAAAGATAACCATCGTATTCATTGTTGGAAAGTAAGTAATTGGGATAGAAAATAAGAACATCCAAGAAACTTATAGATCAACGAAACAATGGAGAATCACCCAGTAAATGAGGAAGCTTCAAGTAGTACTACGCCAACATACTCGCATCCATTCCAAATGAAGAAATATAATATTGGGATAGAAGAGAATGCTTAAATGGTTGTAACATGAGACTATTGGGATGAGGAGACTATGACTTAGGTAATAGATCTAGTAAATCAATATGAGGATATGTTCCCTTAGAGATTTTTGAAAATGAAGGGGGTTGCAATATCTTTAGAGAAGATGAGAATACAATTAATACTTGATGCTAAACCATTAAAGAAAGGACCATATGGATTGAACCCCAAATATAAATAAAATGTGTGCTAGGAATTATTTTCCCAGTGGAAGAATCAAAGTGGACCAATCAAATCATTGTCCCAGATAAGAAAACAAGTGGAATAATAATTTATGTTGATCTTTGGAGTCTTAATGCAACATGTATTCATGATCCCTTCCCAACTTTGTTCATATAATAATGTTGTTGCAGTCGTTTGAAACTAAGGACAACGAATTTCAGGAGTTTATATAATAGTTCAAGCAAGAACTTCCATTAGTCCAACATGTCATATCCAAATGAATATTGATGGCTCAAGGGAAATCCAAACATAGTGTTGGGGGCCTGTTGGCACTATAGTTGGTGTGTGCACAAACTTGGATAGATTGCACATAGAGGATTTTGAGTTTTCTAATAATGTATGAAGTTTATAGTTCACACAATCAAATATGTAGGCACACTAAAGTTTTTTAATGTATAGAACAACAATCTAGATTTTAAATATTAGTTAAGAAAGGAGTAGATAATGAACTAATAGTTAAAAGGAAGTTTATATTTTCTAAGCGTATATAATTTTGTATAAGGGCAATGGATATGGGAATGTAATGGTTGTTGCGTAGTTGATTTTGGGTTGGTTAGTGGCTAGCTATTGAGAGTTAGTGATGTTAAGGAGGCCATAGAATCGGTTATAAAGGAGAGAACATATCGATGTACTATGTTAATCCTTTCTTAATATTGTGGTTGGATTAATGGAGTATTTTGTCAGTCAATCTAATTGGGATCTGTTATGGTATGAATGGATGAATGTGTTATTTTTGTTATGATGGTTTTTCTGTGTATAATCATGAAATCCTAACTTAAATTCAATCTCTACAAGTTCTGTGAAAATCTTGGGTGAGAATTTACCCATCCTTTGGTAATTAAAATGTCAATTTTAATGAGAATATTGTTGGTATACGAGTTAGATCCTCGCGTCTAATTTTCTGCAAAATCAACTACAAACATTTGCTCATGAAGTTAGATAAATGGCTTGGTGAGTAAAATCACCTTCACAAGGCTTATGTCATAATTATGTGGTAGGTATCACCACTATTTTGTTTTTTCAGTATAACCCTCAGTAAAATCTTATGCAAAGTGCCACCAAGATTGAGCAATTGCTTCTGAATTATTTTGTATAAGAAGAAGGTGTTGGTTCTTGATCATGGTTGGTTGTAAGTGTATGTATCCAAGAATTGAGGAAGCATTCATGCATTTGGCCTCTATATTTAGGTAAGGATATGATGGTGTCTAGTTTTAAAGTGGATGAGAAAGCCCTAGGTTTTAGATTGAGGGATTTGTTGAGAGAATTGGTTAATTATTGCACCATAGTTTGCAAACTAGTTGGTTCTACATCTTTATATGACTAAATGTTGGGAGGAGTCATTTAAAGAAAGGCTATGCAAGTCAAACACTAGCATTTTGTTAGGGTTTTGTGGGCTTAAAAAATAAATAATAAATAAGGTCTAAGACGGGTGACATAAGTATATGAGAGATGATGTGGATGTATAAAGAGGTAGAGCTAGTGAAATGACATTGCTAGAGATTCCATCTAGGCCAATGTAGACCCTAGGAGAGGAGTTCGGTGGATATTGATCTCCATAAAAAGTAAAAGGGTGAGATAGGATAGAAGGAGAGCCTAAAACTTAGTAAAGGGTGACTCATGCTAGAAAATACCAACAAAGGTTGTTTGTTGAAAGCCTAATCAATGGTGTGATAGCATAAGATAAACCCTAAGGTGGGAGGGTAGCCTCCATAAACCTTTGGAATAGATCAATGTTTGAAAAATACCATCTACCATGAAAGAAAAATATGTTGAGGGAGGTTGTTGGGGTGTAGGATGATCTCAAGAGAACCTAGAAGAGGAGACATCTTGTGATGAGGAGCAGTGTAAGGTGGGAGGGTGGCCTCCAAACAACCCTAATCAAGTAGAGTCCTTACTACTCTTATACCAATGATAAAAAATGAATCCTATAATAAGAACCAGATAACAAATAGAAAAATACAAACAAGGAATTGATGCAAGGGAAAGAAAAACGAGAGAGTACATTGTAGCTAATCTAAGAGAATAGATAATTCATTAGAACACCGGAATCTAGAAACGATCATTTTAACACACTCTTATTTCAATAATGAATCCAAGATTGTTGTTTATAGGTTTACAAAGTTTGGACATAAAAACCTTAGTCTATGTATCCATGTTACTCAAGACTAGAAACTAATATCACATGAGAATGCAACTAACTAAATTAATGCTATACCAATGAAAAGTTGGGCTCTGATAATTAACTGCCGATAAAATACTAATAAAAAACACATTAAACCTAGCTAAGAAGGGTGTTCCTTCTTTCGGTGGTCGCTTGTTCAACTATTAACATATTCAAGTGAGAACACTATTCTCATATATCATTGGCTGTGTTGGTAATGTCGTGAAGATATGTGAAGGTATGTGGAGATTGTTGGCTAGAATGGCAATGGAGGTGCACTTTTCTTTCCGGGGTTCCCTTTTCCTCTTAGGGTGTTGTATGCATCCTTGTTCTTTATCAATTGATCATATATATGTTGTGTTCCTAGACCAATTAGAACACTCTTACAACATAACCAAAGAGAATTGTTGATGTTTCTTCAATTTGTTTTTTGGTATGTGTGCATAGGTTATAAAGCATAATTGTGTTTTTGCATCAAGAATAATTGCACAACCTATATGGATTTCAAACAACATAATAGTTTAAAAAAAACATTTTTCATATAAATATTTCCTAGTACTTTAAAATACAACATAACAAAAACGAAAAGTGCATTCCATATAAATCTCCAAAACTCATATATATATATATATATATAAATAAAGAAAAAATAAAAAGTTTGAGCGATAAACTGGTTTTGTATAGCCGTAATTTAATAAAATGATAAAACAAATCAAATTCATATTTTGAACATATCTATTCACAAAACAATACATTTGCATATGCATTTGTAGGGGAAGATGGTGTTGTCTATTGGGAAGAGATGCTGGATTCACAAGAGAAAGGGGCAATCATAATTTTTGAGCTCTATAAATTTTTGGTCCTTGAAGCATGAAGGTCTATAGTTATCTGTTTTTGTGTTATATGCTGAAATTATGTCTTTTTTGTGTCTTGATGGATATCAATCCTGTATTAAGATCATAAGTCTGTTTTAAGACTTAATACTTTGTATTATTTGATTCAAAATATGAATACCAATAGTATGACTATATATATATAAGTAATAATGTTTGTATTAAAAAACTGCAACCAAACCAAGCAGGTAAAAAAATACCCCCAAAAAAATTAAAAATAGTATAAAAGTTATTGTGATCCTCCTTTCAAAAAATTGGAAAGAGTAACTCTTCCTTAACATTTAGGACACGTATTTTTAGGATTAGTATTAAACTAAGAAGTAGAAAAAAATCAAAATAAGAAAAAAGCTATTACATCTATGATCCTCCTTTCACGGATGGAAGTGAAAGGAGCAAATCCAGTGCTTTCTCAAGCTACTTCTATTCCTTAAATTAATGTTTAGGACACGTATTTTTAGATTTGACGTCGAAACCATTCACAACCACTCACAATAGTTCTGGAAGGGTCGCGTGCAAACGTCAGTTTAGCATTTCAACCTTCAATAATATAGACTGAGAGATGGACAGGTAATTATTTGAAAAGATGGAAGCCGTCCACGACGAAAGTTGCCGTCGTTATCTTGGCATTATATTCTATGATATGGATGGCATTTTCTCTTTGTCAAGCACGCGGCCAATAGACTGCCATTCACATTTCACATGGCTTAAAGAATTCAAACAACAAACAGGCAGCAGATCACAATATTTTTGCTTTTAATAATTCACGTTCTACTTGCATCTACGCTGCACTTTACATGTTTTTATTTAATTCTCAGTTGGAGAGCGTTTTAAGAGTGCCAAATGCAATGGGCCTCGCTCAACAAATGGCAGAAAGGCGGGTGGAAAAACATTGGCAGCGGTGTTTCAGGATCTCTGAACACTAACGTGTGAATAACACTTTCCGAGTCAATGTTTCTGGTCTTAAGACGCTCAATACTGAGCATCCAAGATAAGTTAAACGCAGGTGTCAAATGGAAGTGCGGCAGGGATTCCAATACCAGAGTGAGAGGCTGACATTATTCGCTCAAAAAAATAAAAAAATAAACAGTGCACCTCGCTAAAGTTGGAGAGAAAGCGTATCACGGAAGAGAATCGACGCAGCAAATTTTCTTGAGAGTATCATAAAGTATCTTTATACGAAAAAAATACCAATCACAGTAGCAGTGTTCTTTCCACGTCCCATTCGTGTGCCTTTTATAGGCAGTCTTGGTGAAGTAGGCCGTTGTTTTCTATAATCCAGTTCCGGGAAAAAAATAAATCTATTCGTGTTTTCAATCCCTTTCGTATGACTTCACTGTCGGAAAAAGTTCGATTCGCTTTTAAAAAGTATTTCCAAGATTAGGGTTCGATTTCCAAACAAAAGTAGAGCACTGTAGATATCAGAGAAATTTCTTGAACCTATAAGAGCATGAGAATTACGGTAATCCACTAACCAAGAAAAAATTAGAGCACTAATTCTATGAGACTAAAAGGGTCCAACGGTTTGACCAAGGTGGAGCACTTCATTTATAAAAGAAATTCCATGAACCTAGAAGGATCTTGAAATTTGGGTTGTTCAATTTAATGTGAATTTAATATAGGGTTCTAATAATAATGTGTAAAATTAGTGTTCTAAAGTAAACTAGAGAACTCGTGCTTGGTGATAAGAATGGAGGATTGATGCTATGAGATCAAAGTAGAGCATTGTTACTTATGAGAATCATCGGTTCTTTTATGGTTTCATTTGAATAGGACTTATGAGCCAATGATAGACTAATGTTCGATGGCAACATGAGTATGAATGTTTTGTTCAAACGAGTCAAGGTAATGGTCTTTGGATATGTCTAATGAAGCTTCCTAAAGGAGGTTGTGTGGTCATTGATCTATGCAATAGGTGTTTACTAGAATGGAAAATGAATTAATAATACACCTCCCAAAGATAGTATGTATCCCTTAAGGACTTAATTTATTGGGAAATATATGAAAATGCAGTTGTCCTCAATGGGGTGATAAAGAGGGATGAATACATGAGTCGAGGATATGTACTTTGAATCCAATGAAGAACACCATTGCATCAAGGGAAAAGTGCATAACCATAAGAAGCTAAGAATCAAGGCCATGTAAAATGCACTATAATGCATGCAAATCAATGTGGAGCATAAGATCTAAACCATGGAATTTATGGAATCAAAGTGGAGTGAAACAAGTTAGTGAGAATTTATGTAGTACAATCCCAAAACAAAAGTGGAGCATTTTTTTTTTAAGACCAAAGTGAAATAGTGTAAAAACTTGAGAATTAATATTATACAATGCACATGAAATTAATGTGGAGAATGGATTTATGGAATGCAATCAATGATATACCACCAAAATAAATAATTATTTATATGGTATCAAATTGGAGTTGTAATACCCCCAATTTTTCCTTGGAATGTATTGAATCAAAATTATGTAAATTATGTAAATATGCTAGTATGGATTCCTAGTGTGGAACTCAAGGTGCCCAACTAGTGAATGGCTAGGCATGTATGATGTATATTTATTTATTTGGACCATATGGTTGGCTTATCATGTCAATTCAAAATATATGTAAACATTATGTTGGAAAATAATAAAATGGTCCAATATGGTTGTGTAAAGAGCACTAGAAGGGCTATGATTCCACTAGAGGGGAAGAGGAAAGGGGGCCTATGGGAAACTAAATCCTATGCCGCCAACTGTCAACCTTAGAGCTCATCCAAAATTCCCCACGTGCCTTAAATGAGCTAATTACTTTATCTTGACTATTAAACCCAATCATTGAATGCATATGTGAGGTTGGTGGGAAAAGTCACTTCATGCAATTATTGAGGCATGGGCGTTGTGATAGTTATGTCAGCTTCCATGAGTCCTTTCTTCTATGTCTAGAAGCAAGGTTCATTTTATTTTCACCCTTACCTCATATCCCTTGGAGTCAACACTCTTTGGATCAATTCTCTCATGCAAGCTTCTACACTATGTAGAGTTTTTCTATTGTTGGTCATGTCCATTACCAAACTGTGTTTAACCCAGAAATTCAAATTTGGAGACAGAGCTGCATTTTTGGAAGGGAAGATAGATGGTTGAAGGTGAGCCTAGAGGTTGGGAAAGCTAGGAAATGTTACACATTGAGTTCTACTACTTTTGGATGCTTGAGAATCCATGGATTAATGTCACTACAAGATTTGAACCCAAAATCCGACGACATCCGACGAAAATGACTGTGTTGTCGGATTTCACCCTCAAAATTACAAAATTTGATGATTTTTTTAAAATTGAGAGGAGGTGTCGTCGGATATCCGACGGCTCTTGGATATTCGATGAGGTCCCTGGCATAGTGACCAATGTCGTCGGATATCCGACGATATATTATGGTCCTAGCCATCGGCTATCCGACGACAACGAATCCCGAGATTTTCGGATATCCAACAACATATGATGCCCTAGCATGTCGGATATCCGACATCTACTCTCCAGTGGTAACTAAGTTCAAGATGTCGGATATCCGATGGACTGTTAAATTTTAAAACCTATAAATTTTGAAACATTCCGACATGTTTTCTATACAAGTGATGGTTTGCGGAAGTTTTTTAATTTGGCGGACTGTTTTTCATTATTTCCATTGTTTTTATGATTTCAGGGAGCGAAGTGTGGAGATTGATTTTCTAAGATCGATAATATTCATTCAAGATCTTTACGAGAAAATGTCAACTAGCAATATTTCTGTTCCAGATGAACAAAATCGACAATTGCTTGCTAGATTGTGGGAAGGAGTTGAAAGAAGGGGTGATGGGAAATGTTATTGTCCATGTAGTCAATGCAGGGGCTTTAAGAGGAGAAGAATTTTGTGTGAAAATAAGTTCACATCCAATATCTATTCAGTAAAGTACACTCTCTCATAAGAAAATCTCACACTACTAGTCAAAGACACAAAAATTATTCATAAGAGTAGATTTCTGTATTAACTTCTCATGAATAAAATACATCAGCCATACATATAAAAGTAATAGGATGCTTTTATATAATATTACAACAAATATTCGAATGACTAAAGATGCCAAAGAATCCATCTCATCATCAGACTTACTAAAAATATTCTCATACCCCCTAGGTGGCAAGTATTCTTTCCAATTCTCTCCAAAGGCTCACAAATTGTCAAATGAGTGAGCTGAAGGTGATGTATAATGAAAAAAAATGTCAAATACGAAATTTGGAAGAAAGAAACATTAAGGAATGTCATGGGTGTAAAAAACAAGTTGCCTAGTTTGACTAGCTTTTCCCCATAGGGTAAAAGCAGTAAAAATCAGCAAATCTTAGGAAAGCACCTTTCTCACAAAATCTTATCCAGAATTAGTTAGAAATGCACCCAAGTGGTCTTGGTAGCTTGTCCTTCACACCTTGGAGTCTGTGGTCAACTCCATAGATGGCTTGTGGTTCACACAATGCCTCAATTAGCAATAATCTAGTCTAACACATAGGAAATTAATCATAAATGATTAATTTGATCTACCAATGTATTAAATAACATCTGGGAGGATTTAATTATCCCAACACCCCCCCATAAATCTGACTATATGGTCTAAATATCAAAAAATGGAATGCTAAAGGTCCAGTAACAAGACTTGGTCACCCTGTACAATATTGTTGGTCCAAAAAAACAAGGATAGAAGGAAAACCTCACGGAAAAAACCTTCCCTCAAAATGGACACGTGCACACCAAAAATTGTTGCTGCTCCAAACTCAAGAAGGTGTGAACTTGGTCAAATGTCTAGAGGTATATTCCTCTTGGGAAGAAGTGGATCATGCTCCAAGAGCATGTGCTTGAATTCTCCTTCAGTGGATGCAAGCAAATATGGACGCTCTTTGAGCTTTCTCTTGAACTGAACAAATCCATGAATATGCAGACCATTATGGAACTTAAAATTTTCAGCTCCAATCAGATCTGGTTTGTCTTGAAATTGAACCTTCAAGTCATAGGAAGTTAAATTAGCTCCATGAAAATATGCCAGTGTGATGGCAATGTCTCCATGTTCAATGTGACTTTGAGGACACACGCTAGTCATCTTGTAGGAATGGTTAGGAAGCATGAGATTACAATAGTTGAGTGCAAATGGAGCACTCTTGAAATCTGAAATAGCCTTCAGATCATTCAACATATCAACATATTGCACATCATTAGCTTGTGAAATATGCACAGAATCATTAAAAACTAGTTTATCATTCTTAAGGTTAAAATATAACTGTGAATGGATGGAAACTTGTTCAACAATGGTAGCTCTATTAGTTGATCCTTCTTCATTATCAACAACCACATATGAAGGAGAGAGATCTGATTTCTCAACTTCTAGAGCCATAGAAGAAGTTTCTTCAATTACTACTTCATGGCAAGAAGCATTTGAATCAAGGAGATCATCATCAACAAGAATTGATTGTGAAGAAATTTATGCAATTTCTTTTTCTTCAAGAACAACTTCTTCAGAGAGGGTTGAGGCCGAGACAGGAGGAGGAAGAACATTTGAGGAGGTGTTAGAATTGCTCTCCATATTGCTGATATGAACCTCATTGTGCTTTCTAAGGACTCTATCCAATTTGGTCCATAGATCCTTTGGGTATTCAGCAGAATCAATAAGGTAATGCATTAATGGAGAAAAGGATAAACACATGGCTCCAAATGCTCTATCACAATCATTTAGGCAACCATATTTATCTTCTCAGGATTCAGGCTCTGTAACAGCTCCAATAGAAATATCAAAGGGATCATGTCTCTTTAGATATGCGCTTATCTTTGGCTTCCATTCATCATAGTTGAATGGTGTAAGAAGAGGAACTGAATTCGAATCCATGAAGTTGTACCTGCAAAACAAGTTTGAAACTTATATTGGAAGACTCATCTCATATAAGTTATGAGATCCCTAAGCTTTGATATATGAAGTGGCTACTCCATGGCAGCTCTAAAATTAATTTTGTACTGATTTTGATACACTTCTGGATGCTAAAATGCGCCCTGCAAAGAATAGAATTCACCCGGTGAATTGATCAATGCGCCCTTCCTGAGACTGGTTGGATCCTACAAGACAATCAAATATGATAGGAATAGCTTGATAGCTCTGATACCATGTGAAAATCATTTCACATCCAAGATCTATTCAAGAAATTACATTCTATCATAAGAAAATCTCACACAACTAGTCAAAGACACAAAAATTATGCACAAGAGTAAATTTCTGCATTAACTTCTCATGAATAAAATACATCAGCCATAAATATAAAAGTAATAGGATACTACTATATAATATTACAAAAGAGATTCGAATGGCTATAGATGCCAAAGAATCCATCTCATCATCAAACTTACTAAAAATATGCTCATCCCCCCTAGGTGGCATGTATGCTTTCCATTTCTCTCCAAAGGCTCACGAATTGTCAAATGAGTGACCTGAAGGTGATGTATGATGAAAAAAAATGCCAAATACGAAATTTGGAAGAAAAAAACATTAAGGAATGTCATGGGTGTAAAACACAAGTTGCCTAGTTTGATTGGCTTTTCCCCATACGGTAAAAGCAGTAAAAAGCAACAAATCTTAGGAAAGCACCTTTCTCACCAAATCTTATCTAGAATTAGTTGGAAATGTGCCCAAGTGGTCCTGGTAGCTGGTCCTTCACACCTTGGAGTCTGTGGTCCCCCCATAGATGGCTTGTGGTCCACACAATGCCTCAATTAGCAATAATCTAGTCACATAGGAAATTAATCATAAATGATTAATTTGATCTACCAATGTATTAAATGACATCTAGGAGGATTTAATTATCCCAACATTTTTATCACAACAGCCACAAAACATTGTAGGGAACATGGACACACTAAGGGGGGACATGAATACCATCCATTTGTAACTTTTGCATTATATATGTTTTTATTTTTATTGCTTTTGTAAATGTATGTATTATTTTAATTTTGATCACAACAGCCACAAAACATTGTAGGGAACATGGACACACTGAGGGGGGACATGAATACCATTCATTTGTAAGTTTTGCATTATATATGTTTTTTATTTTTATTGCTTTTGTAAATGTATGTATTATTTTTTATCTATTGATCATGGTTTCAATAGATGGGGTACTAACATGGACAATAAATATTATTTTAATAATATTTAATATTTATTATAATAATTTATTCTTGTGTGCATGTTGAATCTAGGGTATAGTAGAAATAACGATAATAGAAATAATAGTTCAATAATGACTATATTGGCATGTTGTTTCTGTTCTATTTTCTCTATATAAACCGTAGCATCGTTTATCTTACCTTAGTGGATAGTATGGAAAATTTTGAGTTATATTTGAGTAGCTTTGCTCAGTAATTGGGTCAATTTTTATGTCTATTGGAGAGTTTGGATGCACCTATTTGACCAACAGTACAAATGGCCATTGTTCTTTTCATCCCTAAAGTAGCGACTAGACCCTTCTTGTTTCCCCTTTTTATCTAACTATAGAGACCATTCATGAAAAGAGTCATTTTTAACCTGTTATTTTTAGTTTTTCTTGTATTTTTCTCTTCTTGTTTGTATTACACTCAAAGTTAATAACAAAGAGTAGTTGATTGATCTATTTGATTGATTGCATGTTTTGTTTACCAAGAAAAATCAGAGCACCTCGCTTCTCTAAATGAAAAAATAAAACATGAACATTACAGTACTGATTGCATTGTTGATTATATAATATTCTCTATTAACCATACAAAATTTGTTTCATTTTAAATGCATCACAAAAATATTTTCATTTTGCGTTTGAAATTTTTACATTTTGCGTTTTAATTTATTATATTAACTTTTATCTATTGGTGGTTTCGTGTAATTTTAAAGGATATGCATCCTACGGCATATCACCCGGAGGAAGTGCTTCCAGAACAAGTACCGGAGGAACATGGAGCTATGAATAATGGAGAACAAGTTAATGATCATATTGAAGAAGATGATCATACTGATAACAGAGTTAAAGATGATGTTACAAATACTTTGATCCATGATTCATTTAATGTTAGAATGGATGATGATGATGATGATTTTGATGATATTCATGATATACCTCTTCTTGAGAAGGCATACGAACCCCTTTATGAGGGCTCCAACACAAATCTTCTCTTTGCTCTATTGTTGATAATGAGCTTGAAGGTTATGAATGGTATTTCAAACATATCAGTCACATGGATGTTAAGGTATGTAATGTATTCCATCACATAATATATATGATTGTCTAATAATTTTATTGTTAATTCATAATTCAAATTAATACGAATGAAATGTGTTTCATTAATATTATTTCTATATTATATTAACTAGATTTTATTTTTAATTTGTTGTAGCATGATAGGTGAATATTTGTTACCACCATTAAATATTTTACCTTACACATATCGATATTTATCTACCATCATGAAAGAAATTGGAATGCAGTATGAAGCAATTCATGCATGCCTCGATGACCATGTTCTATATTATAGTCAGCATGAATTTGCAATAGAATGTCCTGAATGTCATATCAGTAGATATTGAACAGATCAAGTAACAAAAAAGGTGCCTCGCAAGGTTCTTCGTTATATTCCCATTATTCCACGTTTGCAACGACTGTTAAGGTGCAAAAACATAGCGCAGTTTATGGTTACCATGCACGAAACATAAGTCAAGACGACATTACTCAAATGCCTGCAGATGGGTCTGCTTTTAGAGATATGGAGGAAAAATGGCCTCACTTTAAAGAAGAACCTCGTAATCTTAGGATTTCCTTGGCAGCAGATGGTGTCAATCCATTTGCAGAGATGATATCCATTTACTCGGTGTGGCCTATTTTGTTTATCAACAATAACATTCCTCCATGGTTGTCAATAAAGAGGGAGCACATAATGTTGTCGACGATTGTTCCAGGTATATTGTGTCTACAGTTTTTTTTTAATGCAGTGGTATCTCAGCTGTCGTATTTTTTCGCATAATGTCATATATATATTTATTGTTTTTCTCTTGTGCAATATGTTTTATATATCTAAATGGTATGTCTCATAATTATATTTTTTATATGTTCATATCAATCAGGTAAGTACCAAGTCAAGGATATGAATGTATATATCGAACATCTTATTGACGAGCTACTAAAGTTATGGAATGGCATCGCTATGTATGACGTATCTAGACCAATACGACAAAGGCAATTTCAATTCCATGCAATGCTTGTATGGACAATACATGATGCCCCAGCGTTAACCCATTTTTCCGGTATGTAATTATAAGTTCCATTTTATTTGCATTTAATTTTATGAACTAGTTAATACACTACGCATGCATGTTTTTCTAAATAATCCATGCATTTTGTATATAATTATAATTGACATAGATATTCCATCTCTTTATGTAGGTCTTCAGACAAAGGGAAAATTTGCATGTCCAGTTTGTGGTCCTAAGATCAAATCTAATCGTTCAAAAAGCTTAGAAAAGAAGGTGTTTGATGAGTATATGCACTTCCTCTCTAAGAATCATAGGTATCGAACTACTGAAAAACATTTGTTCAATGGCAAGCAAGAGACTGCATTAAAACCGCAAAGAATGACACCTCACCTGTGGAATTTGCAATATAATAGAAATCGTCAAGGTACGTATAATGAATCATCGTATATGATATGTTATATTGTATTTTTTTTTATTGTGTGGTGTTTACTGTAATTGACATTGATTTATGTAATTTCTTTATAAACTACTATTCATGATTGTCGTTCATGTGATCATGAAAGCATTAATGGGCTTCCATGAGGAATAAAAAGTTATCCTAGACAATTTTGTAGGTTTCCCTACTATGAGCACCTACATGTTGCTCATTTGTTTGATACAATGCATATCGGAAAGAATGTGACTGAAACATTATGGCAAATATTGGATGGAAGGAGTGAGAAAGAAAAAATTGTCAAAATTTGCAAAGACATTCAAGAAGGCAACCATGCAATGAAAGACGTCATTGAATTTCATAGCAATGGAGAGAAAATTAATATAAACTCACTTCCATGGATGTTAACGGACCAACAAAGTAATGCTGTAAAAGAAGTCATGCGAAAAATTAAATTTCTAACCAGATTTTGTGCGAACATGAAGAATATCATAACAAAGAAAGGTGATTTTGCTGGGGTGAAAACGCATGATTGGCATGTCTTCATGAAGGTAATTATTATGGTATGCATTTATTTATTTTTTTCCTATTCTAGTGAATATGGTTGGTATTTTTGTTTGTCTACTCCTTGTTTACAAAATGAAATGATTTGTATATTGTTAAAGTTTGTTCTACCTCTCTCTCTCCCGGACAACTTCGACAACAATATCAAACAAGTAATATATAATCTCAGGAAATACATGAGGTAAGTGGCCGTGATTTTTTCCATGCGCTTAGTGTTTGTTTAATTCATCGTAGAACTTATATTTGATGTTTGTTCTCTAATTCATGTTATGTAATTATATAATTTTTTTTTCTTTAATCTCTTGATTGGGTTTTCATGTCACTTGTAGATGGTTGTCATCTAAAGAATTCCATAAAGATGATATAAAGTATTGGAGGAGAGAAATTCCTTGTCTCATGTGTGAAATGCAGAAGCATCTACCTTCGGCATTTTTCAATGCATAGGAAAACTACCTCATACACCAAGTTGAGGAGATTGAATTGTGTGGACCTGCGCACTCAAGGTCCATGTGGATGATTGAGAGGCACTTGAAATTTATGAAGGGTTTGGTCAGACAACGAGCATATGCTGAGGGTTCTATGATAGAAGGATATATGGTATACCAAAACATGTTGTATATTAGTTAATATCTTCCTATATTAGCGTCAAAGCTCAATTTACGTCATATTTGTGATCCGGACTCCAATAAATATTTTGAAGGGGAGTACTCGAAGGGGAAAGGTAGATCGAGGAAGGTCAAAGGTAATATAACACATTTGACTATTGATTTTTATGTATATATATCATACATATTCTATTTTTATATTCAATATTTTGCATCAGTTTAGAGTGTAATATAATTTGTTAAGTGACTATACATTTGTATTGAATTTTAATTTTATTGTCATTAAACAGTTGGTCGAGATTGGGATGCAATTCATTTATACATCGCAAACAATCTTGACTGGATGAAGGTATGGATTGAACGATGTGAACAATCTGGTCATGGAATATCATGGGAAGGTGTGGCTTCATTGGTTAAAGTTGCACATCGCAATGGAGATACCAATCTAACACAAAGGGAAGTCAATTTAGCATATGGTTTAAAAGATAAATAGGTAAGCATATTAATCAACCACACTTATTATTTTTTTGTAAAAAATATTGTCATTGTACACGTTGATTTGTTTCCTTGTATGGAATTATAAACATGCACTAGTTAATCATAAATATTGGATCATTATGTAATATTTTCCTGTATGGCTTGTTGTAGGTAAAACACTATAAGGCTATATGGTGCAATGGCTGTAGATATCGCATCAAAAAGTTGGATGAAACGAAGAAAACATCAAATTGTGGGATATTTGCAGTCTTTGAAGTGACCAATGTTTCTTCTAGAAGTGACAGACATCCAAAACTGTCTAAAAATCGATACTATGGGTATCTGGAAGACATTCTTTAGTGTGACTTTAAATCCTTGAAGGTATTTTTGTTCGTTGTCAAATGGTACAGGTGTCAATTTGTTAACTTTTGAGCATTAATTCACAATACTCTAGGAACTTCACTAAGAGAATAACATATACAGTATATCAATGCATAACAATCACAATAAGCATGACAAGCATCACAAGAATCAAAAGCATGAGAGACAAGAGACACAGAGTTTCCGTGGGGAAAACCCTAAGGTGAAAAACCCCACAACTTCCTCAGAGATAGAGAGAGCAATGGCTCAACCAAAGTAAAACCAAAATACACTAAGATAGTCTCCTAGTAGTAGATGATCCTCCTCCTCACTAGTGCACCACTTTCTGAGTGAGAGAAGTGTGATTTTTTGAGTGATGAAAATAGAGATCTCCCGATCTCTATTTATACTAGCCTGTTTGTCCAGTTACACTATGGGGCCGACTTGTCTATCTAGATACATCCACCATATAATATATATTTCAGGGTCGACCCCACACATGGTGGTATAATAACCCATAGGCAAGTACACACACTTGCGACACTTGTCAATCCACATCACGACACTTCCTTATAGAGGAATAACACATCTCTTATAAGGGTACAATAAATATATATGAAATACATAGATGAAATACATTCTGAAGTTACATATACATCAACACTCCCTCTTAACTAGGAAGATATTTCTCGACACAGTTCTGCTAGACAAGTCTTCTTCTCAGGATCATCGTCATCGATGCATCGTCATCATCATCGTCACTGCTGCTGCTATCTTAACCAATATCTGACTCTACTCATCATAGGAAGTTCTACAGAGCCAACCCTTTTTCATATTGGATGTAGGCCCACCACTTGCAGGTCTTCATCATCAATGGCCATACTATGGAATCCTCAGGACTTATTACATGCGTCACAAAACCTGGCTGCAACATCCTAGGCTATTACGAGCACTCAGCTCTACCGGTCGGATCTCCCAGGAGCACATTACATGTGACCCATCACAAAACCTAGTTGAAGCATCCCAGGCTGTTACGAGCACACAGCTCTACCTATCGGATCTCCCAGGAGCACATTACATGTGATCTCACCACAAAACCTGGCTGAAGCATCTGAGGCCTTTTTCATCCTGTCCAGATCTCCTAGGAGAAAATTACATGTGGTCATGGAAAAACCTGGCTGAAGCATATGAGGCCTTTTTCATCCTGTCCAGATCTCCCAGGAGCAAATTACATGCCATAGGAAAAAACCTCGCAAGAGCATCTCAAGATGTTACGGGTACACAAATCCAACCTAAAATCTCCTAGGGCACAAATTACATGTCCTCCCAGAGCAATGTCTCGAAAGAGCATCCCAGGCTGTTACGGGTACACAACTATGACCTATAGGATCTCCCAAACATGCTCATCTGCACAACCCTATCCACGACCACAAAGTATCATCCTGATACTCACCATACATCATCCTGATGTACACATGATCATCCTGATCATCATCACTGCAACATCCTGATGCATGTCATCTGGGGAAGCTCATCATCCACGATCATCCTGATCATACAATGCATCTACCTGATGCATACCAAGTATCTACCTGATACATATCATCATAGATAGTGTATTCACCTGATACATAGATACATGATCCACACAATGTATCCATCAACATACATGATCTACCTGATCATACCTGATACATATCAACATACATGATCTACCTGATCATACAATGTATCCACCTGATACATATACAGATACATGGTCCAAGCATCCAACATGATGCATATACAAAATACATACAAATGATCCAACCGATCATATCCAGCATCCAACATGATGCATACATACATATAAATGATCCAACTGATCATATCCAGCATCCAACATGATGCATACATAAATATACATATAAATGATCCAACTGATCATACAATGCAGAAACCAGAACATCATCCTGATGCTCATCATCCCGTGCTTACATCCACAGTCATGTGAAGGATCCTCCTTCCAACATGCTTGGAATGGCTTCAGCAAATGTGTCCATCACTTCTTCCTCAAAGTGTCATCAATCTAAAGAACGCCAAGCCTCTCCCTGAAGTACTCGAACTTCACCCTGGCTAGTGGCTTCGTCAGCACATCTGCAATCTGCTTATCCATTGCAATGTACAGGAGCTTCACAACTCCTCTCTGCACCATATCCCTAATATAGTGATATTTGATCTCTATGTGTTTCGACCTGTCATGAAACACTGGGTTCTGAGACAGCTTCACACAACTCTGGTTATCGCTGAAAATACCAGTAGCATCCAATGGGAGATCAAATAACTCATACAGTAGCTTCTGTAGCCATACTGCCTCACAACTAGCTGAACAGGATACAACATACTCTGCCTCAGCTGTACTCAGTGCTACGCAAGACTGTTTCCTGCTAAACCAAGAGATCACACCTGATCTCATACTGAAGTAGCACCCAGATGTGCTCTTCCTATCTGTTGAATCAACATAACCCTGCAAGTTAAAATTTTGATTCGCTTCATACTTGAGCCCATAATCCACTGTACCCTTCAGGTGCCTCAGAACATGCTTTATAGCAACCAGGTGAACACTCCTCGGATCTGTCAGGAACTGACTCAATGTGTTCACAGCAAAGCAAATATCTAGTCTCGTGTTCATCAGGTACATCAAGGACCCAATCATCAGATGATACATAGAGATATCAACTGGCTCAAATGAAGCATCACATAGAAGCTTCAGATTGGATGCCATGGGTGTGGCCATGGCCTCGCAATCCATCATCCCGAATCTCTTCAGAATATCTACTATGTACTTCCCTTGACCAAGGAAGATCCCACCTGCATTCTGCCACACCTCCATACCTAGAAAATAATGCATCATTCCTAAATCTTTCATATCGAACTCAGCAACAAGCTTCCTGTTAGTATCTGCAATCAATCTGTCATCTCCTGTTACAAATAAGTCATCCACATACAGGAGTAGAATCACAGGATTCCCTTCCTCAACCTTGTAGTAAAGGTTGGAATCTGCTTTACTCTTGGTAAAGCCCAAACTAGATAGGAAAATGTCCATCCTACCATACCAAGTTCTGGGAGCTTGCTGCAAGCCATACAAGGCTTTCTTCAATATGCACACATATGAATCCCTATCATGTATTTCAAAACCGAGTGGTTACTCCACATATACTTCCTCTTCAACTACACCATTCAAGAAAGCAGTCTTGACATCCATCTGGTGTATTTTCCATTTCATCGCTGCAACCAGGGAAAGTACTATTCTGAGGGAAGTATACCTGGATACAGGTGCAAAAGTTTCTTCATAATCTATTCCCTCTTTTTGAGAGAAGCCATGAGCTACGAATCTTGCTTTGTATTTCTCTACACTGCCATCTGCAGCATGCTTCATTTTGTAGATCCATTTAGAAGTCACAACAGACTTCTCTTTAGGTCTTGGTACAACATACCAAACATCATTCTTCATTATTGATTGGTATTCCTCAACCATTGCATCCTTCCATTCTTTCTTTTCTGCTGCTTCTTCATAACTGGAAGGTTCTTTATTCATGATGTCACAGAGTAAAGCAACATAGCTAGTATGTGATCTGGTTCTCTTCTTTGCTCTGTGTTCTTCTTCTCGAATGCCAAATCTTTCTGCATCTTGAATGAGCTCTCTAGCCCATGCAGGTTTCCTCTTGTGAGAGTTATCTTCACGGGGTGGATGTACAGGTTCTTGTGGATCTTCAAACTCACGAACAACTTCTGGAACTGCTTCATTCATGGAAGAGTCTTGAAATCTAGTTTCCTTAGGTTCTTCATAAACTTCGATAGGTGCCTTCCTTGATTTGATGAATGCTAAGTTTTCATCAGATGTTACATCCCTGCTGACATCAATCTTCTTGAACCCT
The DNA here is from genome assembly GCA_027924585.1 of Larix kaempferi. Taxonomy (NCBI): domain Eukaryota; kingdom Viridiplantae; phylum Streptophyta; class Pinopsida; order Pinales; family Pinaceae; genus Larix; species Larix kaempferi. The sequence goes on from BSBM01000487.1 coordinate 8,495,289, forward strand.
GGAAAATATATTCTGTAAGACTTCGAGCTTTCACTGTAACCCACAAAGATACCCTTCTTTCCTGAAGGATCTAGCTTAGTCCTCTTTTCCTTTGGGACATGTGTTTATACTGGACAACCAAATATTCTGAGATGGTTGACTTCAGGTTTCTTACCAAAAAAGACCTCTTCTGGTGTCTTGTTGTCCAATATCTTGTGGGGAGTTCTATTCTGCACATATACACCTGTTCTAGCTGCTTCTGCCCATAGATGCATAGGTAGATCCTGGTCATGCAGCATTGCCCTTGCTGCGTCCATGATTGTTCTGTTCTTCCTTTCTGCAACTCCATTCTGTTGAGGATTATCAGGAGCAGTCATCTCCCTCTTAATCCCTGAATCACTGCAAAGCTTCTTGAAGTCGCCTGAGATGAATTCTCCACCATTGTCGGATCTGAATGTTTTAATCTTCTTGTCAGTTTGATTCTCCATCAAGGTTTTGAATTCCTTGAAATTATCAAACACGCCATCTTTTTTCTTCAAGAAGTATACCCAAGTCTTCCTGGAGAAGTCATCAATAAATGAGACATAGTAAACATACCCACTCAGAGAACTGGATGACATAGGACCACATACATCTAAGTGGATGATTTCCAGGATATATTTTGCCTTGCTTTCACTGCTTGGGAAAGCCTTCTTAATGTTCTTACCTTTTGCACATCCTTTGCAAACACCTTCATGTTTGGTCTTGATTTCAGGAAGACCCTCTACAGCCTTGCTTGCAATTGGAAGTGCTCTATAATGCATATGGGAAAGTCTTCTATGCCAAAGTTCACTTGGCTCCATGGAGTCATGTACCATGGCATGTTCAGGTTGACCCTTCAATTTATACAAACCTCCCTCTTGCTCTCCAATCACTACTGCATCATCGATTGTTTTACCCTTTGGCCACACTAGGACTTGGCCATCTACAAATGCAACCCTCATGCCTTTTGCATCCAATGCAGAGATGGAGAGAAGATTCTTCTTGAGCCCAGGTACATAAAGGACTTCTTTCATCTTCAAAGATTTTCCAGAATCTAGGTTGTAGGATGCTTCACCACTTCCTTTGATTGGGTATTGATAATCATCCCCAAGTTTCACCTTATGGGGTGCTTCATGTTCCGATAGGTTCACAAAATATTCCTTAAACCCTGTCATGTGTTTGGAAGCCCCACTGTCAATTAACCAATCATTACAACCATGGGAGATAGTACCTGTGAGAGCAGAGATTAGAACATACTCTTCTTCACTTGATGAGTCATCATTACTATCATCACTTTCTGCCCTAGCCTTCTTCTTGGGTGGTTCATCATCCTCGACAACATGAGCATGAAACCTTTTTTTGTTGCCCTTCTTCTTCTTGTTGAATTTGTTTTTGTCCTTCTTGTTCTTGGGACAATTTATGGCAATATGTCATTTTTCATTACAGGTGAAGCATATTTTTCTTTCTTTATAGTGATGTGAAGATTTCTTGGAGTGAGATGGCTCTCTCTTGGACTTCCCTTTCTTGGTGTGAGCTGTGAGAGATTGATCTTCATTCCCCATCTTTTCTTCTCATACCACAAGCCTTGCTTCTTCTTGTGAGAATTCTTCCCGTATTCTACTGAAGGATACCAACTTCTTTCTTGCACAGATTCCTTGAATGAAGGAGTCCCATGACCTAAGTAGGCCATTCAAAGTGGTCATGACAACTTCACCATTCTCCACCATTTCATCCATTGCTTCTAGTTGTTCCTTGATCTGGGAGACGCTTCAAAAATAAGATTGAATGGTTTCTCCATTCTAAAACTTTACTCCTTTTAATTGGTTCCGCAGGGTCATCTTCCAATTTATGTTCTTCCCTTCAAGTAGCTTGGTCAAAGAGTCAAACATCTCCTTGGGTGTCTTTAGAGAAGACACATGGGGTATGAGATGGTCTTTGATAGAATTAGCAATGATTCTCTTTGCCTTGACCAAGTTCTTCTTATGCAATACTTTAGCCTCTTCATCCTCTGGGATAGGGATGTCTTCTTTTATATATGAGTCCAACTCATTCTCTTCCAGGATTAACCCAATCCTATACTTCCAAGCTCGAAAGTTATCAACCCCTTCAAGCTTATCCTTAAGCTTGGTGTGGAGAGACATCTTAAAGAGTACTTCAAATGGAAATAGAAAAGATTTAGGTCTTACCACTTGAAATGTTGAAAACTGGATCTCATCCTGGATTAGGGTTTGTCGAAAAAAACCCCTAAAAATTCAAAATGTGAATTTCAACTTTTTGAAAGGATAGAAATATGTGCCTTCATGAGCTGATCAGCCTGGTGTATTTAGAATTTGAGATCAACAAAGCTTTACCCTTCAGATTTGTCTTTTTGTCCTCCCAGGTTCACTAAGGAGAGCCCTGAATTAGGGTTTGAGTTTCCCGGAGATCTACCCAGCCAAAAATCTCGATCCAAAGCTCTAAACTTCGATTGTTGCAAGGTGCTTCCAGCTATGTCTTCAGATTTCAGAAATTCCTATTTTTGTGGAAACCCTAATTTTTAGGGCCAAATCTGAAAATGCTCAGAATTGAATTTTGATTGGATAGATAGATTCTCCTTGATGAGTAGAGTCAATCTACTATACTGCGTTTCCAAAATCTGTGGAGAGAAACCCAATAAACAAGAAACTCAAGTTTTCGTCACTGCAAAATGTCTTCTTCTCAGGTTAGCTCTGATACCATGTTAACTTTTGAGCATTAATTCACAATACTCTAGGATCTTCACTAAGAGAATAACATATACAATATATAAATGCATAGCAATCACAATAAGCATGACAAGCATCACAAGAATCAAAAGCATGAGAAACAAGAGACACAGAGTTTCCATGGGGAAAACCCTAAGGTGAAAAACCCCAAAACTTACTCAGAGATAGAGAGAGCAATGGCTCAACCAAAGTACAACCAAAATACACTGAGATAGTCTCCTAGTAACAGATGATCCTCCTCCTCACTAGTGAGCCACTTTCTGAGTGAGAGAAGTGTGAGTTTTTGAGTGATGAAAATAGAGATCTCCCGATCTCTATTTATACTAGCCTGTTTGCCCAGTTACACTATGGGGCCGACTTGTCTATCTAGATACATCCACAATATAATATATATTTCAGGGCTCACCCCACACATGGTGGTCTAATAACCCATCAGCAAGTACACACACTTGCGACACTTGTCAATCCACATGACGACACTTCCTTATAGAGGAATAACACATCTCTTATAAGGGTACAATATATATATATGAAATACATAGATGAAATACATTCTGAAGTTACATATACATCAACAAAATTGAATCAACGTGATCCCGATAAAACAATTATTGAACATGATAATGGATTTACCATGGTAAATACAAGGTTGTTTGAGCTAGGAACGAAGCCCTATGTTCTTCCAACCCAATGTGAACAGGTATTTTACTATGAGTTTCCAGGTAGAGTGGGTTGGTCATTTGCTGTGAGACACGATCCAAGGGGAAGGCCGGTAAAGTATGACGTAGATGAAGGTAATGAAGACGTTCTCGAAGAAGACGATGTCGTTGAAGATTATGATGATCAACATGAGTTAGATGATCATGTTCCATAAGAAGATGTTGAAGAATTAGTTGAATCATATGATGTATCGGACAATGTCCATGAATATGATATCGACTATGACATGATGATCGTAACTGACATCGACGACGATGATGATATGGCCAATTTTTACCATGTTTAATCTGGATCATCGAATGATACGGATGATGACTCGGATGGAGAAGATGATGAAGTCCATTGAAGTGTACGAGGTATGCAGTAATATATCTAATCTATATATTTTGATTTAATTTTGCGATAGAAATATTGAATTTTTTTGCCAGTACGTATAATAAATTATCTGTTTCTTAGTGAGTTTCCATTTTCCTGTATGTTATAATTAGAAACATTGCTTGTTATAGAGTATGATAAAAAACACATTTAATTTTTTTGTACATAGATATTTTTGTCGGGTTATGGGGAATTGAGAGTGATGTGAGGGGGGGAGGGGCCATAAGAGCTTCCACCTTCACGTGGTCAGCCCTGTTTAGTAGAGAATATTAAATTATTCTCAAAATAAAGAGAAGCTTAGTAAGGAAATGCACAATTATCATGCTAACCCAAATGGCATGCTTGATCATAACAATCATCTTCATGATCATGATCATCATCGTTGTATGATATCCGACGCAGCTACCTAGAAATACCAACAACATTTGTCATCAATGGTTTAGCGAGCTCGTCAGATATTTATTTTGAAGTTAGAATTCTGATATTCGACATGCCTCTTTCCGTCAGTCGTATGGCAAGGTCGTCGAATTCATCATCATCATCATCTTCATATTCATCATCATCATCATCATCTTCATTATCATCATCATCATCATCATCATTGTCATCCTCATCATCATCATCATAATCATCAACATCATCATCATCATCATCATCATCATCATCATTTCTTAATTTCTACCATCGAGGATATCTATTTTCCCAAGTTGTTTCCCATCAAATGTTTTTTCATGGGGCCAACGTTGATTTTTTTAAATATGTGTTGGCTTGTACTAAAATTTGGCATGGTTAGACTAGACGCATGCATTGACGTTGTGGGAGGGTTTCTGGTCTCAAATATGATTGACACTAACCATTGGAGCATCAAAAACCATACCTATAGATTAATTATCATGCTACATGGGGCCAACGTTGAATTTTTTTAAATATGTGCTGGCTTGGAGTAAAATTTGGCATGGTTAGACTAGACGCATGCATTAACGGTGTGGGAGAGTTTCCAAACTCAATCATCATCATCATCATCATCATCATCATCATCTTCATCATCAACATCTACATCGTCATCATCATCATTGTTGTCGTCGTCATCGTCGTCACCACCACCATCATCATCGTCATCATCAAACTTTAGTCTAGGATATGCTAACACAATATATGCTCTAGGGTTTTCATAGGAGTGTTTTAGTAGCTCTTTGATGTTGTTTCACCTTTATCTATTGTATGTGTGTATTGTATGGCCTCATCCTAGGAAGGAAACCAACATCTCATCAACTCAGTAAGCAAGTGACAGTGATGAAATTTGTCCAAAGTTTTCACATAGGTAACCATGAGTTCTCTCCCTATATATTCAACCAATATTTGACTCTCTTAGTTTGCATGATTTCCTAAAAATTTTAATATACCCAAAGATACACAAATTCTACATCAATAATGTTGTTCTACCTAAAACTAGTAAATCCAATATATAAACATAATTATAATATTGATCATACTTAATATTGTTTAGGAAGTAAAAAAGTTATCCATGTATCAATAATTAAAAGAGCTTAATTACACATACATATAATTATGTATCCATGTATCCAATGTACAAAACAATGCTTTCCATTATATCATGTGCATTTTTACCTCTCGTGCCTGCGCTACTTATCCCAAAGAAGATAGAACAAACTAGAGAATGAGAATATCCAAACAATGTAGCATGCCAATAAATCCTACCTTAAAGAAAAAGTGAATATTTATCCTCAAAATTTCTCCATGAACCTTTGGAAGATTGACACTCCAAAACATCTCCATGAATATTCATTGCTCCTAAGACATACCTTTCTATTTGTGTGTTACAAGCTTGTTGTAGTTGTAATGAAAACTTTGTCACAATTGCAACAGACTCATTGTAAGCTTGCTCAATTTCATCGCTCTTATGACGGTCCATTGTCATACTATTGGAAAAATTCATTCCCATTAATATCATACAATTGAATCTATTTCGTGGCTCTTACAATGGTACATCATCATACTATTGGAAAAATTCATTCCCATTATCATTGTATGATCAACCAACATTTGTCAAGGTTACAACGAACACTGAGATTTGTTAATATGGACATGTGGATAGGTAGTAGTTGGAATTGCGACTCAGGTTCATCGCTATTACGACGAAACTTCGTTGTAAAATCGTCGAACATTGGGCCAAATTTAGTAGTGGGGAAAATGTAGGTTTATGGTGTGCTTGAGGTGTTAAGCATAATTTTTTTTCATTTCATCTTGAAATTAATGTGGACACAATTCATGGATTTTAGAAATTCTATTTTGACTCTTCTTATCTAGCGTCAAAATGTTATGCTAAATTTATGATATCACTAAGATCAACCATTTGAATATTTCTATGGTCGTCAATCTAAAATAAGAGAATAATTTATTCAATGAAATATCATATAAAAAAGTACCTAGATGTTCATTACGATAAGTCATATATGTTAACAAACTAAAACTTAGTTACGATATTTTAGTGTATGACCAACATTTTTGTGTTTTCTGTGAAAATAATTATTATTAATATTTATATTTTTAATATTATTATTATTCTTAATGTTATGAAAATATAAATAAACATAAAATTTATTGAAGATATTATTATCAATGTTAATATTAATATTATTAAAGTTAATAAATTATTAATGTTAATGTTAATTTTTATATCATTGTTAATATTAATAGTATTAATATTATTATTAATACAAAATTTATAATCTTAATGTTATAATAATTAATAATACTCATAATAATGTTATATATAATTTATATTATTGATATTATTATTCTTAATATTATGAAAATATTAAATAAGTATAAAATAAAATTGTTTAATATGTTGGAAGGATATATATTTATTGCATGAGGGAGTTGTTGATATTATTAAAAACAAAATGTGTTTTTCATTTATTTTTTAAAAAGAGGAAAGTTAAATATAGACATTGGCAATCAACTTTCAAATCTTCAAAACCAGTATGAGTAGGAGTATGCATACCTAGACACAGATTTGTCCACAAAATAGAATGTATTCCATCGAAATCATATTAGTCGATGCTTCTTTTTCAAGTTATTTTTATTAATCCTCTATATAAGCATTTCGTCCATCCACAACACCTCCGGCAATCAAGCAGAGGGAGATAGTCGATTTGGAGGGAGCCATTAAAGCCGGTTCGAGTTCGATTGAGATAGGTACCTCCGCAATAGTATTTCTCCCATCCACAGTATTGGGACCTCCGACGAGCAAGAAAAGGGAGATAGGCGTCGATTTGGAGTCCTCTATAGCATTTCATCCATCCATATTATTAGGACCTACGAAGAGCAAGTAGAGGGAGATAGACAATTTGGAGGAAGCAAAGGGTTCGAATTCGATTGCGATAGGGGAAGGATTCCTACTGAGACGGAGGTCACAAAGGAAACTGAATTTATTGAGCATAGCCGCATAGGAGCCAATGCCTCCCAAATTGGTGAGTAAAAACCTCTCCAAACTCATTTGTGATAGACTTATTAGCATTATGTGACTGTACTTATTTTCCCAAATCAATCGCTCGACCTCCAAGGTGGCTTATTGTTATTTATGCTTGCTAGCAGTAAAAAGTTCTTGGTGCATAAGTTTGGTCTTTGACCCTTTTTGTTTAACCTGAGGTCCGTCCATCGTATGTCATGTTCTTCTTATTATCTAGAATAGGTCATTAAATCTAATAACAAGGTTTATCATGAACCCTAGTCTCCCTCTAAACTTAGATCGCCCTTTTAGGTTGATTCATTTTCTTTGGTGAACATATGCATCAAAATAGAGTGTCTGGTTTGAATATGCAGTCCCTGAACTCTGTAGCCTAGTACCTATATTAAGGTTGTGATGTTTATATGAAAGTATGTTTTTCCATTATCCCTATATGATTAAAGTTCAATTTCTGAAATGCAAAGTCTCTATGGTTGGATGAATCCCATAGTAGATTTTATTAGGTTTAGTGCTAGGGTTTAAGCAAGTTGTCCTGAGATCTTGGTTGGTAATGGACTGAATCACATTGCTATGTACACTGAGAAGCTTTTTGGCCCTTTTATTTTTGCTCAATATGGATTGTGCAACTTTGATGCATATACTTGCCCTAGCATCAACCAATTTTCGATTGACACCCTTGATATTTCGTTGGGATCATTAAAACTCGTTTGTCAAGTATCATAGATAAAAAAATATTGAAGAGATTCTATGGTGCTGTAGCTTGAAAAGGATTTTAGTAGAGTGCTTTCCCCTACATGGGGAAAGTAGTTAAAAAGACTAAAGTTGATGAATATTATCCTGTAAAGGAGATCGTCAATGTTATTTTATTGATGTTATTTCTTTGTCCATTCTAGCTTGTCCATTCTATATTTCCTTTTCAAGTGTAATCATATTGCATCTTGATAGTATGAATCTCAAGAGGCATTCATGCTATGGGGAATGGGATGGATTTATATAGGAAACCATCAACATGAAAGAGATTATGGGCATCATTACCCCCCCATAAACTTAACTTAATCGATTGTTTTGTTCGAATGGCTAATAGATTGCCTAATTTTTATTCTTTGGAAATAACGGTCTTGTTAAAATTTCAAAGGATTTTCGCTTACAAAAACTAATTAGGTGTTGACTATTGAAGCTCATTTAAGCCTATTCAAGAGAAGTAGTTTACGTGACAACCCATAACACAAAATTCCATAGTCTCATCCCAAATCATCGATTGAATTTCCTTTTTTCCATAGGGAAAGAATGATATGAATCTTTCTTTGTCAAAATTATCATACAACAAGGAAATACAAAAATATATAAAGAGTCTACAATCTCACAACAAACAAACAAACAAAATTGTTTTCCAACCAAAATTTCTTACTTGTTGCTACTCCAATGTAGCAAAAATGTTGCCAACAGGTGTATTTCCTTGCAAATTGGGATAATAAAACTAAAACTCAACAATACATGATAATTATTTCAATAAAGAAAAACTAGAATTCCTAGCCATCAATCCCACTTGAAATTCCATGGTCGATTCCTCTGAGCATCCACCAGCTTCGATATTTTATCCAAGATTTCCAGCTCCAAATGGAGCTTTTGTCTCCATTATGTAGTATTTAGCAATCTCTTCCTCAACATGCTCTTGGGGGAACCCAATTGCTCCTTCAATATGTACTTAGCATCTATCTCAAAAGACTACCTTCATGAGATGGTCTTGAATGAAGAAACTTTATTCTCAAACTCCCTAAGCTCTAACAACTATTTTGTTGTTTCCATTGAAAATGTATCTCTAATTATATTGTCAAGCTTCAAGTTGCAATAGTGCCATTTTTCCAACTATTTCGTGAAGATGTTGGTGGAAAGAAGTTATAAGCTTTGAGTTATTGCAATATTCCTGAACAAAGTTGAAGGATGGAACTCTCATTGCGTACTGAAAGATCAACAATCAATTATAATACTACATTTTTAAGTTGATATCTATATTTACAATTACAAGAAAAAAAATAACCTTTTGATAGAGAACTAATTCTATTGGTGTTCCTTCTAAAGTTCGTAGAAAAGAACACCAAAAAAACATTAAATTTAAACAAACAAAACAACCATTTTTCCAAATATTAGTTTGATGCTATAGTATGATGATTGGTAGCCAATTTTATTAGGTAGTTGTTATTTATTTTGTTGGCCAATCGGTCCCATGGTTATTTTGCATTATGATTCGTTTTCCATTTAAAAAATGTTGGGATCCATTAGAGGGGGCTACTTTCTTTTAGAGTATTCTTAGGTTTTTTTGAATCAAATATCTAATGTGTATGTGTTATTAGGGCCATTCTTCTTAGTTACATGTTGGATGAATAGCCATAGTACTGGTTTTTTATACAATTGACTGTCTTAATATTTATTGATAATGATGTGTTCCCTATTTTTCCTCTTGGTTATGGTTTTCACTAATGGTGGCATTTTCAATGATGTTTATGGAACAATTCTAGTAAGCATTTATTCCATATTCGCTATGTTGGAAGAAAATTGTCTATGTGGGAAATGTGGTTCCCAATTGAAGCATAGGTTGTGTATGAATGATGCTAGGAACAATAGTGCATTCCCTGATTGTTAGAAAACAACTTTGGAAATTGTTTCATCTATTTACATGTTTTGAAACCATTGATGTCATATTTAAGTGACAAGTAGTCATTTTCTTTGTTACAAACTTAGCCTTTTCTGCAGAAACAGAGTTGATAACTATATCTTATGTTCTACTCGAACAAATGCCAATTGTGTATTTTGATGTATGTAATAGTGTTATATCTACTTTTGGGTTAAATTTCTTTGCTTACTTTTTACGTATAGACTACACTCTTAGAAACACAATAGCATTTAGACAGAGGTGCATGATTTTGCTCAATATGAAATATCTTGTTGTCCAATCAGTGTTATGATTATCTGAAGTGAACAATGTTGTCATTGTTTGGAACTATCTACATTGATTATGTGGTTACCAGTTTGCTTAGTGGCATAGTATTACTGATATTTTTCCTGGAATTGTTGTTGGTTGTATATGTGATGTTAAATCCCTCTATGATATGTGCCTTCATTGCAAATATATCAAGTAATGTTGATTTCTTGTACACATTTTTTTATCTTGTGGCTTGTTCTATTTTCTCTTTGAATGCAAACACATAAGAAAGTTTCAAATATGTCAATAAAAAAGATTGAAGGAAATGAAAGTGGAGGAAAAAATGCACCCCATATGTTGATTACCAAATTATTGGACTGTTCAAGCTATGGCTAATAGCCAAGGATGCTATAGATCCCCATTTCAAGTAGTTCCTTTGTAGATAAAGTAGAATATTGTTCATTTATATCAAGGGAAGGTTACTCAACAAATATAAAAAAAACCCTCAATTCTTCTTCATTACTTTGATAGGTTGTTCATTTCCTGTAAGTTGGCATATAGGTTGATTAAATGACAGTACATAATCCAATTGTGTCATGCCATTTGGAAATATTTTATCTGTTGTGCCTTTTAGTCTTTTTTTGGATGTTATTTACCACCATATTAGACAAGGTCAAACTCACCCTCTTTATTGTAATTTAGCATCCCTAAACCATTGTTTTGATTTGAGTTTGGAAGATGGGAAAAGCTACCATATTTTCCTTATTTTCCCCTACTCACCCTCATTCGAAATAGGTCTCTCCCTACCAGACTTCCTCTTCTAATTTTCAAGGACTATCAGGAAAGATTCTTGTTGCCTTCCTCTGTTCAATAAAAATTAAAAACATAAAGATAACACTTGTTGGATTTTTCTGTACCTACATGGGTGTATAAACATGCCTAGAATTAATGGCTTCCAAACTTCTTCTTCCTGACAATAAAACATAGGACTGGATTATCTGGAAATGAACATTGAAGACATCTTTGGGAATTTGATCATGGATTGTTGTATATGATATGTTCCCGGATTTCCTTTCTTTTGCATGCCAATCATTGTCTAGACCATGAATCATTCAATCTATATAGGAAACCCATTGAATCATCAATCCAGTAAATGAAAATTAAAGGTGACAAGAGGTCAATTTATTTGACAAACTAGTGATTTCCTTGCTCACTTGACAAACTGGTGATTTCCTTTTTCATTGTCTAATAATATGCAAAATTCCCATTGTAGTGATGTCACTAGTTTGCCAATATCTAAAGAAACCTCAACATTAATCTTGAGATATAGATTCTTCCTTTGATTTTCAAATTGTCTATTAGATGAGATTATCCATACATGGGATATTCGAAGGATGAGAGGATCACAACCAAATACATTAAAATTAATAGGAGGACAAAAATATGTCATTTCTAAATTATGATCATGAACTTCTATCATGGTGACACTTATTGACTCAACATGTAGACTAAAAAACTCAATTGATACACGTACGTAGAATCTACACTGAATGCCTGCAATTCTTGAGGTTTTCATCTTTTGGTGACTATGCACAATATCACAATGTCATGCTTATGCATACTAAGGTTTAAATGTTGTCATGCATTTTACTCATTAGAAGTAGAAGAAAGTTATTGTTGGATTCATTTAATTTGAAAGAGTAGTTATAGTTTGAAAGAACTCTCTCCTTACCTTAGCTAGCATTCATTGAAAGGAAAGGCTTATTTGATTCATATGCATTTGCATGGTCTGAGTCAGTCATCACACCAAGAGTTGCACTTGCATCACTTGACTGAGTAATACAACCATTAAAATTTAACTCGCTAACTCAACACACTTTAACCTCACTTGAGGATAAAAAGAATTTGGTAGTTAGGTAGGACACCGGGGATAGGAATCCAAATAATTCCCCCTTGTCATTTTCATCTAAGACATAGTTGCTGTCCTCTAGGGTAATAAAATCCTCTAGTATTTATTGACACGGTCATCGACCAGTTTGTGGAGGGGCCTCCCGTTTTTTCGAGGGTAAGGTACGAGGACAGATTCCAAATGGACTTTGTGGAATTCCGCACTCCACTTAGCTCCTAAGGATATCTATCCATTGTCTTCCCTGTACTCTACTGTATATGTGATACATGAGCTCAAAGATAGAAGTGCTAGTTAATTTTCTTCGGCGTGTCATGAATGAGGTAGCCTAGTAACTTTTCTTCTAGGGATATTTTACCCAGGATCCCTTTTGGTAGATGGATATCCTTCCACTTCAAGGTCTCATTTCGTATTATTTGACTTGGATTTAATCAACTTGTGAAGGATATGATTTGTCGAGGTATCCACCTCCTAGTTAGGAAGTTTGCTTGCTGTTTCACCTTTTTAGAGGGTCTTTTTCTTTTTAGTATTACTTGTTGGCATTCTAGCCACTTTTGTTTCAACTTTCTTACTGTGACACCGGTGCCAGTACAGTTTTTGGAGATTTCTTTTTTTGTCCTGCGAACCTTGTCTTTTCCTAGCTCCCCTTCTGCATGCTCGGTTGCTTTAGGGTTTTTGAGTTCTTACATGGTCAGTTACCAATTATCTGATGATGTGTGGTGTCCTCTTCTCATAGTTCTTCGAGATGGTTGAGTTAGATATTCTTCTCAAGGGAATGGACACCCCTTGATGGAGACACTAACTCTTGACCTTAGGAGTAGTCTAGAGGACCATGTGATCACATCATCCGTGTGGACTTTTTCTTTTACTGTGATGATGGAATTTCAGGTTATATGGAGCAATGGTACATTTGAGAGAGAGATGATTGGTTGTACCCCACCTTGGTTGATTGTTTTATGGTCCTTTCATTTTGTTGATAATATTTTTGTGGTACCTTGCCTTTTACCTTTTGGGTCTTTTACTCATCTTGGGTTATCTTCTGATTTGTACCACATTTTATCTTTTTGGTCTTGTGGGTACTATGGTAGTTTTTCCACATTTGAGGTACACCCCCTTTGTCCAAATTGTTATGAGTCTTTATACCCACTTGGTACCACCCTCTAGACCTTAGTTAGGAAGATTGCTTTCTATCATACCTTTTGGAGGTCCTATTTGAGTTACAAGAGGTAGTTACAAGGAGCTATTGCATATAAGAGGTAGTTACAAGGAGCTATTGCATATATTTGACATTATTTGACCTTCCATCTCTTTGGCATGTCAAATAACAGTTAGTTAGAAGGAGCTATTGCAATATATATTTGACCTTATTTGTACCTTCCCCACAATGGTTGATTTACTTTTGGTCCTTACACCCTTTTGTTTATTGGTCTTGTGGTACCTTGTCCTTTAATTCTGGTCCTTTCACTTTTTTGTGGTACCTTGCCTCTTACCTTTTGGGTTTTTTACTCATCTTGAGTTATCTTTTGACTTGTACTGCCTTTTATTTTTTTGGTATTGTGGGTATAACTATGGTAGTTTTTCCACATTTGAGGTAGTACAACCCCTTAGTACCAAGGGTTATGAGTCTTTATACCCACTCTTTTCTTTTTGACTTGTACCTTACTGGTTTGTCTTTGTACCCTTAGGTTGGTCCTTGTACCTTACTAGAGGCCATGAGTCTCTTTGGTCTCAGTATGTTGGCTATCATCTCATCTTTATTTTGATTGTACTGATCCTTTTGATTGTCATTGACTTTCTTTGATTGACCATACCATAGCCCAGTCATCTCTCTCTCTCTGGTTTGTACTAACCCTATAATAGGGTCACTTGGTTCCTAGAGTTGACTGGCCTCTAAGAGGCATAGTCATTTTTGAAAGTAACTCTTCTGAGTATATTACAGGAAACATCTACACCCAGGTAATCAAATATGTGTTGGTAAGACTTAAGTAATCAAATTGTTGGTAATCAAATATGTGGTAAATAATTTGAATTAAGTAGTTAAGACTTGTCCTGTTAGACAAAATTGTTGGTAATCAAATTATATGCGTTGGTAAAGAATTTTAAGAGTGGTGGAACTCCTCGATTGAACTTGTGAGGAAAAATTATTTTGGAGAATAAGTGTCTTGACTATGGGGCAACAACAAATATCTATTCAACAACATGTGAGATATTCTGGGCCTTAGGTGGGAAAATAATTATAAACCTTCAATTACCAAGTACTATAGTGATGAGTGACTTAATGAAAACCATGCAAATTCCATCATTTAATAGGAATATTTGACAAGAGAATATTTGACACAAAAGTATCCTGTTAAATTTTAACAAGCGAGCCTGAAATAAGTGAGCTTGGAGCATGCGATCCCCAAGCAAGCGAGCGTAGAAGGCCGAAGTGGAATCCAGTGGGCCCATAACTAGAGAAATTTTTAGGGGTGAAATTTAGCCAATTGGTTATTTTTCGGGCTTTTTTAAAAAAAATATGTTTGTGATTTTGTCATTTCTAGTCTCTAATATCGCCTATATTTACATAATATATCTTTTTTACCATAATATTCGCCAAAAATTACATTTTTTAGTAGTAAATTGTATGTTTCATATTTAATATTCACCTACCTATATATATATATATATATATACATATACATATACATATACATATACATATACATATACATATACATATACATATATATATATATATATATATATATATATATATATGTTTTTCTCAATCCAAAATAATCGCCTAGAATAATACACTTAACTATACTATTGGAATCCTTAAAAAATACCCTTCCCATAACCCACAAGTAAACATGGAAATCTCTGATTGGATCAGAGGAAAACATCAAATCTATAATATTAATGATAATATGAGTTGGTTGGATTATATACAAACATGGAAAACTAGGTGGGAGTTGAGACATATTGAAGTATTAGATGCTAACTTACAGGGATCTGATGCTTTTATTATACTAGTTCCAGAACTCAGAAGAATGCCTATGGGATCCAGTATTGTACCAGAGATGATTTACAACATCTCCCTGAGAAAAGCAGCAGATGCAAGCAATTGGTTAACACACCTCTACCATGATCTTAACTTAATCACGATAGAGGTCTCTGCACATCACCCTAGGCTACAACTAGACCATCAATAATACTGTATTAACCGGATACATTCTTTGAAAGCATGGCCACATCAAGATGCTAGTCTCTAGTTTCCAAGTACTACCCACACTTATGAAAAATATAAAAATTATGGTGGGATTTCTTGAGAAAATAAAATACAGATAGAACATATTATACCATGCTAAAGTTTGGACATCAAAGTACACATATACATGAGGATCCTCCATTCTATGGCCCTAATTGGATGAGAGAATGGTGGCAGTCATTCGGCCTCAACTTGATAGCATTAGAACCAACTGTTATTTATAAAATCTAAAATAGGACATTGGAGAATCTCTCGAACAAGTCAAATATATTTTGCAGAAAAAGATTACTGAGGGTCAAATCCTTGAGTACTACATCAAAAGAAAGTACAATGGCTTTTCAAAACCCGCATAGATGTCCACATGCATCATAATAGACACGTGGTCCTAAGGTCTGTTTATTCAAAGGCATGGGATACTCAACCCAATTCCTTTCGAGAATTATATGGTCCCCCATACTCCGATGATTTGTAAATATCTCAAAAGTATTTGGCTATGAGTGGGGCCTCTCCATTCAGACTGTTATAATAAGATTCCATTCGGCTAAGAGAGTGGGCCTGTCCTCTCTAAGTTTTAGGTAGAGAACCATTTCAGGCCTTCGAGTTTGGTCTCTCTCTACTATGTGTCTAAGTTTGAGAAAAGGTGTATGCTCTGCAACTAGCCTTTGTCGTATTAGATTGCAACAAAAACCTTGCTTCTCTTTAATTCTAGTGTCTGTTAGGAAAAGGAATAACATGAGTATGCTCTGTGGCTGGCCCTCGTGGTATAAGATCACTCGAGAAACCTGATACTTCCTTAAGTATAAATTTTGAGTCTGTATCTGTCCGAGGAATTATGCTCTATTTGTATTTCAGTTTAGATTTTGAATAAGATTATACAAGTTTCACAACATTATATAAAATATTCTTTTTGAAGATTTGTGAACACTTATTAGTTATTAACTAGCTCAAAGATCTTAGTTTTGAAAGTCATAAAAACTTTTAGAACTTTTCCATAATGGTTAGTTATTTTTATTTTATATTATTATTGCTAAATATAAATATCTTACTAAATGTGAGTGTAATTCAATTACCGAGGTGATGAACCCAAATTGATGGGATGAGAGAGACTTTAGGGCCATGACGAAAAAGATAGTTAGATGGTATGATATGAGACTCAAGACCCAAAGCAGCAATAAAAGACAGCTCATAATTGCATGAATTTCTACTCCTAAGAAAGATAAAGTGATCCTCTTCCTCATCACTTGAATGCCTACATTTTCAGAAAGGGAATGCGGTACAAGTCACCTTATAAAAGGCGCTACATGTCACCTTTTAAGAGGCGCCATGCCTTGCGGTCCTATCTAAACGTTTTTCCCATGGTGCAGGTAGAACCAAACAGGTATTTGTAAGAGATGTCTTCCTCGAGCGAGGGGAGTTTAGGAAGGCTCGAGGAAAGTGAGACATCCAGTAGGTCTACAAGAGTTTTATTGACTAGATGTCAAAAGACTAGAAGAAAATTCCATAAATGCATGGAATATTTTCGCGCTCAAGGGGGGTGATGTTCCTATGATGATGGGACAATAGGCGACGTCGAGGTGCCCTTGAGGTACAGACATTTAGTGAAACAATGGGTACCCAAAGATCTTCCTCAACCGAACACATATTTTTTTGTAGATGAGAGGATATATCGAATTGCACCGTCGTCATTACATAGTTTAGGGTTTTTTTACATGGATTCCATAAAGGTTCGTTACAGAACATGTACAGAATTGATGGAGTATGTTGGACCCTGTTACAACTACAAATATTGGATGCGCCTGGTCCAATATACACAAAGTATGCATAGATATGGATTTTCAGCAAACTATTTACAGTTTAAAGACAAACATCAAAATAAAGGAGCAACATTGTACATTGATGAAAGGCCAAAGGACACAGGGAATATTGCAGGGTTTATAAACAGTACAAAACCAGGGTCTATAACTAAGAAACCAAACTGCAAATTTGAGGGGCATGAAGGAAATCGTGTTTTTGTATGTGCCTTTAAATCAATATCTGCAGGGGAAGAGTTGCTTATTAATTACAATTTGAATCGAGTAGATACAAAAAGGGTTACTATGGGAGTGGTACATATAACAATTTACCCAACCTTTTATTAATGAATTTAACATCTTAAGGATTTTTTGTTAGTTTATTTAGTTTAAATTTTCCATATTTACTTCGTAGGCTAGTGATTGGGAAAAATTCCCACCAGTAGATGGTCGGAGGAGTACATCTTCCTCGAGGGAGCAGGTATACATCTTCGTAATAGTAAAAATATAATAAGGAAAAAGAGTTTTTTTTTCTTTGTTTTCTCACTATTAGTATATTGGTTTGGTTTATATAATTTTATCTATATTTGATGTAGAATGTTGATTGGGAAAGCCACCCGAGTGTTCATCAGACGACAACAGCCTTGGGGCAACAGGTAAACCTGATTGTAATTGTACAATTTAAATATGTCAAAAACATTTCTCATTATATTAATGTTTTAATGAATATTTTGGTTTCGTTTACATAATTTTCTCTATGTTTTTGATGCAGGCCAGTTCGGTAAGGGTCACAGTAGCCTCGACGCAACAGGTATACATCTTTGTAATAGAAAAAATATAATATGAATAATAGTTTTTTTTATGTGTTTTTTCATGAATAGTTTTGGATTCGTTTAGGTGACTTTCACTATGTTTTTGATTTAGGGTTCTGTCAGGGGTAGCTCCCAAATATTAGTAGATCGGGGCAAGTCACCTATGACCATTGATTCAATGAGTGGATCACGATCCTTGAGGTTGCAGGTATAATTCATTGGAATTGTACCAATATAATATGTAGCATAATGTTTATTTTGTTATGTATTTTTTATGTGTATACTAGTTTCGTTATGATAATTTGTGCTACTTCTTTTTTGCAGGGGTCCAATGATCGGGGCAAGTCCACAGCTGTGGATTAGATGACACCATCATCCAGGAATCAAGTAAACCTAGTTGTAATTTTAGGAATCTATCATGATAGATATGTTTTTTTAATATAATTTTAGGAATCTATCATGATAGAACTCAGTAGTGTTTTATATATTTTTGTTGCAGCCCAGTGAATCATTGTATGAAACAACATCGCAAGAATATTCAGTAGATCCTGAAGTGGCTGAGATGCTTAACGATCCCGACATAATTGGTGAAGCCACAAACCCATTTAAGATGATAGAGAAAATGTTGAATAAATATAGTGTGAAAATCGTTTCTCTGCTAATCAAGGTTCTGCAGACAAGCCATATTATAACAAGGATTGAATTGTTGGAACAAAGATCTGAAGCCTTGCGAGTAAGTGGAGGAATTTTGAATCATAAAATAATTCATTTATAACTTTATAATTTTCTCTTTTATATTATAGTACTGAACGTATAAAATGCGGTTTGTATTTACAGAATTATCAAAGACCACATAATAGTGGTCAAGGCGGTGTTGGCCCTAGTGACGCTCGTTAAATAGTCGGAAACACATTCTAAAACACCGCGAACCCTAGCTGTGAGCGCACCAGCTGCTAGTGACCGGCGCACACCAGATCGTCCAAAAGAAGGGGTCAACACTGAGACTCTTAGTAATATTGATATTGCCAAAGCTTCATTTCCAGGATCTTCCCATGTCACTAGCACGGGAACAGTCAAGGAAACATTTTTGGTGGACGAAGATCTCGTCCAAATAAAGATAGAGAATATCCCAGGTAATTAATATACGTTGATCAAGTTAGTGTTTATAATTTCATCGTAATATACCGATAAAACATTTTTTTCAACTAATTATGATCATGGCATGATCATTTTGCAGGAAATAATGTTTTCTATAAACAAATGAATGACTTGCCCTTGGAGATATTCGGTCCCACCATCTGAACAAGGTGGGATAGACAACCGAAAAATTTAAAAGATGATCTCACTAATCGGTTGGTTGGCCTATTCAACAACGAGTCCTTCAATCAAGCCAAGGTCCTACAAAAGGCTGGACAACATATGAAAATTGTATGAGACCAATATAGGGTCCACCTTGAAAAAAACCATAGTTATGAGCGCCCTCCAATGATTCCAGCAATGGAGTGGAAATCTCTAGTGGATGATGGAAAGGACAGGGCTCAGAGAAAAGAAGGAAAGATAACACCAGTCACATGGAGGTATGCAATACTTTCTGCAATGTAATTATAAACCTTATTGTTATTGATTTCTGTATCGAATTTGGAACATCTAACGTATTTCAACACTTGCATACGTTGTCACACACATCAAAGGCCACAACGACAAGACTGGAAAAAATAGGTCAGCACAAGCTTGGGCCTGGTGGTTATTCGAATTTGGTGGCAGGAATTATAAGTTTCAAAAAACCAATAATGCATACAAATAATAGATTGCAAATTATTTTTCGTTTTATTACACCGCAAAATGTTAATTAACGAGGTTATGCAAATATGCAGGCCGACCGATTCAAAGAATTTCCCACTGAGGAAGACATGAAGCTTGGCTTCTAGCATGACTTTGGAGCTGTTGTTGAACGTCGAAGAAGATTGTCTAGGAAAAAATAGTCTTCTGGTACTAATCCATCTGGTGCACAGGTATATAGAATCTATATAGTTTAATGAAGATTTATTACTTGTGAAATCTATTCGTTATAAATAATCGAAATAAAATATTGACTCTGTTTTGAGCAGGAAAGCAATGATCCCCTAATTAATGTCGAGGAGGGACCACAACAAATTGAAGATGATGCTTCGAATCCTGGTAATCAATTTATTCATATGCTACAATTTTATGTATAGAATTGCAGATGGTGAACATTAATTGTAGTTCATCGTATTTCAACTACAGAGCATGTAGAGGGTGACACTATATAGGTTGAGCCTGGAGAAGAACATGAACAACATGATGTGGCCACACTAGGTAAAAAAACACCTTTGTAATGTTTTTTTTAATGAAATACTTGTCATTACAATAGAAAATATAAGGATGTAACATTTTCACATTGTTGCAGTAAATACGAACCCCTTGCCACAAAATCCATGTCTGGATAAGATCTCTAGGATGTAGACATCACGAGAAGCGCCTGATGAAGAACCAAGAATTGGAGGAGAAAATCCACAAGATGATCTTATTAGAGATTTTGTACTAAAGAGAAAATTAATTAAAAAGAAGTGACTAGAAAAATATTGTCTAATTATTTTTTATAATAATATGTCGTCCATGATTTTTGGCTTAATGAATGAATGAATGGTTTAATAATTCAGTGTAGTAAACTGTTACCTTTATTGGATGAATTTGTTCACTGAATGAATGAATGGTTTATTGAATGTTATATGTTATTGAATGAATTTGTTAACTGAATGAAACAATGGTTTAATGAATGTTAGCCTTTATTGAATGAATGGAGATGTTTGTTTATGATGAAATATGCATGCATTTACACGAATTTTTTTTTTCAAGTACATGCATTGGGTATGGGGAATTGAGAGTGATGTGAGAGGGGGGAGGGGAAATTAGAGCTTCCACCTTCACATGGTTGGCCCTGTTCAGTAGAGAATATTAAATTATTCTCGAAATAGAGAGGAGCTCAATGAATGGCTACGATGCTAGCTTTCTACAACCCACTCGCGTGTCTTCTATATTTTGACAATTTCTTGGAGCTTGTTGTGATGTTTGGTTGCTCCTCATAGCCAATTTCGAGTTTCCACAACTTCAAAGGATGATTAAATGATACACTGGAACCAATATCCTTAATCTTCTCTTTAATTTCCTTGGAATATCCTTGAGAATATTTGAATGAGATATGTCTCAAATCCTCTAGATCATTTGCATCCTCTCCATTATGTCCAATCTTCCTACAATAGAGAAGATATCTCACCTCTTTTTCTGGGGAGAATAATGTGGACAGTGAATATTAAAGAGGATGAGAGTTTGTTTGTATCACTAACCCAAGGATAAGAAATTGTCTAGAGAGTTATAAGAAAACTGAAGGTCAATGCTGTCAACGACGTGGACATAAGTTGATGCTGACATTGTTAGGAACCCATGTCTTTACTTTGTTAGTATGTTGTTGTTGGACGCATATGCTTTATAAGTCGTCCCGTAGTATTTGTTGATCAATAGTTTATGTTATTGTTGTTGGCACATATGCTTTGTAAGTCACCCATAGTATTGTTGATCCATAGTTTGTAACAGCCCATGGTTTTGACCCATAGTATTGGCACCTAGAATTAGTATATAAGTGTCTGTTGAGACCTATGAAGGTACCATGAAGTTAATTGTATTGAGCTTGCTCAAAGGAGGTTGCCCCCTCGAAGTGGCCTGTGATCAATATAAATTGATTATGAGTTCTGTCATTTCTGCTATTTCGCATATTCTTGTTAGTTAATTGTTGCAGGTGTATCACATCAGGTATCAAAGCACTTTCTTGGGCTCGTTGGGTGAAATTTCTGCCAAATTTGTTTTCGCATCTGTTGCAGGTTCGGATTTGGGAATAATCCCTATCTGCTTAATTATGGGAAGTACTTGGACATAAGCCCTAAAACTCATTCTGAGGAGTACCACAGGAACCCCGAAGTAGCTGGACCATTGAGAGGACCTGCCAGCGAAAAGGGCAACGACCCCTACCTGTTTGACTAGTTCCCACCCGTGAGGTAAACCAAGAGCTGTCGTTTGTGGCAAAGTGATTATCAGTTTTACCTGAGCCATGGAGTAAGGGGTATTGCCCCAATACGCAAGCCGTCAGACAGCATTGGTGGCTGAGTGAAACCCCTGAACTGTTAGGAAGCCGCACATACCTGGGGTCCATATCTACTTTCAGCTAAACTATTGTTGATCACTGCTGCGCCGTCTCAGATCCATTTTGCAAGCCATTCTAGATTCAACCGTTTTCAATCCATTCAGCGCTATTCCAGATCCCTTTCGAGCCTTAGCCACTCCAGTCTGAAAAAAAAAATAAAAAAAATAAATAAATAAATAAAAATAAAAATAAATAAATAAATTCAATTTTTTCTCCATATCTCCCTTATTTTCACTCTGTTTCCCTTGAAATTTTCGGGGAACCCCTGTCTTCCCATTCTGCATATTTCAGTCCTGAGGACCCTATCCCCAATTCCCCTTCCCAAAGCTCGAAATCCCACATTTGTCTATTTTTAGGGTTTGCCATAACTTCCTCAGATTTCACCCAATCACCTTCAAATTTTAACACATAGTTCTTTTCTGAATTCTGCTTCTTTGTTCCCTTCTGCGAAATTTTCCCATTCTTTCACCCAGCTTCTGAAATCCTCATTTTTGCTTCCCTGTCTATCCAACAGTGTCCAAAACCTAGTCAAACCCCAATTACCCTTCTGATTTTTTCCCAAGTCCAGATTTTCCTTTACTGAAGAAGTTTATGTTTTTGTTTTCCTACCCAGTCAACCAAAAAAAAAAAAAAATCCTGGTTATGGTTGTCACCCGTGTAGGAGCAAAAACCATGGAGGATGCACTTGCAGCCATCCAAGCCAAACTCTAGGATCTGGATGAAAAATTTCTCAGTCTCCATCTTGAACATTCAGCTATGAACAAACAGCAGTCCGAGTCTTCAGCAGACAATGGGTTCTCTTCTTCCAGCAATTTCCGTGGTCCGAAGCTTGATTTTCCTCGCTTCAATGGTACCGATCCAACTGGATGGATCTATCGTGCTGAATAGTATTTCAGTCTGCATAATACTTTTGATGTCAACAAAGTTTCGTTGGAATCCTTTCAATTGGAACAGGAAGCTCTTCAATGGTACCATTGGTACATCAAGGCTCATCCAGAGCCCAAATGGCCAGACTTTTGCCAGCTCCTTTTGCAACGATTTGGTCCTAGTGCTTTTGATGACTTCACAGGAGCCCTCACTAAACTTCGTCAAACTCACACTGTGAGAGAGTATCAAACTGAATTTGAGAATCTAGCCAACCACACCGAAGGATTGTCTGATGACTTTTACCGGAGTTGTTTTATCAGTGGTCTAAAGGATGCCATCCGCTCTGAGGTCAAAATGTTCTGTCCCAACACAATGATGAAAGCACTAGGGTTGGCTAAGTTGGAAGAAGACAATATTGCAGCCCAACAACGCCCCAAGCCCACTTTTGTTCCCTTCTGAAATATGGGTTCTCAGCGACCACCTATACCGCAGGCTCCTCGACCGACTCCTATCAAGCGTTTGTCTGAAACAGAGATGCAAGCACGCAGAGAAAAGGGGCTTTGCTATAATTGTGATGAGAAATTCACTCGAGGACATAGATGTGTTCAACAAAAGCTCTATCTGTTGGATGTGGAGTCTCTGCCTACCTTTTAAATTGGTGCAGAAGATTCAGAAACACTGGATGCTCCGGTCGACATTCAGGAACCGGCTATTGACCCTCCATCTCAGGATGACCAGCCAGAGATATCTCTCCATGCTTTAGCTGGAATCACCACCCCCCAAACAATGTGGGTCAGGGGTTACTTCAAGAATCTTCCTCTTACAATACTCATTGATTCTGGTAGCACTCATAATTTCATTGACCCTCGGATCGCCAAACAAGCTGATTTTTTTATCCATCCTTGCTCCAACTTTGAAGTCATGGTTGCCAATGGGGGCACCTTACCTTGCAAAGGGAAGTGTCGAAATGTGCATATCACTGTGGGAGATTATACCTTGTGCTCTGACATGTTTTCCTTGCTCTTAGGCGGATGTGATGTGGTTTTGGGCGCTCAATGGCTATGCACACTTGGCCCTATCTTATGGGATTTTGCTGAACTTTGGATGCAGTTTTCCCTCAATGGACACAAACACACATTGACAGGATTACAACCAAGTTTTCTCAGCATCATCAGTTCACATCGCATGGAAAAACTCCTCAAGAAGAATTCACATGGTGTCATCGCTCAGATCCATTCCATCCAGATGCAACCATCAACGGTCTCCACTACTCCTTTGGATCTACAACAAATTCTGGATCGATATACAGGTGTCTTTGCTGAACTAGTGGGATTGCCACCTTCCAGGCCAGAAGACCATCGTATTCAGCTCCTTCTTGGCAGTGTTCCTCCCAACATCAAGCCCTATCGCTACCCATTTCACCAAAAAACGGAGATTGAAATGCTCGTTCAGGACTTATTGAAGCAAGGTATTATTCGCCCTAGCACTAGTTCCTTTTCTTCTCCAGTTATTCTTGTCCGCAAAAAAGATGGGTCATGGCGCCTCTGCATTGACTTCCGAGCACTTAATCACCTCACCATCAAGGATAAGTTTCCAATTCCTGTTGTTGATGAGCTTCTTGATGAGCTTCATGGGGCTCACTTTTTCTCCAAGTTGGATCTTCGTTCTGGGTATCACCAAATTCGGGTTCATGAGGATGATATCCCTAAAACAGCTTTCCGCACACATGATGGCCATTATGAGTTTTTTGTCATTCCCTTTGGCCTCACTAATGCTCCTTCCACATTCCAGGCCTTAATGAATAAAGTATTTCGACCCTACTTGCGGAAATTCATTCTGGTATTCTTTGATGATATCCTCATCTACAGTAAAACATGGGATGAACATCTCCAACATTTGGATCTTGTCATGCAACTTTTCTCTGACCATCATCTCCATGCCAAGAAGTCTAAATGTGTTTTTGGACAGAAGGAAGTTGAGTATCTCGGGCACATTATCTCAGCACAAGGGGTTCGCGTGGATCCTGCCAAAATCGATGCCATGAACAATTGGCCGCGTCCTCAGATACTCAAGAGCCTTCGTGGTTTTTTGGGGTTGACTGGATACTACCGCAAGTTTGTCAAGGATTATGGGAAGATTGCAGATCCATTAACTTCTCTATTGAAAAAGGATGCCTTCACATGGACACCTGCTGCTCAGTGTGCATTTGACAAACTAAAACAAGCTATGTGTACTACACCTGTGCTAGCTATGCCCGATTTTTCCAAGCCCTTCACTATTGAGAGTGATGCTTGCGGCAATGGACTTGGTGTTGTTCTCCTTCAATATGAACACCCCATTGCGTTCACCAGCAAAGCCCTTTCAGGTAAGAATCTAGCTCCCTCTATGTATGAGAAGGAAATGATGGCTATTTTGCATGCAGTACAGAAGTGGCGCCCATACCTATTAGGGAATCATTTCTGCATCAAGACTGATCACCAGAGTCTGAAATATTTCTTGGACCAGCGTGTCTCCTCCCCGGCACAATAGAAATGGGTTAGCAAACTCATGGGTTATGACTATGAGATCACTTACAAGAAGGGTAAAGACAATATTGTGGCAGATGCTCTTTCTCGCACATTTGAGGCCCAAGGTTCTCTTTCAGCTATTTCTATGCCTATTCCAAATTGGTTGCAATCTGTTCAACAAGGTTATGTCAATGAATCCTCCTTATCTCAAATCATCCAACGCTTGACCAACAACCCTTCTGCTCTACCACATTACTCTTGGGATGGTGCTTCTCTACGATACAAGGGTCGTCTGGTGCTTCCCCAGAGCACATATCTTCAACAGGCTGTCTTCTATGAACTCCATGCTTCTCCATCGGCAGGGCACTCTGGGTTCCTCAAAACGTATGAACGAGCACGGCGTAACTTCTTTTGGAAGGGCATGAAAAGGACAATTCAACAGATGGTGGCTGAATGTGATACCTGCCAGCGCAATAAGGGTGAAACAACACTCCTTCCAGGATTGCTTGAACCCTTGCCCATACCTACACGGATTTGGATAGATATTTCTATGGATTTCATTGAAGGGCTCCCTAAATCTGGCGGGAAGACAGTGATTCTCATTGTGGTTGATCGCCTCTCCAAATATAATCATTTTTGTGCTCTCAACCATCCCTATACAGCCTCCTCCGTCGCTCAAATTTTTCTGGACTAGATCTTTCATCTTCATGGCATCCCTTCTTCCATTGTCTCGGATCGTGATGCGACTTTCACCAGTCATTTTTGGACAGAACTATTTCGCCACACTGGCACCAAACTGAAGATGAGTTCAAGGTATCACCCACAAACAGATGGTCAGACTGAAATTGTTAATAAATGTTATGAAACTTATCTTCGTTGCTTCACCTCGGAACAACAACATCAGTGGGAAAAATGGCTCCCTCTCGCTGAATGGTGGTACAATACCTCTTACCACACTGCCTCTAAAAAGACCCCATATGAAGCAGTCTATGGTCAGGCACCTCCAGCTCTTCTTCCATACACCCCCACCAATTCACCAGTTCAGGAAGTTGACACAGTCCTTTGAAACCACGATCAGATTCTTCGCATTTTGCGGGACAATCTTCACATGGCAAGAAATCGCATGAAGCAACAAGCTGATCAGTACCGTTCTGAGCGCACTTTTCAAGTCGACGATATGGTTTTTCTTCGTCTCCAGTCGTACAAACAATCATCCTTGAAACTCAAAGGGCGTCATAAGCTCGCTCCAAAGTTCTATGGGCCATATCAGATTCTTCAGAAGATTGGGTCCGTTGCTTATAAATTGGAACTTCCTCCTTCTTCCCGCATTCATCCAGTCATTCATGTCTCTTGTCTGAAGAAAGTTCTTGGCACCAACATCAGTGGACAAACGATTTTACCCGAACTGGATAATGAAGGATCCATCCTTTTGGAGCCAGAGGCCATCCTCAATCGGTGCACGCATTAGCTTCGCTCTCGCTCTATCACAGAGGTCTTAATTTAGTGGCACGGCATGCAACTAGAGGACGCTACATGGGAACCACTCCTTCAGATTCAACAACAATTTCCACATCTAAAGCTTTAAGGACAAAGATTTTTTAAGGGGGAGGGGATGTTAGGAACCCATGTATTTACTTTGTTAGTATGTTGTTGTTCGACGCATATGCTTTGTAAGTCGTCCCGTAGTATTTGTTGATCAATAGTTTATGTTATTGTTGTTGGCGCATATGCTTTGTAAGTCGCCCGTAGTATTGTTGATCCATAGTTTGTAACGGCCCATGGTTTTGACCCATAGTATTGGCGCCTAGAATTAGTATATAAGTGTGTGTTGAGACCTATGAAGGCACCGTGAAGTTAATTGTATTGAGCTTGCTCAAAGGAGGTTGCCCCTTCGAAGTGGCCTGTGATCAATATAAAGTGATTCTGAGTTCTGTCATTTCTGCTATTTTGCATATTCTTGTTAATTAATTGTTGCAGGTGCATCACAGACATCAAGGGAAACTCCTCTTTAATTGTTGTCGTTCATCTTCCCATGTTCACATGAAGTCAACTGATATCAATCTTAATACTTAAAAAATCATCACATAGTGATAACTAAGGATTATTATGCATGCACCTCCTCACCTTATAATATCATTTGGGTCAAGGCGCAGAGATAACCATAAATTATCAAATGTGTACACAAAGAGTAAGAGACAACTATAAGTAAGTCTTATATTAAATTTACCATATTATAAGTCTTTAATTGGCACTATCATCTGAGATTAGACACGTTGGATTGTTGTGATCTTATTATCACTCCTTACCAATGTGATTGTAAGGCTTCTTTGATGGTGAATTCCATAATTTTAAGTCTTCTTCCTCATTCTCATGCCTTTTGGTAAGACAATAAGGAGGGCAGTGGCCCGCATCAACATGGAAAACAATTTCGACATAGAGGTAGATAAGATCAACGTCTAGCACTATACATAAGATCACATGGTTACAATATCTAGTTACAACATCTTGCACTATGCATAAGATCACGCAGATGCCCCAATATGGTTATTGCATAGTCTAAGTATTTTTTCTATATAATGAAGTGTGGTCTAACCCTGAAAAATACAACAAAATAGTTGTTATTTTAATGAACTGTAAAATTAATGTTACATATATATCAAATTAATGTTTTCAAATTCATTTTTATTGAAAATATACCATTTTATCATGTAGATATTAAGGAGTGCTCAATTGTTTAAGATTGTTCAAATATGGATGAGCAATATTTGTTTCTTGCATTTTTTGGGGGAAAGGGTTTAGTTAATTTATACTTGTCAATTGAAGTACAATTATTTGTTTCTGTTACATATATATCTTTGAAGAGCTCCAAGAACAAATTCCCTTCCAATAAAAATTAAGGCCCACCCTTCAAATTTGATCACAACATAATAGTGTATTTGTTTCTTGTTACATATATATCTATGATATCCGACGTTCTTTCCATACCACCGATGGCTAAGAATGCCAGATATCAGCCATTTGTACATGGCACTGCCATCGGATATCCGATGATCTTTCCATACCACCGACGGCTAAGAACGTCAGATGGATATCAGCCATTTGTACATGGAACTGCCCTCAGATATCCAACTTCTTGCTCTATGATATCTGACGTTATTTCCATACCATCGACGGCTAAGAACGTCGAATATCGTTCATGTTTACATGGCATGGCCGTCAGATATCTGAATTCTTACTCTATGATATCCGAAGTTCTTTCCAGACCACCGACAACTAAGAATGTCGGATATCATCCATTTTTACACGGCACGGCCATTGGATATCTGACGTCAATTGCTAAGATAACTGACTTCATATTAAGTGTAAGGCGTCGAATATCCGACTGCATATTAACTGTAAGGGGTTGGATATCCGACGTCAAATAATGGTCGGATATCCAATGGAGAGTCCTACCATCGGATATCATCCAAATTTGGACCGATGTTTAAACAAGACAAAGGTTTTCAGATGGTCGACGACAATATGTAGGAAATCCGATATTATTGCCATCGGATTTTGGGTCCAAAAAACCTAGTGTGTTGCAGGAGGTTCTCCAATAGCATGTAGCATGTTGGACTCTTACTCAAAACACTGGTAATCATTGTAAGGGTTGAATTTCCTCAAAAAATATGGATCAGTGAAGGGAAATGCCTTCCTTGTGTTGTGTGGGGTAGTTGGAAGGAGTGGCATGGATGTGATGGCTTAGTGAGACCCATGTAGAGCTCTATTAGAGATTTTGGCTAAGCATGGAGAGTAGAGTGGGTTGTGGGTTGAGAGAGCGAATCCTGTAGGAGTTTAACCCTGGTGGCTTGATATCCCAGCTTGGGGGTGGCCTCTCAACAAAAAGGGTATATGCTGGAAAGAGTGGATATGGCTGGGTGGAAAATCACTCTTACATATCCATATGCTTGGATATTCTTTGTTTAAAGATAAGTATTCTTATGTACTTGATGTGGAATGATTTTTATTTGTATTCATGTGATAACTATACCTGTAAATTGCATGTTGTGTGTGTGGATTGTGTTATTTCCATTGTGTATTTTTATTTCCATAACTGCACATGCATTTTATCTTTTTTTAATTCCTAAATATGGTTATGGGGTGAAATTTAGAGGCCCCAATTTAGTTAATGTCCCCTCTATTGGTTGGGTTGGGTGAACGGGATGTTACATGAGTATTAATCATTAAAAACCAAATTAGAACACAAAGAAAAAGAATTTCTATGAGGGCCTTTTGGTGCACTATAATTCAGATAAAAATTTCCCTTAGGTCCTTTTGGTGCACTATAATTCAGCTAAAAATTTCCTTAGGGATTTTTGGTGCACTATAATTTAGCTAAACCAAAGTTGAGCACATGATTTCTCTAAGACAAAAGTGGAGAACTAGTGATGTGAGAGTAAAGTTGGGCATTAATGCTTCTTTTCAAGGGGTTATTGTTCATCTAATGTGCATCAACCATAGAAATCCAATGAACCTATTCTAAATTGGAGAAATGTTGTGCCAAGACATAACTAGAGCAATGTCATGTGAAGAGAAAAGTGGAGAACCAATGTATTTGATGGTCATTGGCCTTTTTTTGTTCACTAGTGATAAAAAATTGAATCTTATAACAAGAGAAAGAGAAAACATGGGCAAATACAAGAAAAAAATATATCCAAAAGAGATAGAAAAACAAGATAAAACATTGTAGTTTATCTAAGAGAAAAAAAATTATTCAATATAGCCCTAGAACTTGGAAAAGAATAGGTGAACACTCTCTTAGTTCAATAATGAATGTAAGATGCCTCTTTATGGGCTTACAAAGTATTCAAATAAAAAATCCTAGTTTATGTATGTATGTCACTCAAGACGAGAAACTAATTTGATATGAGAATGCAACTTGCTTAATTAATGTGATATCACTCAAACTCTAGGACTTTGACAATTTTAGATAAATTAGCTCAATGGTTAGTAAATTCCTCTTTCCTTGTAGGTTGCAAACATGACAACAAAGGAAATGATTATTAGTATGAAAAGTACTTATTTGGTCTTTTTTGTTTGCTATAGTGTCTGTAACTTGAGAGACTAGCCTATGGTATAAGAAGTTGTGACTTAGGAGCATCTAAGCCATCAAAATCACCCTGGCATTGCACTTGGCTTGTGCCATACCAAAGTTATCATGGTTGGGTGTCTCCTCCCACCACTATCAAGTTTCGAACCCTAGGCCACCTAACAAATGAAACCCCTCAAATACCAACTATGCTAGTGGGACTTGATGACAAATACTTATCTGTTGAAGCTAATAAATAAAGGAAATAAAACATGTGAGCTACTAACAAAAAAATTAAACTAATAAAATAGCATTCAAACAAGAAAATGGAGGAAAGCTTCAACTTTATTGTAAATGTGCAATGGAGGCATAAATACTATGGTATTAGCTTGAAGAATAATGCAGGTAGATAGAAACAAACACTGGTTTTGGGAAGGTTCCATTGAGTCTTGCAAACTCAATGGAGAATTGGATGGCTATATGGAGAACCCATGAAGGAAATACTCATGCAAATTAATTAGAGGATAAGGGTAGATTGAGTGGAAAAAGGGTTATATTATTTTATCATTTCAAAATCATTTGTGCAAGCCAATATAGGATTAGGTCATGTATTGAATTTGGAGGGTATTCAAATAATATGCAAGTTCTCATTTACTTAGCTAAAGATGAATTATATCCCCCAATCACCTTTATGTTTAATCCTCCTTGGTTGGAGAATGGTGTTCCTATTAACGTAGTTAAAAGGAGGTGAAGACATTTTTATTCTTACATGGTAGACATATTCATGATGCTACCAGAGTAGCTCAATATTAAAAGGCACACAAAACTAAAGAAATATAAGCTATGGTTCCAAAACTGCATATCTATGAGGATTATGGTTGAGCAAATTGGTTATGTATAAGGTTTATGTTGTTTAACCTTAGGTTTGTTGTGAAATTTGTGAATTGGGTAATAATATGTTTGACATTAGTTTCTTTGACTTGATGTGAAATATTGATCTTTAAGAAGGTTTCAATTGGTTGGGGTTTTTCATTAATTCTAATGACCATGGAATTAATAGTTAGAGGTGTGTTGTGGGAAAAATAGAACAAAGGTGTGCATTTGTACCCACTTGAGGGGTGAAATCCTTGGAGGTTTCTATCAATGCCTAGTATTGTGTTACTAAAGCAAAAAATATAACTCCAAATTCATCCTACAAGTTCTTGTTAGAAAGAAAAGAAAAATGAAAACAAATAACATTAAATAAATAAAGAGAGTGAATATATGCAAACCACAACAACAACAAGCTGCTAGAACCAAATTTGATTTCGTAATAGTCAAGATTGTTACATGTAGTGTCACCTAGGAGATGAAAGCTTCAAGGGAAGCCCAAAATATCCCTTAGGGAGGTCCTTTTTGTCAACACTAAACGATAAATAAATTGAATAAAAATGAGAGAAACACTTTCCCCTAGGAGGAAGGTTGCAAGGGAGCTTAGGGAATGCCATTTGGTGGAGGAAGAGGTGAACTATGAGGATGTCTCAACACAATTATATAAACTTAACCTTTCTCTAATTTTCTCTTCTTAGATGCATTCCCATGGCTTCCTTTTATAGGCCAAGAGGTGGACAAGAAACATCTAGATCCAAGTGTCAAATCCTTCACTTCATGAAATAGCTCCAAAGTACACAATGGGGCATATTTAATGCTCCCAAATATGTGAAGGCCAAATTCAATTTTTGTTGGTGAGGGATATTTTATGAGCCTTAAATGTGTTGTGGGTAGTTGAGATCCCTCCATTTTGACAGTCATGTGGATTTCAAAGAAATATATGCATAAGGATTGTGTAGGTGCAAAACCGATAACAGGTGTTGTAAAGTGGGGGAACAAGTATTTAACCACACAACCTATTCTTTTGACGTTTTTTTGGAATTTTTGGACTCATACTACTTTCTGGATCTGATGAGGATGTCTTCAATGAGATCCATGCTATATGTTGATGATGCCTTACTACAACATTAGCTTAAATGTCACATGTGTGCGAAATTTAAGTGTTAACAGATTCCCATTGATGTATGAGGTTCGAAGAGTGCTGTAGGGACAATAATGTATCATCATGTATTTTTCTCTCTCTTATTCTTGTAAGTTGTAAGGCATGTGTGGACAGAAAGCTCCTCCCACGAGAGAAGATTGTTGGTGACAATCAGAGAAGTTATATCAAATCTATGAAGATGACTACAATAAGAGGAGACCGAGGGGTGAAATCATGATACTATTTGTACATGGAAAAATGCGTATTTAATCCATGTAAGTGTGAAAATAAATTCATAGGATGATCTTGCAAATCAAACAATTACCCTCACAAAACTATTAATAATAAACTAGTCATATATCACTCAAAATAGTCACTGAATTGATGCACACAATAAAAGTCTATTGAAGAAGAGTACATTAGCCAAAATTAGGCAATGTAACAGATGTCCAAATATATAACTACATTAGATATTTTAAATCCAAATAAGGTATTCAAAATCCTCAAAAAAGAAGGCTTACTAAACTTGTGAAAAAACACCCTAGGTGACAGAATCACTTTCCAAATCACTCCTAAGGCTCACGAATTGGAAAAGAAGTCATGTGAGGTGTTGAGTGATAGAAAATCAATCAAATAGTGGATTTTGGAGATAATAAAAATATAGGAGGGTGATTTGGCCAAAAACGTCAGTTTACCAAGTCAAACTAACTTTATCCTTATCCACTAAAAGCATAAAAGCGCAATAAAAATGTCTAAAGTAGGAATGTGCACTTATTATTCTAAGATTGGCATAAAATCAGACAGAATTAGAAAAAATCTTATCCAAAATGACTTGTGATGGTAAGCGGTGGAATAAGAAGCCAAAATGAGACCAACTACCTAGTCAACACCTAGGAAATTAACCAAAAATGAATAATAAATGATATCCTAAGTATGGAGTGGGTTTTAATGTTCTAACACCCCCCTTTAAGCCTGAATTTATGTGAAATATTATAAATGTAGGGCCCAACAACATGAATTGGTCACCCTTTTTACATACTTATTTTCCACAAAAAAAAGAAAGAAGGAAAACCTCATGGGAAAAAAACTCCCCTCAAAACATGGACATGAACAAAATTGAAAATAAATTGCTTTTCAATCCTTCTGCACCACATGTTCAGCCATCCCAAGTAGTGATCTAAGATGGAGGAAATTATTCTATGAGAATGCTTTGGTGAAGCCTTGTCTGCAACTGGCTCATAAGATGGGAAAAACTACAAAGCAATGATCTAATCATGCACCAGACTTTGGATGTAGTGCATATGAATCTCTATATGCTTGGTTATTTTCCTTTGTACTAGTTCAGTTGAGATCCTTATAGAAATTTGATTGTCACAAAATATTATCGTGGGAATGATAAAGTCAATCCCAAACTCTGAAAGTATACCTTGCAACCACACACACTGAGTAACAACATTCACCGCTCCTCTATACTCAACCTCTGCTAGAGAAAGTGAAATGGAACTTTCCTTTTTACTTGAATAGAAAATTGGTCCTCCTCCAGGCATGAAAACAAATCTGTAATTTGATTTCTGGTATGAGCTATCTCCATCCCAATCAGAGTTTGAAAAACCATGAAGATCCAAGGAAGAATCAACAATATAATGAATCCCATGAGACTTGGTACCTTGCACATAATGCAAGATCCTTTAATTGGCATCCCTACAATGAAGCTATTGTGGCTGATCCATGTACCTTGATTGTAAAATCAATGCATATGCAATATCAGGTCGAGTGTGAGTAAGATACAACAAAATGCCAACTAGCTATCTATACAAGGTGTTGTTCACCAAAGGGGTAGATTCTGCATCTTCAAGTCTTACTCGTGAAAGCAAGGGAGTCTCTGTAGGCTTGCATTCTTCCATTTTGAATTTCTTTAGCAGATATGATGCATATTTTGACTAATATACTTTAATTCACAAGTTATTCATGGAAAAAGCATGATGCAAAGGACTCTTCAATGAAGAAATATCATCAATGGAGCTTCATGTGATCAACATCTCATCAAGATATATAAAAAAAATCAAAATAGAACCATTTATTAGCTTCATGTACACATTCGGATCATATTTGCATCTACTGAAGCTTTGTGATAGGATAAAACTATTCATTTTGGCATACCAAGCTATAGGAGGTTGCTTAAGCCCATATAGTGACTTTTTCAACCTACACACAAGAGAGGGGCCAGTAATATAACCTTATGGATACTACATATAGATATCCTCCTCAAGTTCTCTATGGAGGAAAGCACTTTTTACATCCATATGATGCACTTCTGAGTGCTTCAATGCAAAAATTGATAGAACTAGTCTTATTGAATCCATCTTTGCAATTCATGCAAAGGTCTCATTGTAATATACGCCTTGCACTTAGGAGAAGCCTTTATCCGCTAAAATTTATTTGTACTTCACTTGTACACCATCAAGAACAAACTTTGTCTGAAAAAATCCACTTACACTTTACCAATTTTATGCCAGGCCTAGTCCTCCTTGGATCTTGAGGATCACCCACAAGTCTAATAGCTGCTTCAATTGTTTTTGCAGCCCAATTAGGCCTGGTAGGTGAGATTGTATATGAAATCATGTGGTACTCATTATCAAAAATATCAGAATCAACATGTTCATAAGAAGCTTCACCTAATTCAACAGGTGGTGGTTCAAAGGATTCTCCAATTTCAAGTGCCTACAAGGGTTATTCTTCGAATTGAACACTTATTTAAATGAATTATTTTTTAGTAGTCATATTCAACAACTTGTAACCCTTGGAGTCTTCTATATAGCTAAAAAAGATGCATGGTTTTCTTTGGGGATTAAAAAACCCTTCTCTTCTCAAGTGGAATTCTAGCCCATGCCTTTGAGCCAACTTTTTTGAAATGAGACACATTAGGCATGTTCCCACTCAAAGCTTCAAAATGAGTGATTCCTTTCGAGGATTTATGTGGCACCCTATTTTGAATATAGGCTGCACATTTTATAGCTTGAGCCCAAAGTATTTGATACAAGGACTTGGAATCCAACATGCAAGTAGCCATCTCCTTGAGAGATCTGTTCTTTCTCTCGGCAACACCATTTTGTTGAGGTGTGTATGGAACTGTATGTTGCATATGGATGCCAGCATCAACACCGAGTTGTTGAAAATAAAATTCGATATACTCCCCAGCATTATTAGTTCTGAGGAATTTGATCTTCCCACCATATAGGCTCTCTATAAAGGCCTTAAAAATATTGAAAAAGACAATGAATTTTGACTTGAATTGAAGGAAGAAGACCCAACAGAATATAGAAAAGTCAACAATGAAGGTAATGACATATTTGGAATTATTTAGAACAAATTGGGGAATGGACCTGATATATCACTGTGAATAAGCTCAAGGGGTGCAGAGGTTCACTCAGATGTAGCTCTCTCATACTTATGCTCAGGGTGTTTTTCAAGGATGCAACCTTGACAAATTCCTTTGGAAAACTTGATGTTGGGCATCCCTATTGTTATAGGTCAAATCTGCACTTCTCCGTCCGTGATCACATTTAGCTGTTGATCACACAAAAGGACAACTGGGATTGAAGAGCATGATTGCCTTAGATGATGAATGGACTAGACTTACCCCTTTGCAGCTGATAAAACTCTCATTTTACCTACCTTTTGGGAAAAACGCTACCCTATAAGCATGATAGTAGCGTTTCCTCCTGCTGAAAGACTCTACTCCACTTCAATAAAGTAGCGTTTTCCCTCAGAAATACTCTACTTTGCTTCAATAGAGTAGCGTACAGCTTCAGAAATCTTGCAAACGCTGGTTGTAAAGCAGGAAAGTTGCATATTGAATGCTACTCCACTTAAGAAAAGTAGCGTACACCTTAAAAAGTAATAAAAAATATATTAATTTGATGAATTGGGATTAGTTGAAGTTGGTTTTGAAACTTCCCCAACTTCCCAATCAAACTACCTCTCGATCCAAACTGCCTACCTTGTCCCATAAATACAAGGGAGATAAATGAGAGGGTTACTCACACTCACAAGGAGGATAAAATATGCATTACGGGTTGTTTATGCTGGAGGAATTCCAAAGTTAGTGTGAAGAGCAGGAGCCCAGGATCCGGTTGCACAAGCACTCTAAATGATCAGGTATAAATTGTACTGATTATTTGCTTTTGACAATAAAGGTTGAAATGCCCTTCCTATCCCAATCAAATATCTAATGGATTGCATATCTTTTTGTATTAAATTCTTAATTGTATTTGATGTCTAAATTGTATTTCAATTTCATAATTGTTATATCAGTCAAGATACGCCGAGGAAGGTATCTTTGTATTGTAGGTTCGTCAAACAGAAGATCAAGTGGAGGATCGATCGAAGGAGAAAACGAAAGCTAGGATCGAACTTCGTTAATAAGGTATGCAGTCAAGAGCCTTGATCTCTTTCCTTTTGTAGAAGCCTATGTGATATGATTAATGTATTTACCTGTCACCCCAGAAGTTTGTAGTGTCCCTCTCCTCACTATAGGGTAGATTTCCCGAACAACAGACTAGTGACTCTGCTGGGGACCGGTTGTTTTCTGTTCTAGGAGAGTCATTTAAATTTCCTTCCAGTACTTTTTGATCTTTTTGATCCTCTGAGAGGCTTTGTAGGTTACTGTAGCCTGTTTCCATTCCTTGACTCATCCCAGTTTGAAGTTTTGAAGCCTGTTTTAAGCCTTCTCTGGAAAAAACACTGGTATCCCTTGCACACAGTAGCATATACCTTGGAAAAAACTCTACTTTACCTATTGTACAGTAGGGTACACCTCTTGAAAAACACTAGTTTTCATACTACATAATAGAGTACACCCCCTAAAAAATGCAGGTTTATACACTACACATTAGAGTATTTTCCTGTAAGTCTCTGTTTGCTTTTGGGATTGGATTTCCACTTGTTTGGTTTGATTTCCATCCTCTTGCCTTGTCTTCTTAATTGATCCTTGAGGTCTTTATGACTTTGTTGAGTCTTGTTTGCCTCTCCTAAGTCCCTTAGGTCATCTTTTGCTTGCTTGAGTACTTTTTGAGGTGTCTTGTTTGTTTGTGGCTCTTTTTGGAAACCGTGCTTTGTTCCTAGTTGAACATAGCTACATGTTCGTACCCTAGTTGCTTGGTGTAGGTATCCAAACCTTTGTTTATGACATTTGTTGTTTGTGGCAACACTAAGCATACTTTGACGGTGTCTTGGCCTTTGATTTAGGGTTTGACCCCAAGTTGTAGTCTTTAGGGTGTTTTCAAAAGTTTTTGAGTCTAGACTCTTCCTGATTGCTTTATCCGTTTCAGTTTCAAGTA
This sequence comes from Larix kaempferi, assembly GCA_027924585.1. Taxonomy (NCBI): domain Eukaryota; kingdom Viridiplantae; phylum Streptophyta; class Pinopsida; order Pinales; family Pinaceae; genus Larix; species Larix kaempferi. Next base: position 8,533,307 of record BSBM01000487.1, read on the forward strand.
AGTTGAAGTCTTTTAGTTTGCTTCCATTTGAGTCTTTGTGATTGTAAGGCCATATTTGGTTCGCTTGCCTACCATTTGCTTGGCTTATTTCTTTTTAGGGTTCTTGATGCTTTGGAGCAACCTTTGAAAGTTCGCCTTATGATTTTAAAGCGTTAATTATCTTTCTTTTCTTTCCACTTTGTCTTCCAAGCCCAACGTTTTTTGCCTTTAAAAAATTCATGGGACAAGTCTTTTTCAAATAATCAAGTTGATTGTTGTGAAACTTAGAGTTGCTTTTCCTTACTTACATTGCTCTTTTAGGTCTTACTTGCTTCCATTTTTCGAGTTCTTTTTCTTTTACATATATCAGAAAAAGAAAAAAAATTAGTTTGGTAGTTTAAAGTAGTAATACTTATGATCATTTCAAAGTAGCGTAGTTTACTTTGTTTTGAATTTGAAAAGAAAATAAAAAGAAACTTGTTTTAGGTTTGTTTATCTTTAGTTTTGGAAAACAATGAATGAGAAAGTTTATTGAAAGTTCTTTACTTTTATGTACTTTCCATTTCTGTCACAACCACGCCACACAATGCACTGCAACCTTTGAGTAAAGAACAACCCTTAAAAAGAATAATTAATAAAATTTATTAGCAACTTTTCTTTCTAGGGATGTCACTACACCAACTAGCTTAGGCTAGGGTTTCATATTAGAACACACTTTAACTATCCAAAACCTTTTCATTACTCAATAATCGTAGTGAGACTATTTTTAGGTAAGCCCATTGACATCAAGTTGTTTTGGAAGCTCCACTGAAACCGGAGTTAAGCACGAGGTCTTGCGAAGGTAAAATAGTGAGGATACCACTTCACTTTTCATTCAGAGCATACACCAAGGCTGGTTCGCGTACGGGGATCCTTTTGGATTCCGGGCTTAGCTACCTTGCCCATGTGTTCTAGTCCGACCTGTGACTGTCCCCCAGAGCTTCTTTCATGTTAATGGTAGCCTTAGTATCTTGACTTTAGGACTAATTCTTACACAGGTGGCAGTGAAAGGCTATTTTCACTGTACCTAGGACAGCTATGGAAGGTAACCCTTTTTAGTAATCCTGGGAGGGCAGTTTGGTGATTCAAACGCTTGCACCCAGAGGACCTGAACTGGATGTCGTATAACTGTTCTTCGATGCTCTACTAGCTTGTTCTGGGCCCTGATCATTCCAGACTTTCTATTGAGAGTATTCACCATCCTTGTTTGCCTGGTTTTGGATACTTAGGATTTTGTAGTGGTGTGCTCTTTGTGCCTCTCGCCCTTAGTTGTCCTTAGATATTTCTGGCCCATTGAGATGGAACTATGGATAGCATCCTGGTGAGCGCCAATCAAGGGACCATTGTTCAAGGGGATCCTTGTGCTTTTCCATTCATTGGGAACATTGGTACTCCCATAATGGATACCTTAAATATTCTGGGATTCACTATAGGGCTACCGGTTTGGTTTTTTTCGAGTCCGAATGCCTTCCATGCTCCTGATGCTTCTCAAGTAAGCACCTCCCATCAAGAGCATCAGAAACCTATGCCTCCTTTTCTAGTAACATCTTCTCCTCCTTCTACCTCATGTGGTGAAAGTAGTAATACTAGTAACCAGCAGTCTAAAAGGAATAGACAGAGGAAGAATAGGAAGAAGATGCCAAAGTAAGGGGGCATCCACCCCGCCTCTGAAGGTCATGCTGGGGGAAACTACCCAACCTCTGGTTGTCATGTTGGGAGAACTTGTTCAATCACTAGAAATCATATTGAACCTCACCACCCTACCTCTCGAAGTCATGCTAGGGGCACCCTCCCAGCCTCTAGAGGTCATGCTGGGAGCAAACTTTCAGTCAATGCAAATTGTACTGAAAGCATGTCTTAAACCACTATTTCTCATGTTGAGGACACGTCATCAATCACATTTGGTCATATTAATGACAATTCACCAGTTCCTATGAGTCATATTGGAGACACTGAATCAACCACTGCAAGTCATGCTGAGAACGTTAACATTTTTGACAAACCTAATAAATAGAAGCTTAAGTTCCCTTATAAGTTTTGCGAGGGATACCATCTTAATCATTGATGCTCTACTATTCCATAAGTGAAAAGAGTGTGGTCTAAAGTTCAAAATTCTTTTACTTCTTAGCAACCAGCGAATGCAAGTCATGCTGGGGGAAAGCAACTAGCCAATGCAAGTCATGCTGGGGGCAAGCTATCAGCCAATGCTAGTCATGCTGAGAGTATCGTTGTTGTTAGGGAGTCTAAGATTATAGGACGCAAGCCAAAGTTCCCTTGTTAACTTTGTAAGGGAGATCACCTTACTCACCGGTGCCTTGCTATTCCAGAGGTGTGGAGAGTGTGGTCTGTGTCTGAAGGATCCTCTACTCTTGAACTTCCTATAGATTCCCAACAGCATGATCAACCTTTGGTTGATGAAGTGGTTGAACCAATGTAATCTTTGGTCAACCCCACTCTTCCTTTGGAGAGTGAAGCAATCAAATCGATGCAATATTCGATCGATCCCATCAGTCCTTCGAAGACTGATGCGCCTATCCCTGAAGTCTTCTGCATTACCAGTTCAGATATCTCTGAAAATGAGAGCATTGCATTTGTGCCGAGTGAACCCCTACCAAGATCTGGGATCATTTCCTTTGATTGTAATAGTCTAACTGGGCCTCGCCTTCCTTATGCTACACCTTTCCAAATAAAGGTTGATATTTCCAACCATGTGGTTCATCAATGTATTGTAGATGAAGGAGCCTTGTGATGCACCTGCAACAATTAATTAACAAGAATATGCGAAATAGCAGAAATGACAGACTCAGAATCACTTTTATATTGATCACAGGCCACTTCGAGGGGGAAACCTCCTTTGAGAAAGCTCAATACAATTAACTTCACGGTGCCTTCATAGGTCTCAACACACACTTATATACTAATTCTAGGCACCAATACTATGGGTCAAAACCATGGGCTGTTACAAACTATGGATCAAAAATACTATGGGCGACTTACAAAGCATATGCGCCAACAACAATAACACAAACTATTGATCAACAAATACTACGGGACGACTTACAAAGCATATGCGTCCAACAAAAACATACTAACAAAGTAAAGACATGGGTTCCTAACATCCCCTTCCCCTTGAAAAAATATTTGTCCTCAAAGCTTTAGATGTGGAAATTTTTGTTGAATCTGAAGGAGTGGTTTCCATGTAGCATCCTCTGGTTGCATGCCGTGCCACTGAATTAAGACCTCTGTGATAGAGAGAGAGCGAAGCTGCCACGTGCGCCGATTGAGGATGGCCTCTGGCTCCAAAAGGATGGATCCTTCATTATCCAATTCGGGTAAAATCGTTTGTCCACTGATGTTGGTGCCAAGAACTTTCTTCAGACAAGAGACATGAAAGATTGGATGAATGCGGGAAGAAGGAGGAAGTTCCAATTTATAAGCAACAGACCCAATCTTATGAAGAATCCGATATGGACCATAGAACTTTGGAGCGAGCTTATGACGCCCTTTGAGTTTCAAGGATGATTGTTTGTATAGCTGGAGACGAAGAAAAACCATATCGCCGACTTGAAAAGTGCGCTCAGAACGGTGTTGATCAGCTTATTGCTTCATGCGATTTCTTGCCATGTGAAGATTGTCCCGCAAAATGCGAAGAATCTAATCGCGGTTTTGAAGGACCGTGTCAACGTCCTGAACTGGTGAATTGGTTGGGGTGTATGGAAGAAGAGCTAGAGGTTCCTGACCATAGACTGCTTCATATGGGGTCATTTTAGAGGTAGTGTGGAAAGAGGTATTGTACCACCATTCAGCGAGAGGGAGCCATTTTTTCCACTGATGTTGTTGTTCCGAGGTGAAACAACGAAGATAAGTTTCCAAGCATTTATTGACAATTTCAGTTTGACCATCTATTTGTGGGTGATACCCTGAACTCATCTTCAGTTTGGTGCCAGTGTGGCGAAATAATTCTGTCCAAAAATGACTAGTGAAAGTCGCATCACGATCCGAGACAATGGAAGAAGGGATGCCATGAAGATGAAAGATCTGGTCCAGAAAAATTTGAGCGATGGAGGAGGCTGTATAGGGATGGCTGAGAGCACAAAAATGACTATATTTGGAGAGGTGATCAACCACAACGAGAATCACTGTCTTCCTGCCAGATTTAGGGAGCCCTTCAATGAAATCCATAGAAATACCTGTCCAAATCCGTGTAGGTATGGGCAAGGGTTCAAGCAATCCTGGAAGGAGTGTTGTTTCACCCTTATTGCGTTGGAAGGTATCACATTCGGCCACCATCTGTTGAATTGTCCTTTTCATGCCCTGCCAAAAGAAGTTACGCCGTGCTTGTTCATACGTTTTGAGGAACCCAGAGTGCCCTGCCGATGGAGAAGCATGGAGTTCATAGAAGACATCCTGTTGAAGATCTGTGCTCTGGGGAAGCACCAGATGACCCTTGTATCACAGAGAAGCACCATCCCAAGAGTAATGTGGTACAGCAGAAGGGTTGTTGGTCAAGCGTTGGATGATTTGAGATAAAGAGTAGTCATTGACATAACCCTGTTGAACAGATTGCAACCAATTTGGAACAGGCATAGAAATAGCTGAAAGAGAACCTTGGGCAGCAAATGTGCGAGAAAGAGCATCTGCCACAATATTGTCTTTACCCTTCTTGTAAGTGATCTCATAGTCATAACCCATGAGTTTGCTAACCCATTTCTGTTGTGCCGGGGAGGAGACACGCTAGTCCAAGAAATATTTCAGACTTTGGTGATCAGTCTTGATGCAGAAATGATTCCCTAATAGGTATGGGTGCCACTTATGTACTGCATGCAAAATAGCCATCATTTCCTTCTCATAGGTAGAGGCAGCTAAATTCTTACCTGAACGGGCTTTGCTGGTGAACACAATGGGGTGTTCATCTTGAAGGAGAACAACACCAAGTCCATTGCCGCAAGCATCACTCTCAATAGTGAAGGGCTTGGAAAAATCGGGCATAGCTAGCACAGGTGTAGTACACATAGCTTATTTTAGTTTGTCAAATGCACACTGAGCAGCAGGTGTCCATGTGAAGGCATCCTTTTTCAATAGAGCAGTTAATGGAGCTGCAATCTTCCCATAATCCTTGACAAACTTGCGGTAGTAGCCAGTCAACCCCAAAAAACCACGAAGGCTCTTGAGTGTCTGAGGATGCAGCCAATTGTTCATGGCATCGATTTGGGAAGGATCCACGCGAACCCCTTGTGCTGAGATAATATGCCCAAGATACTCAACTTCCTTCTGTCCAAAAACACATTTAGACTGTTTGGCATGGAGATGATGGTAAGAGAAAAGTTGCATGACAAGATCCAAATGCTGGCGATGTTCATCCCATGTTTTATTGTAGATGAGGATATCATCAAAGAATACCAGAATGAATTTCCGCAAGTAGGGTCGAAATATTTTATTCATTAAGGCCTGGAATGTGGAAGGAGCATTAGTGAGGCCAAAGGGCATGACCAAAAACTCATAATGGCCATCATGTGTGCGGAAAGATGTTTTAGGGGTATCATCCTCATGAACCCGAATTTGATGATACCCAGAACGAAGATCCAACTTGGAGAAAAAGTGAGCCCCATGAAGCTCATCAAGAAGCTCATCAACAACAGGAATTGGAAACTTATCCTTGATGATGAGGTGATTAAGTGCTCGGAAGTCAATGCAGAGGCGCCATGACCCATATTTTTTGTGGACAAGAATAACTGGAGAAGAAAAGGAACTAGTGCTTGGGTGAATAATACCTTGCTTCAATAAGTCCTGAACGAGCATTTCAATCTCCATTTTTTGGTGAAATGGGTAGCGATAGGGCCTGATGTTGGGAGGAACGCTTCCAGGAAGGAGCTGAATACGATGGTCTTCTGGCCTGGAAGGTGGAAATCCCACTGGTTCAGCAAAGACACCTGTATATCGATCAAGAATTTGTTGTAGATCCAAAGGAGTAGTGGAGACCGCTGATGGTTGCATCTAGATGGAATGGATCTGAGCGATGACACCATGTGAATTCTTCTTGAGGAGTTTTTCCATGCGATGTGAACTGATGATGCTGAGAGAACTTGGTTGTAATCCTATCAATGTGTGTTTTTGTCCATTAAGGAAAAATTGCATCCAAAGTTTAGCAAAATCCCATAAGATAGGGCCAAGTGTGAGTATCCATTGAGTGCCCAAAACCACATCACATCCGCCTAAGGGCAATGCAAACATGTCAGAGCACAAGGTATAATCTCCCATGGAGATATGCACATTTCGACACTTCCCTTTGTAAGGTAAGGTGCCCCCATTGGAAACCATGACTTCAAAGTTGGAGCAAGGATGGATAAAACAATGAGCTTGTTTGGCGATCCGAGGGTCAATGAAATTATGAGTTCTACCAGAATCAATGAGTATTGTAAGAGGAAGCTTCTTGAAGTAACCCCTGACCCGCATTGTTTGGGGGGTGGTGATTCTAGCTAAAGGATGGAGAGATATCTCTGGCTGGTCATCCTGAGACGGAGGGTCAATAAGCGGTTCCTGAATGACGACCGGAGCATCCAGTGTTTCTGGATCTTCGTCACCAATTTCAGAGGCAGGCAGAGACTCCACATCCAAGAGATAGAGCTTTTGCTGAACACATCTATGTCCTTTGCGTGCTTGTATCTCTGTTTCAGACAAACGCTTGATAGGAGTCGGTCGAGGAGCTTGCGGTATAGGTGGTCGCTGAGAACCCAAATTTTTAAAGGGAACAAAAGTGGGCTTGGAGCATTGTTGGGATGCAATCTTGTCTTCTTCCAACTTAGCCAACCCTAGTGCTTCCATCATTATGTTGGGACAGAACATTTTGACCTCAGAGCCGATGGCATCCTTTAAACCACTGATAAAACAACTCCGGTAAAAGTCATCAGACAATCCTTCGGTGTGGTTGGCTAGATTCTCAAATGCGGTTTGATACTCTCTCACAGTGCCAGTTTGGCGAAGTTTAGTGAGGGCTCCTGTGAAGTCATCAAAAGCGCTAGGACCAAATCGTTGCAAAAGGAGCTGGCAAAAGTCTGGCCATTTGGGCTCTGGATGAGCCTTGATGTACCAATGGTACCATTGAAGAGCTTCCTGTTCCAAATGAAAGGATGCCAACGGAACTTTGTTGACATCAAAAGTATTATGCAGACTGAAATATTGTTCTGCACGATAGATCCATCCAGTTGGATCGGTACCATTGAAGCGAGGAAAATCAAGCTTCGGACCACGGAAATTGCTGGAAGAAGAGAACCCATTGTCTGCTGAAGACTCGGACTGCCGTTTGTTGTTCATAGCTAAATGTTCAAGATGGAGACCGAGAAATTTTTCATCCAGATCCTGGAGTTTGGCTTGGATGGTTGCAAGTGCGTCCTCCATCGTTTTTGCTCCTGCACGGGTGACAACCATAACCAGGATTTTTTTTTTTTTTGTGGGTTAACTGGTTAGGAAAACAAAAACAGAAACTACTTAGTAAAGGAAAATCTGGACTTGGGAAAAAATCAGAAGGGTAATTGGGGTTTGACTAGGTTTTGGACACTGTTGGATAGACAGGGAAGCAAAAATGAGGATTTCAGAAGCGAGGTGAAAGAATGGGAAAATTTGGCAGAGGGGAACAAAGAAGCAGAATTCAGAAAGGAACTTTGTGGTAAAATTTGAAGGTGATTGGGTGAAATCTGAGGAAGCTATGGAAAACCCTAAAAATAGACAAATGTGGGATTTCGGGCTTTGGGAAGGGGAATTGGGGATAGGGTCCTCAGGACTGAAATATGCAGAATGGGATGACAGGGGTTCCCCGAATTTTCAAGGGAAATAGAGTGAAAATAAGGGAGATATGGAGAAAAAACTGAATCTTTTTTTTTTTCCAGACTGGAGCGGCTACGGCTCGAAAGGGATCTAGAACAACGCCGAATGGATTGAAAATGGTTGAATCTGAAACGTCTTGCAAAATGGATCTGAAACGGTGCAGCAGTGATCGACAATAGTTTAGCTGAAAGTAGATATGGACCCCAGGTATGTGCGGCTTCCTAATAGTTCAGGGGTTTCACTCGGCCACCAAAGCTGTTTGACGGCTTGCGTATTGGGGAAGTACCCCTCACTCCACGGCTCAGGTAAAACTGATAACCGCTTTGCCACAAACGACAGCTCTTGGTTTACCTCACGAGTGGGAACTAGTCAATCAGGTAGGGGTCGTTGCCCTTTTCGCTGGCAGGTCCTCTCAATGGGCCAGCTACTTCGGCGTTCCTGTGGTACTCCTCACAGTGAGTTTTAGGGTTTATGCCCAAGTACTTCCCATAGTTAAGCGGATAGGGATTATTCCCAAATCCGAACCTGCAACAGATGCGAAAAAAAAATTTGGCAGAAATTTCACCTAGCGAGCCCAAGAAAGTGCTCTGATACCAGATGTGATGCACCTGCAACAATTAATTAACAAGAATATGCGAAATAGCAGAAATGACAGAACTCATAATCACTTTTATATTGATCACAGGCCACTTCGAGGGGGCAACCTCCTTTGAGCAAGCTCAATACAATTAACTTCACGGTGCCTTCATAGGTCTCAACACACACTTATATACTAATTCTAGGCGCCAATACTATGGGTCAAAACCATGGGTCGTTACAAACTATTGATGAACAATACTATGGGCGACTTACAAAGCATATGCGCCAACAACAATAACACAAACTATTGATCAACAAATACTACGGGACGACTTACAAAGCATATGCATCCAACAACAACATACTAACAAAGTAAAGACATGGATTCCTAACAAGCCTCTGTTAGTATCTTATCCCCTTATGCTTGGAGAGATTTAGGTTTCCCTAACCTTGTTAAAGCTGTTGATTGGTCGTTGACCTTCGACAGAAGACCTAGTGAACCGTTGGGATTCCTCCCTCAGGTACCTGTTACTTTGGGTGGAAAAATAGTATTAGTTGATTTTATGGTTTTAAAGGACCCTATGGACTTTGATATGATCCTTGGGCGTGATTATGTATATGCTATGTAGGCTGTAGTGTCTACGCTCTTTCGTGTGATGCATTTTCCTCACAATGGAAGCATTGTCACTATCGATCAACTTACATTTGTTGATCCCGCTTATTACCCAACTATAGACCAAGTATGTCCCTCTCCAGTAGGCAATACTATGTCACAATCAAATTATGTGGCATATTGTTCCTTGAGTCTAATTTCTACTGAGAAGAAGCCTCTGAATTCATGCTTACCTTCTTGGGCTGTGTCCTGGAAATTGACCAGGTGATGACTCCATCTGAATGTTTAGACATGCATCCTATCTGGGATAATATACTTTCCTCTGAAGAAGTTTTCTTAGAGTCTATAATGCGGTTTGCCATTCATTTGGACATTTGATTCACCTGCTGAGCAATCTTCCACCTTTCCTTCGAGCTCGTTAAAAACAATAAGGAAGTTACAAGCATTCTTTCACTTTTTCTTCGAGCTCGTTAAAAACAGTAAGGAAGTTATGAGCATTCTTCCATCTCTCCTTTGAGCTCATTAAAAACAGTAAGGAGGTCACGAGTTTACTTTTTCGGGCTCGTTAAAATTTTACGAAAAATATTTTTATGGAGTTCTCTCTAAGCTCTTGTTAGACTCCTTAAATATGACAAGATTGCCAAGTATAGTTTTCATTTCAGACTCGTTAAAGGACTTGAAGCGACATCTGCTTAAGTATAAGTTTAACCCTTTTCCAAACTTTTGTGGATTACTTATGAAAAAGGAATACTCTAGTCATCCGTGCCTAGAAGACTTCTTCTCCCATTGTTTTACACTTTTACGGGGGAGGAGACTAACTGTACGAAAAAGGACCATTAGAAGCCTTCTTTAGGGTTTTGAGGCTCTTGAAATATGAAAACACCAAGCGAGCACTCACCTACATGGGCTCGATGTGAAATCCATAAGAGGGTGTATAGAGGATTGTTTAAGTTTTTCAGACTCTATAAACAAGAAAACACCGGTGAGCATTAACCTACTTGGGCTCGATATTAAAAACCATGAGTAGGTGTATGGAGTTATTGTTTAAGTTTTTCAGACTCCTTAAAATTGAAAACATCGGCGAGCAAGAACAGATCTCGGCTTGATATTAAAATCCAGAGATCAGTACTATAGAGTATTCTTCTATCTCTTCTTCGAACTCTGTAAACAATGAAGAAGGTCCCGATTCTTCCTCCCATGGGCTCGTTAAAATCTTTACATGGTTGGATCTATTGAGTTTTCATTCTTTCTTGGACTCATTAAAACAACAAGAAAGGTATTCTTTTATCTAAAAAGAATAAGGGATAAGAAGCGTATATCACATCTTACATTTTCAAAGGTAGTTCAGTTAGTCCTATCTTTGAACACAACACCTATTTGAGTCTATCATTTCAGTTGGATTTAGTTATTGACCTTAGGGTGAACTTGATCTCCAAGTTGTTTACTCCCCTAGTTGGTTATTATTCCAACCATATGGAGGGTTTGCTAATGTATCCTACATTGCAGGCTTATATCACTTTTCCATCATGTTGAAAACTGCCTAAGTCACTTTGTGTCATGCTCACTATTCAAGGATACAGGCTGTGTCAGCCATTTTGCAGTTTACCTTGACCTCATGTGTCGGCCATCCTAGTGTCAGTCTTGTTACTTGTACTACTCCACATTAGCTCATACCATTTGAGTGTTCCTTGTGTTGGATGATGGAGGATGCCTTAAGGCCTCCCTTCCAATGGACTTCTTCCCATCAACATCAACTCATTTTTCTCTGGGAATGAAGTTTAGAGCTTTGGTTAGTACCTTGGGGATTGCAGTCACCAGTGGCAATTTCCCTCGCTGTTGAATTATGAGAATACATCAGTGTATCTTATTTGACAGGTTCCTCAAGTGTTTCGACGTCAAGTCCACTTATTCACACTTGTTGGATCATATCAGGTACCTTGGGCCCCATTATCATTATCGGTGGAATCCATCACGTTTGTTAACAGTATACATCAATGATCGGTAATCAAATGATATCCTCCATGTTTGACTTTCAGCTCATTTATTCACATGGTTAGGGTTTGTACCTTGGGTTGTTTGGATGAAGACCTTGGGATTTTGATAGCATTACCCCATTATGTTATCACCCAAGCTACGCAAGACTGAGCCTCACTCATTGTTGGCTCCCATGAGACATAGATCTAGTTTGTTGTTATGGCTATGATCTCTCATTCTGGCATGGATCCACGATTGTATTTCAGTGGCCATGCTATATATACATCTCCTAGTTATGTATCGACGATCATGTTGTATCATGCTACACATCTATATGATGTCAAGATTATAATTGCTTGCTGACCTTGATCATTATTTTGGGTACTTTTGTGACTTGGTTCTGCGGTTTCTTGCTCCTCTACTGACTTGGAATTATAATGTATTTCGGCCATCGTTTCCCTCTGACCTCACACATTAGGGGGCATCTGTTATAGGTCAAATTTGCACTTCTCCATCCATGATCACATTTAGCTGTTGATCACACAAAAGGACAACTGGGATTGAAGAGCATGACTTCCTTAGATTATGAATGGACTAGACTTACCCCTTTGCAGCTGACAAAAATCTCATTTTACCTACTTTTTGGGAAAAACTCTACCCTATAAGCATGATAGTAGCGTTTGCCTGCTGAAATACTCTACTCCACTTCAATAAAGTAGAGTTTTCCCTCAGAAATACTCTACTTTGCTTCAATAGAGTAGCGTATAGCTTCAGAAATCTTGCAAACGCTGGTTGTAAAGCAGGAAAGTTGCATATTGAATGCTACTCCACTTAAGAAAAGTAGAGTACACCTTAAAAAGTAATAAAAAATATATTAATTTGACGAATTGGGATTAGTTGAAGTTGGTTTTGCAATTTCCCCAACTTCCCAATCAAACTACCTCTTGATCCAAACTACCTACCTTGTCCCATAAATACGAGGGGGATAGATGAGAGGGGTTACTCACACTCACAAGGAGGAGAAAATATGCATTAAGGGTTGTTATGCTGGAGGAATTCCAAAGTTAGTTTGAAGAGCAGGAGCCCAGGATCCGGTTGCACAAGCACTCTGAATGATCAGGTATAAATTGTACTAATTATTTGCTTTTGACAATAAAGGTTGAAATGCCCTTCCTATCCCAATCAAATGTCTAATGGATTGCATATTTGTTTGGATTAAATGCTTGATTGTATTTGATGTCTAAATTGTATTTCAATTTCATCATTGTTATATCAGTCAAGATATGTTGAGAAAGGTATCTTTGTATTGCAGGTTCATCAAACGAAAGATCAAGTGGAGGATCGATCGAAGGAGCAAGCGAAAGCTAGGATCGAACTTCGTTAATAAGGTATGCCTTCAAGAACCTTGATCTCTTTCCTTTTGTAGAAGCCTATGTGATATGATTAATATATTTATCTGTCACCCCAGTAGTTGGTAGTGTCCCCTCCTCGCTATAGGGTAGATTTCTCGAACAACACCTATGACCATGTTCTTCTCATGCAATTTATGAAGGTACTTGTAGTTAAGGTGACCAGATATCTCATGCCATATTTTTCTTGCTTCATTGGCATGAGTGAGGTGAGAAGAGGGTGATGAGAAAGGCATAAAGTAAGAAAACTTGTAGACTTTTGAGCTATGATTAACAACTCCTATGGAAAAAACTCTACCTCTGGAAATCCCAAAAATTTCCACATCATTGGGGGTGAATATGACCTTTTTAGGAGACCCAGTATGAGCCATTCAATAGACTTAAAAGAGTTGGAAGCAAGACCCGAGACACACAAAACAGTAGTGAAAGAAGCATGGTCAATATCTATTCTACCCTTCCCTTTGGATGTAGTTTTAGAGTCATCTCCCAACACAATTGTTGGACCCCCATAAGAATCAAGAGAGGAAAAAGGCTCTCTTGTGGACACCATATGTTTGGATGTTCCAAAATCAATGATGAAAGATGAATATTTTGATGTGTTGGCCATCAAAGCATGATTTGGATCCTTTTCTTTAGAATTTGAACCTCCTTGCTTCTTCTTTGCACCATCTGGAAGAGGGATGTTATTCTTCTCAAGATGTTGAGGCATCATGTCAATGGTATTCTTCATTCGGGAACTCTCAATATGAAATCCCCTATTCCAGTATGCACACTTGCTCTTCTCTTCCTTCTTCTGTGGATTCTACTTGGAGCTTGAGGAATCCTTATGTGCTTTTTTCTTCTCTTTCTTCTTATCTGGTGGATTTTTGGGTTTATCCTTCCTCTTTCCTTTTGAATTCTTTGAATATACAATAGCCAAAGCATGATATTTTGATGGATTTCTGGTACCCATCAAGCCTCCAACTTGTCTTTCTCCTGAGTGAGTGATTCAATGAATTATTCTAGTGAAGGAATCTTCCATTTTTTATTTGTGAGTTTGGTAGCATGGAAGGTCGAAACAAATATTGAGTAATTAGGGCCCAATTTTGAAAGAATGGCCAAGATCAATTTCTTATATTTCTTATCAATCCCACAATTATTCAATTGAAGAACAAGAGACTTGAACTTAGAAAAAATATTGTAGGGTATTGAAATTGTTTGGACTCAGTCAAACTAGTTCGTTCTCCAATTGGTGGACCCTCAATTCAGCTTTCATTCCAAACAAAGCTTGGAGTTTGACCCAAACTTCATTAGGAGTGGTAGTAACATATAGATGGAAAAGAATATCCCTAGAAGTACTGAGACACAAGAGACCATAAGCTTCATTTATTCTGTTATGCCACTTCGAATTCTCTTTGATTGTAGTAGGATCAGTTTCAGTTCCCATAGTCACTCTATAGAGTCCCTTTCTGCTAAATACAATATACATCTATTCATTACAATCAAAATATTTGAATGGATTCAATATGATTGGTTGAGATTTCTCCATGGCTTCATTGAATTGTCCCCCTATGAGGATGGATTGTGCCCCTGTGAGAATAAGTTGCACCCCTGAGCGAATGGTTCGATCCTGCAAAAAAATAACAGGAGAATATTTATTCTAATGGATCCTTGATACCATATTAAAATCAATGCACAACATGATATTTCAAAGAAAACAATTATCCTAACAAAATTGTTAAGCAAAAACTAGTCATAGATCACTCAAGAAAGTCACTGAATTGATGCACACACTAAAATTCTATTGAATAAGAGTACATCAACCAAAATTCAAAAATGTAATGGATGTCCAAATATATAATTCCATCATATATTTGAAATCGAAAGAAGGCATTTGAAATGCTCACAAAAGCAAACTTACTAAATTTCTGAAAACCCCCCCAGGTGACAAAATCACTTTCCAAATCACTCCTAAGGCTCACGAATTGGAAAAAGAATTCATGTGAGGCATTGAGTGATGGAAAATAAATAAAATCATGGATTTTAGAGAGAATAAAAATATGGAGGGCGAGTTAGCCAAAAAAGACAGTTTACGAAGTAAAACGTGAGTCAAACTAGCTTTATCCTTGTCCACTAAAAGCATAAAAGCATAATACAACTGTCTAAAGAAGGAAGGCACACTTACTATTCTAGGATTGGCATAAAATCAGATAGAATCAGACAAAATATTATATAGAATATATCCAACTGCACTCCTATGACATATGATGGCAAGTGGTGGCATAAGAAACCCAAATGAGACCAACTACCTAGTCAACAACTAGGAAATTAACAAAAAAATATTAATAAATGATATCCTAAGTATGGAGTGGGTTTATACTGTTCTAACCATAAGAGTAGATGAACCTGGAAATTATGTTATTGATGCTGAAGAAGTTGAACTGTTAATGATCATGACAATTCCACTAGGCTAGAGGACCATAATAGTGGTGAAGTTGCTGTATGTGGCACCTCACTCTACAAAATGTGTTGCTACCATGATCTATAAATGTGAACATTGCTACCTTCGAAATGTATGGCTCCCCTTGATGTGATAGATGTTTTGACATCGAGCATAGGGGAGGCCTCTAAGTTAGGGAGCATTAATTACTCTCCCTATTTAGTTCGAGGTGATACCTTATATTGATTGAAAGGGACCCCAAGGTACAACTGTAACTACTTCAAATCTCAGAATATGGTGATTTGATGTCGATGAGGAATGAAGTACATGATAATATGAGGGTTTCACCTTGAGAACCAAGATCATTTTGTAACCAACTGTAATATTTATAGACCTTACAAAATACTGGATAATAAGTGCAGGGATCATAACTTCCTTTGATCGACGTAAACTTGGGGAGTAATTAGCGACAACATTCTTCAAATACAGGTATAGAGTGTAATAGAGGGAGATAAAATACAGATGAAGGGATTTGTTGCAGACACAATACTGAGATTAATGTTGACTGATAAAAATGACCATGCTGGGGATATAGAGACTCACTTAACTTGATCAAAGGAGACTAGGGGTTGTTTCCAAAAGAATCAAGGGTTCCCACAGTCTTGTGGAAATCCTGGAACTATTTCTACATTAAGAATTGTTGGGATCCCCATGGTTTTGAGTATGCTAGGGGACAAATTTGATGATGGGTGGGATTCCCACGGTTATGGGTGAATTGGGGAATCGATTTGATGATGATAAGATTTCCCACAATTTTGAGTGGGTTGCAGAAATTTTTCCATGATGAGGTGAGGGTTGTTTTCAAACCTGAAGACAAGTGCACCATGAATTAATTCCATGCCGATTGTTCCTGCAGGAATAACTAAATACAATTAGTTCCTTCGAAAGGTGGGGGGCGCAATGTTGGATTCACAGGGGTGATGATATGAGGAAGAGTGAATATGATAGTTTAATAATGGAGGTATGAGTGGTTAACTATGATTCTTGATCGTAACATATGTCTAGGAATATAATGGCATCAAATGTAGAAGGTGGGGGAGTAAATGCGCAACTACCAAATGATGAACTGTGGGTTGAGTTTTTCAAACTTGATTAGATTCCTCAGACTTGTAGTGGTTTGACATCATGGGTGCACACACCCATGCGGGAAACATGTTATCCTCAGTGATGGCATTGATGGAACATCATTATTGTGAATTAGGACCTTATTGTTATCCATGGGAGTATTGGTAAATGCAATGTAAATAGAGGGAAACTGTTGCTTATATGCCAATGTTGGAATAATACCTGTGATGCAAATCCTCCACCATTGCTTAAAGGGTTGGAATCTTAGTTTCTTGGTCATTTTCTTACATACATGATACCTATACCCAAGTGTAATAGAGAAAAAAACAAAGGGATTGAAAATGCAGAAATAATAACCAAAAACATAGCGCACCTGTGATGTGCATGTGGTATTATGGAAATAATCATTTTAGGTACAACACATTAACAAGGTTGTTGAGAGTTATTCCTTCAGGATTTGTCAAGATATATGACGCTTTGGGTAGGAATTTATTTACAACATAGGGCCCTATCCTTTTATATACAAATTTACCTGGTCCATGTTTGGTGTCCTTTTTGGCATTGAAAACTAGGACAAAGTCTCTCTCACTAAAGGTGCGAGGTCAGACTTGGCCGTCATAGTGTCTTTGGAGAGTGAAACCCTAGAGAGTCCCTTCTATCAACAAGGTGTTCGAAAGTAAATAATCGTTGTTCGATATCCAAGGTATTGGGTAACAACTCCATATCTGACTGGAGTGTCCGTATCTGGAACTTAATAGGTATTATTGCTTCTACACTCTGTATGAGCTGGAATGGGATAAATCCCATGGCAATTTTAACCGAGATTTGGTATGCCCATTGTAATGTCCCATGGGGCTTACAAAGGGTATTAGGGACATATCATTATCTCTCTAGGGATAATTATAATATTTTACCACAGCAGAATAGTTTTATAAATATTTAATTTAATTTTCTACAATTTAATTATGACAAAATATCGATAATTCCAAATAAATTAAAATAAAATTCATAACTAATAAAAAAATTTGAACCAAGGTTGTGAAATATTATCCAACAGTATAGAAAATCATTATGCATCCATCCCAATCCATAACACAGGTTACTTGCACCTAAAAAGGTCGTTTTCACTTAATCATGATTAACTACTAATTAGTGTACTAATTGCAACATTCATCGACAGTTAAAGCATAATTGACAACACTTAACATAAATTCATTTTTTTATCAGATAATAATCATTTATCATTCCCAATGGCTAATTAACACCTAATATCATGTAAATAAGGCCCAATTATAAATTTCCAATTAATTAAAAAAAACAATTACGAAAATGATTCCCCAAGAGTAGTTAATTAGTATTTAACACAAATAGCTAGTCTTGCACGAATTCAACACGCAACCATACCAATGAACCAAAAAGTAAACCTACATACATTATAAATATATTTAAGCATGCACATACATCCAAATAAAGTTGCATTTGCAGGTCATAGCCTTTCACATAAACAATGATTCTTTCAGGCTAAATCAATGCAACTAGTTAATAAACACTGTTAGGAATTAACCCAATCAATTGTATGGAGTTTTGGATCACACAGAGGAAAGGGTAAAGATATGGAAAATATAATTCTACAGCAAAATTAAAGTACCAAAAACAAATAATATGGCTGTACATTCCAAAAATTACGAAAACATTGGTTCAATCTACAAACTAGCTACCAATTTCCACTGATTTGAAGCTAGTTTTTGTTTCTAGTTTCCAAATGCAAAAGAAATAAGAAGGTATTGAATAATGTAGCTCATGTAAATCATATCATAGGTCCACGAAATCCAAATGGATTTATCTTTCCTCTCATAAAAATTCGTCTTATTAATTCATCAAACTAGCTAAATCTACTTCTTCAAATTGGCTAGAAATTGAGGAATCAAGTAAGAGAAATGAATAAATAATTTGTAGATTCATTCGGAAGCCATTACAACTCTAAATACCATGTATTGTCATTCTTATCAGAGGTATAACTCATGTAAACATTTTTTCAAACACTTCTCATGCAAAGTTATAAAACCCTTTAAAACAATTCTTTCGAATGAGCTAATGAATGGGAATGAAACTAGGATTTCAATAAGCAAATCTAGAACTATCTAGGAACTCGTCCACACATTTATTAATACATTTCAAGTGTAATTATTATATCTAAGATAATTTATATCAGTTGGGCATTTTCTCAAACATTCCACATGCCAAATCTTGAAACTACATAAAAAAACCCAACCAGTGAACTAATTTTCTAATAGAGGCTAGAAACACTGTAGAGAGATGTTTCCAATCATTCCTAAGCTATTGCACAATAAAAGTAAACATAATATAAATAAAAGAGGAACAATTATCAGATCTGTTGCAAAGGTTCCAAATAAATATTTTTCTCAGGCACTTGCTGACGAAATAACAAAAACTAGTTAGTTATTTTTCCCCAAAACTTGTAGCATAATGTAACTAAGATCTAAAGAATAATATCAAAGCCAATTAATTCAAATAAACATGAAATAAAGTACTCATCTTGCAAAATACACAACTGAAATCGACCGTGCCATGTTCCACCAAGCCGTAGACACAATGCAAGCAAAAACTTACTTTGCAATGGTCACCCCCAAGCTCGAAGCATGATTCCACAAGAAAGGGTCCACTCAACCACAAAATCCATCTAGCATTGGTCCAACCATAATCCAATGGCAAGAAGATTCCACATCACTTCAAATCCAGGATCTTCAGTGGCAATTCGAGAACAAAGTTTTTAGGAGAAATCAGTCCAACCACAAGCCAATGGCAAGTATTCCTTGAATTTCACTCTAGGAATTCCAGTGGCTCCAAGACAAAAGATTCATAAATGTATCAGTCCAACCTCAAATCCAATGGCAAGTGGATTTCCCATCACTTCCAATCTAGGATCTCCAGAGGCAATTCTTGGACAAAGCAATGGCAATTCTAGAGTAACTCAACTTGGGAACAGGCACATTAAGGGCGCACCAACCAACAAAAACCCATGTCAAGATCAACCAAAACCAATCACACTAGTACAATAGCAAATACAAGAGCCAAGAACATACATAACCAACACACAAGTGTGACCAACCAACACAAGCAAATCAAATTGCCTCATGAGCAATTCGAATTGGGAGAGAGAGGGACACAAGCCATTCGAATTTTATGTTATCCTCCTTTCTTAAAATTGAAAGGTGTAACTATTCCTTAATTTTTAGGACACGTATTTTTAGGATTAGTATTAACTAAGAAGTAGAAAATTACATCTATGATCCTCCTTTCACGGATGGAATTGAAAGGATCAAATCCATTGCTTTCTCAAGCTACTTCTATTCCTTAAATTAATGTTTAGGAGACATATTTTTAGATTTGACGTAGAAACCATTCACAGCCACTCACAATAGTTCTAGAAGGGTCGCCTGAAAACGTCAATTTAGCATTTCAACCTTCAATTATCCAGCCTGAGAGATGGACAGGTAATTATTTGAAAAGAAGGAAGCCGTCCACGACGAAAGTTGCCGTCGTTATCTTGGCATTATATTCTATGAAATGGCATTTTCTCTTTGTCAAGCACGCGGCCAATAGACTGCCATTCACATTTCACATGGCTTAAAGAATTCAAACAACAAACAGGCAGCAGACCACAATATTTTTGCTTTTAAAAATTCACGTTCTACTTGCATCTACCCTGCACTTTACATGTTTTTATTTAATTCTTTCAGCTGGAGAGCGTTTTAAGAGTGCCAAATGCAATGGGCCTCGCTCAACAAATGGCAGCAAGGCGGGTGCAAAAGCATTGGCTGCGGTGTTTCAGGATCTCTGAACACTGACGTGTGAATACCGCTTTCCGAGTCAATGTTTCTGGTCTTAAGACGCTCAATACTGAGCATCCAAGATAAGTTAAACGCAGGTGTCAAATGGAAGTGCGGCAGGGATTCCAATACCAGAGTGAGAGGCTGACATTATTCGCTCAAAAAAAATAAAATAAATAAACAGTGCGCCTCGCTAAAGTTGGAGAGAAAGCGTATCACGGAGGAGAATTGACGCAGAACAATTTCTTACGAGTATCATAAAGTATCTTTATACGAAAAAAATACCAATCACAGTATCAGTAGGCCGTTGTTTTCTATAATCCAGTGCCGGGGAAAAAATATATGTTCGCGTTTTAAATCCCTATCCCATGACTTCAGTGTCACAACAAAATTTCGATTGGCTTTTAAAAAGTATTTCCAAGATTAGGGTTCGATTTCCATGTGGCAAATTCTTGAATTGAATAAATCGTAATCTTGTTTTATTTCTTCCTTTTGTTTTTAATGATATGAAGATTATATAAACGGTTCGCTGGATTGGATATTTAACATGAAGGTGTATTGCTGAATTAAAATAGAAAGTTAATGTTTTAATTGCTTCCACAATAGCGAGGTATTTTAGTGATGTAAAGATCCAAGTAAAAATAAAAATCTACAATTATTTATTCTTTTATCTATTTAAATATATATATGTTTTAATAAATTTTAATTTAGAATTATTTATTCTTTTATTTATTTAAAAAAATATAATTTTTTATAATTTAAAGTTTATTAGTAAATATTTAATTTTTAATATTATTAATTTAAAAAAAAAAATTAATATAAAATGTTTGAATATAAAGTTGCACATTTTTATTATATAAATTAATTAATTTTTTTATATTAGGGTATTCTTTTGACAAAACAATATTCATTGCTACAATATATGATTAAGGGTTGGGTTTCTATGGTTTAGTTAAGGGTTGGGTTTTGAGGGTTTAGGTGATTTTATAAATGTGGAGGGTATGTGTTTTTTGATGTTTTTAATGCACAATTTCATTGAGAAATGTGAAGTAATTTTATTTATTATTTTTTTTTTGTCTTGTGTCAAACATATAATGTATCGTTTTATATTTAAGGGTTTTCAAATATTTAGTTACATCACATTTATAAGTATTTTGGAAAGTTTATGTTATATAAATGAATGTCTTGTTGTTTTTAAATATATATAGTTGTGACATGATTAAAGTGGACTACTAGTGGACTTTAGTCAAAGTTGAATACACATAAAAATAGAGCACGGTAGATATTGAACCTATAAGAGCATGAGAGTTAGGATAATCCACTAACCAACATAAAATTAGAGTAATAATTTTATGAGACTAAAAGGGTCCAAGGTTTTGAACAAGGCGGAGCACTTCATTTATAAAAGAGATTCCATGAACTTAGAAGGATGTGGAAATTTGGGTTGCACTAATTTTATGAGACGAAAAGGGTCCAAGGGTTTGACAAAGGTGGAGCACTTCATTTATAAAAGAAATTCCATGAACCTAGAAGGATCTGGAAATTTGGGTTGTTCAATTTAATGTGAATTTAATATAGGGTTTCAATAATAATGTGTAAAATAGGTGTTCTAATAGTAAACTAGAGAACTCATGCTTGGTGATAAGAATGGAGGATTAATGCTATGAGATCAAAGTAGAGCATTGTTACTTGAAGAATAGAGTGGATCATCGGTTCTTTTATGGTTTCATTTGAATAGGACTTATGAGCCAATGATAGACTAAGGTTCGATGGCAACATGAGTATGAATGTTTCTTTCAAATGAGTCAAGGTAATGGTCTTTGGATATGTCTAATGAAGCTTCATAGAGGATGCTGTGTGCGGTCATTGATCCATGCAATAGGTGTTCACTAGAATGGAAAATGAATTAATAACACACACCCCAAAGATAGTATGTATATCCCTTAAGGACTCGGTTTATTGGGAAATATGAAAATGCAGTTGTCCTCAATGGGGTGACAAAGATGGATGGATACATGAGTCGAGCATATGTACTTTGAATCCAATGAAGAACACCATTGCACCAAGAGAAAAGTGCATAACCATAAGAGTCTAAGAATTAAGGCCATGTAAAATGCACTATAATGCATGCAAATCAATGTGGAGCATAAGATCTAAACCATGGAATTTATGGAACCAAAGTGGAGTGTCAATGATTTGAGACAAAGTGGAGTAAAACCAGTCAATGAGAATTTATGTAGTACAATCCCAAAACCAAAGTGGAGCATTTTCTTTTCTAAGACCAAAGTGCAACACTGTAAAGACTTGAGAATTAATATTATACAATGCACATGAAATTAATGTGGAGAATGGATTTATGGAATACAATAAATGATTTACCACCAAACTAAAGCATTATTTATATGATCTATCAAATTGGAATTGTAATACCCCCAATTTTGACTTGGAATGTATTGAATCAAAATTATGTAAATGATGTGGAGCTCAAGTTGCTCGACTAGTGAATGGATAGGCATGTATGATGTATATATATTTATTTGGACCATATGGTTGGCTTATCATGCCACTTCAAAATATATGTAAATATTATGTTGGAAAATAATAAAATGGTCGAAGATGGTTGTGTAAAGAGCACTAGAGGGGCTATGATTCCACTATAGGGGAAGAGGAAAGGGAGCCCATGGGAGATTAAATCGTATGCTACCAAGTTTCAACCTTAGAGCTCATCTAAACTCTGCCATGTGCCTTAAATGAGCGAACTACATTATCTTGACTATTAAACCCGATCATTGAATGTATATGTGAGGTTGGTGGGAAAAATCACTTCATGCAATTATTGAGACATGGGAGTTGTGATAGTTATGCCAGCTGCCATAAGTCCTTTCTTATATGGCTAGAAGTTATGTTAGTTTTCTTCTCACCCTTACCTCATATCCCTTGGAGTCAACACTCTTTGGATCAATTCTCTCATGCAAGCTTCTACACTATGTATATTTTTTCTATTGTTATTCATGTCCATTACCAAACTGTATTTAAACCAGAAATTCAAATTTGGAGATAGAGTTTAGTTTTTGGAAGGGAAGATAGATGATTACAGGTGAGCATGGAGGTTGGGAAATCTAGGAACCTTTACCCACTGAGTTATACTACTTTTGGATGCTTGAGAATCCATGGATTAATGTTGCAGGAGGTTCTCCAATAACATGCAACATGTTGGACCCTTACTACACACACTGGTAAGCATTGTAAGGGTTGGATTTCCTCAGGAAATATGGATCAATGAAAGGAAATGCATTCCTTATTTTGTGTGGGGCAGTTGGAAGGAGTGGCATTGATTGGATGGCTTAGTGAGACCCATGTAGATCTCTGTTAGAGATTTCAGCTAAGCATAGAGAGTAGAGTGGGTTGTGGATTGAGAGAGAGAACCTTGTAGGTGTTTCCTTTGCCTTGGTGGCATGATATCCCAGCTTGGGGGTGGCCTCTCAACAAAAAGAGTATATGCTAGAAAGAGTCCCTACGGCTAGGCGGAAAATCACTCTTATATATCCATATGATTGGATATTCTTTGTTTACGGATAAGTATTCTTATGTAGTTGATGTGAAATGATTTTTATTTGATTTCATGTGATAACTGTGCTTATAAATTGCATGTTGTGTGTGTGGATTTTGTTATTTCCATTGTGTATTTTTATTTCCATATATGCACATGCATTTTATCTTTTTTAAATTCGTAAATATGGTTATGGGGAAAAATTTAGAGGTCCCAATTTTGTGATGTACCTGCAACAATTAATTAATACGAATATGTGAAATAGCAGAAATGACAGAACTCAGAATCACTTTTACATTGATCACAGGCCACTTCGAGGGGGAAACCTCCTATGAGCAAGCTCAATACAAATAACTTTATGGTGCCTTCATAAGTCTCAACACCCACTTATATACTAAGTCTAGGCGCCAATACTATGGGTCAAAACCATGGGCCACTACAAACTATGGATCAACAATACTACGGGCGACTTACAAAGCATATGCACCAACAACAATAACACAAACTATTGATCAACAAATACTACGGGACGACTTACAAAGCATATGCATCCAACAACAACATACTAACAAAGTAAAGATATGGGTTCCTAACATCCCCTCCCCCTTAAAAAAAGCTTTGTCCTCAAAGCTTTAGATGTGGAAATTGTTGTTGAATCTGAAGGAGTGGTTCCCATGTAGCATCCTCTGGTTGCATGCCGTGCCACTGAATTAAGACCTCTGCGATAGAGCGAGAGCGAAGCTGACGCATGCGCCAATTGAGGATGGTCTCTGGCTCCAAAAGGATGGATCCTTCATTATCCAGTTTGGGTAAAATCGTTTGTCCACTGATGTTGGTGCCAAGAACTTTCTTCAGACAAGAGACATGAAAGATTGGATGAATGCGAGAAGAAGGAGGAAGTTCCAATTTATAAGCAACGGACCCAATCTTCTGAAGAATCTGATATGTCCCATAAAACTTTGGAGCGAGCTTATGACGCCCTTTGAGTTTCAAGGAGGATTGTTTGTACGACTGGAGACGAAGAAAAACCATATCGTCGACTTGAAAAGTGCGCTCAGAATGGTGCTGATCAGCCTATTGCTTCATGCGATTTCTTGCCATGTGAAGATTGTCCCGCAAAATGCAAAGAATCTGATCACGGTTTCGAAGGACCGTGTCAACTTCCTAAACTGGTGAACTGGTGGGGGTGTATGGAAGAAGAGCTGGAGGTGCCTGACCATAGACTTCTTCATATGGGGTCATTTTAGAGGCAGTGTGGTAAGAGGTATTGTACCACCATTCAGCGAGAGGGAGCCACTTTGCCCACTGATGTTGTTGTTCCGAGGTGAAGCAACGAAGATAAGTTTCCAAGCATTTATTGATAATTCCAGTCTGACCATCTGTTTGTGGCTGATACCCTGAACTCATCTTCAGTTTGGTGCCAGTGTGGCAAAATAGTTCTATCCAAAAATGACTAGTGAAAGTCGCATCACGATCCGAGATAATGGAAGAAGGGATGCCATGAAGACGAAAGATCTGGTCCAGGAAAATTTGAGCGACGGAGGAGGCTGTATAGGGATGGTTGAGAGCACAAAAATGACTATATTTGGAGAGGCGATCAACAACCACGAGAATCACTGTCTTTCCGCCAGATTTAGGGAGCCCTTCAATGAAATCCATAGAAATATCTATCCAAATCCATGTAGGTATGGGAAAGGGTTCAAGCAATCCTGGAAGGAGTGTTGTTTCACCCTTATTGCGCTTGCAGGTATCACATTCGGCCACCATCTGTTGAATTGTCCTTTTCATGCCCTGCCAAAAGAAGTTACGCCGTGCTCGTTCATATGTTTTGAGGAACCCAAAGTGCCCTGTCGATGGAGAAGCATGGAGTTCATAGAAGACAGCCTGTTGAAGATTTGTGCTCTGGGGAAGCACCAGACGACCCTTGTATCACAGAGAAGCACCATCCCAAGAGTAATGTGGTACAGCAGAAGGGTTGTTGGTCAAGTGTTGGATGATTTGAGATAAGGAAGAGTCATTGACATAACCCTGTTGAACAGATTGCAACCAATTTGGAACAGGCATAGAAATAGCTGAAAGAGAACCTTGGGCATCAAATGTGCGAGAAAGAGCATCTGCCACAATATTGTCTTTACCCTTCTTGTAAGTGATCTCATAGTCATAACCCATGAGTTTACTAACCCATTTCTGTTGTGCTAGGGAGGAGACACACTGGTCCAAGAAATATTTCAGACTTTGGTGATCAGTCTTGATGCAAAAATGATTCCCTAATAGGTATGGATGCTACTTCTGTACTGCATGCAAAATAGCCATCATTTCCTTCTCATAGGTAGAGGCAGCTAAATTCTTACCTGAAAGGGCTTTGCTGGTGAACGCAATGGGGTGTTCATCTTGAAGGAGAACAGCACCAAGTACATTGCCGCAAGCATCACTCTCAATAGTGAAGGGCTTGGAAAAATCGAGCATAACTAGCACAGGTGTAGTACACATAGCTTGTTTTAGTTTGTCAAATGCACGCTGAGCAGCAGGTGTCCATGTAAAAGCATCCTTTTTCAATAGAGCAGTTAATGGAGCTGCAGTCTTCCCATAATCCTTGACAAACTTGCGGTAGTAGCCAGTCAACCCCAAAAAACCATGAAGGCTCTTGAGTGTCTGAGGATGCGGCCAATTGTTCATGGCATCGATTTTGGCAGGATCCACGCGAATCCCTTGTGCTGAGATAATGTGCCTGAGATACTCAACTTCCTTCTGTCCAAAAACACATTTAGACTGCTTGGCATGGAGATGATGGTCAGAGAAAAGTTGCATGACAAGATCCAGATGCTGGAGATGTTCATCCCATGTTTTACTGTAGATGAGGATATCATCAAAGAATACCAGAATGAATTTTCGCAAGTAGGGTCAAAATATTTTATTCATTAAGGCCTGGAATGTGGAAGGAGCATTAGTGAGGCCAAAGGGCATGACCAAAAACTCATAATGGCCATCATGTGTTCGGAAAGCTGTTTTAGGGATATCATCCTCATGAACCCGAATTTGATGATACCCAGAATGAAGATCCAACTTGGAGAAAAAGTGAGCCCCATGAAGCTCATCAAGAAGCTCATCAACAACAGGAATTGGAAACTTATCCTTGATGGTGAGGTGATTAAGTGCTCGGAAGTCAACGCGGAGGCACCATGACCCATCTTTTTTGCGGACAAGAATAACTGGAGAAGAAAAGGAACTAGTGCTTGGGCGAATAATACCTTGCTTCAATAAGTCCCGAACAAGCATTTCAATCTCTGTTTTTTGGTGAAATGGGTAGCGATAGGGCATGATGTTGGGAGGAACGCTTCCAGGAAGGAGCTGGATACGATGGTCTTCTGGCCTGGAAGGTGGCAATCCCACTGGTTCAGCAAAGACACCTGTATATCGATCCAGAATTTGTTGTAGATCCAAAGGAGTAGTGGAGACCGTTGATGGTTGCATCTGAATGGAATGGATCTGAGCGATGACACCATGTGAATTCTTCTTGAGGAGTTTTTCCATGCAATGTGAACTGATGATGCTGAGAGAACCTGGTTGTAATCTTGTCAATGTGTGTTTTTGTCCATTGAGGGAAAACTGCATCCAAAGTTTAGCAAAATCCCATAAGATAGGGCCAAGTGTGCGTAGCCATTGAGCGCCCAAAACCACATCACATTCGCCTAAGGGCAAGGCAAACATGTCAGAGCGCAAGGTATAATCTCCCATAGAGATACGCACATTTTGACACTTCCCTTTGCAAGGTAAGGTGCCCCCATTGGCAACCATGACTTCAAAGTTGGAGCAAGGATGGATAAAACAATCATCTTGTTTGGCGATCCGAGGGTCAATGAAATTATGGGTGCTACCAGAATCAATGAGTATTGTAAGAGGAAGATTCTTGAAGTAACCCCTGACCCGCATTGTTTGGGGGGTGGTGATTCCAGCTAAAGCATGGAGAGATATCTCTGGCTAGTCATCCTGAGACAGAGGGTCAATAGGCGGTTCCTGAATGTCAACCGACACATCCAGTGTTTCTGGATCTTCGTCACCAATTTCAGAGGCAGGCGGAGACTCCACATCCAAGAGATAGAGCTTTTGCTGAACACATCTATGTCCCCGAGTGAATTTCTCATCAGAATTATAGCAAAGCCCCTTTTCTCTGCGTGCTTGCATCTCTATTTCAGACAAACGCTTGATAGGAGTCGGTCGAGGAGCCTACGGTACAGGTGGTTGTTGAGAACCCATATTTCGGAAGGGAACAAAAGTGGGCTTGGAGCGTTGTTGGGCTGCAATCTTGTCTTCTGCCAACTTAGCCAACCCTAGGGCTTCCATCATTGTGGTGGGACAGAACATTTTGACCTCAGAGTGGATGGCATCCTTTAGACCACTGATAAAACAACTCCGGTAAAATTCATTAGACAATCCTTCGGTGTGGTTGGCTAGGTTCTCAAATTCGGTTTGATACTCTCTCACAATGCCAATTTGGCAAATTTTAGTGAGGGCTCCGATGAAGTCATCAAAAGCACTAGGACCAAATTGTTGCAAAAGGAGCTGGCAAAAGTCTGACCATTTGGGCTCTGGATGAGCCTTGATGTACCAACGGTACCATTGAAGAGCTTCCTGTTCCAAGTGAAAGGATGCCAGCGGAACTTTGTAGACATCAAAAGTATTATGCAGACTGAAATACTGTTCTGCACGATAGATCCATCCAGTTGGATCAGTACCATTGAAGCGAGGAAAATCAAGCTTCGGACCACGAAAATTGCTGGAAGAAGAGAACCCATTGTTTGATGAAGACTTGGACTGCCGTTTGTTGTTCATAGCTGAATGTTCAAGATGGAGGCCGAGAAATTTTTCATCCAGATACTGGAGTTTGGCTTGGATGGCTGCAAGTGCTTCTTCCATGGTTTTTGCTCCTGCATGGGTGACAACCATAACCATGAGTTTTTTTTTTTTTTTTTTTTGACTGGGTAGGAAAACAAAAACAAAAACTGCTTCAGTAAGGGAAAATCTGGACTTGGGAAAAAATCTGAAGGGTAATTGGAGTTTGACTAGGTGTTGGACACTGTCGACTAGACATGGAAGCAAAAATGAGGATTTCAGAAGCGGGGTGAAAGAATGGGAAAATTTGGCAGAGGGGGACAAAGAAGCAGAATTCAGAAAGGAACTGTGTGGTAAAATTTGAAGGTGATTGGGTGAAATCTGAGGAAGTTATGGCAAACCCTAAAAATAGACAAATGTGGGCTTTTGGAAGGGGAATTGGGGATAGGGTCCTCAGGAATGAAATATGTAGAATGGGATGACAGAGGTTCCCCGAAAATCTCAAGGGAAATAGAGTGAAAACAAGGGAGATATGGACAAAAAAATGAAATTTTTATTTATTTATTTTCCAGAATGGAGCGACTACGGCTTGGAAGGGATCTGGAACAGCACCGAATGGATTGAAAACGGCTGGATCTGGAATGGCTTGCAAAATGGATCTGAACCGGCACAATAGTGATCGACAATAGTTCAGCTGAAAGTAGATATGGACCCCAGGTATGTGCGGCTTCCTAACAGTTCAGGGGTTTCACTCGGCCACCAATGCTGTCTAACGGCTTGCATATTGGGGCAGTACCCCTCACTCCACGGCTTAGGTAAAACTGATAACCGCTTTGCCACAAACGACAGCTCTTGGTTTACCTCACGGGTGGGAACTAGTCAATCAGGTAGGGGTTGTTGCCCTTTTCGCTGGCAGGTCCTCTCAATGGGCCAGCTACTTCGGGGTTCCTGTGGTACTCCTCACAATGAGTTTTAGGGCTTATGCCCAAGTACTTCCCACAGTTAAGCGGATAGGGATTATTCCCAAATCCGAACCTGCAACAAATGCGAAAAAAAAATTGGAAGAAATTTCACCCAGTGAGCCCAAGAAAGTGCTCTGATACCAGATGTGATGCACCTGCAACAATTAATTAATATGAATATGCGAAATAGCAGAAATGACAGAACTCAGAATCACTTTTATATTGATCACAGGCCACTTCGAGAGGGCAACCTCCTATGAGCAAGCTCAATACAAATACCTTCACGGTGCCTTCATAGGTCTCAACACCCACTTATATACTAAGTCTAAGCGCCAATACTATGGGTCAAAACCATGGGCCACTACAAACTATGGATCAACAATACTACGGGTGACTTACAAAGCATATGCGCCAACAACAATAACACAAACTATTGATCAACAAATACTATGGGACGACTTAAAGCATATGCGTCCAACAACAACATACTAACAAAGTAAAGACATGGGTTCCTTACAAATTTATTTCATGTCCCCTCTGTTGGCTGGGTTGGGTGAAGGGGACGTTATAGGAGTATTAATCATTAACAACCAAATTAGAACGCACAAAAAAAGAATTTTTCTTAGGGCCTTTTCATGCACAATAATTCAGCTAAAAATTGTCATTAAGGCCTTTTGGTGCACTATATTCAGATAAAAAATTTCATAGTGCCTTTTGGTGCACTATAATTTAGCTAAACCAAAGTTGAGCACATGATTGCTTTAAGACAAAAGTGGAGCACTAGTGATGTGAGAGTAAAGTGGGGCATTAATGCTGCTTTTCATGGGGTTATTGTTCATCTAATGTGCATCAACCATAGAAATCCAATGAACCTATTCTAAATTGGAGAAATGTTGTGCCAAGACCTAAGTGGAGCAATGTCATGCGAAGAGAAAAGTGGAGAACCAATGTATTTGATGGTCATTGGCCTTTTTTGTTCACCAGTGATAAAAAATTGAATCTTGTAACAAGAGAAAGAGAAAACATGGACAAATACAAGCCAAAAATATATCCACAAGAGAAAGAAAAACAAGATAAAAAATTGGAGTTGATCTAAGAGAAAAAAAAAATTATTCAATATAGCCCCAGAACTTGGAAAAGATTAGTTCAACACTGAGTTCAATAATGAATCTAAGATGCCTATTTATAGGCTTACAAAGTATTCAGATAAAAAATCCTAGTTTATGTATGTATGTCACTCAAGACGAGAAACTAATTTGATATGAGAATGCAACTTGCTTAATTAATGTGAAATCACTCAAAAGCTAGGACTTTGACAATTTTAGATAAATTAGCTCAATGGTTAGTAAATTCCTCTTTCCTTATAGTTTGAAAACATGACAACAAAGAAAATTATTATTAGTATGACAAGTACTTGTTTGGTCTTTTTTTGTTTGCTATAGTGTTTGTAACTTGCAAGACTAGCCTATGGTATAAGAAATTGTGACTTAAGAGCATTTAAGTTGTCAAAATCACCATGGGATTACACTTGGCTTGTGCAATACCAACAGTTATCATGGTTGGGTGTCTCCTCCCAACACTACCAAGTTTCGAACCCTAGGCCACCTAACAAACGAAAACCCTCAAATACCAGTTATGCTAGTGGAACTTGATGACAAGTACTTATTTGTTGAAGCTAATAAACAAAGGAAATAAAACATGTTAGCTACTGACAAAAAGATTAAGCTAATAAAATGGAATTCAAACAATAAATGGAGGCAAGCTTCAAGTTTATTGTAAATGTGCAATGGAGATATAAATACTATGGTATTACCTTGAAGAATAATGCAGGTAGATAGAAACAAACATTGCTTTTTGGAAGGGTCCATTGACTCTCTAAGATGCCCTTAACCAAATTTTCAAATGATGAAGGAAAATGATTAATACTTGAGGGAATGAGTAAAGCAAGGATGAAGGTCAAGAGATTGTAGGAGAATAGATGGATATGATGTATTCTAATCCAATTCCTATAGTGTAACGTTGCTATAATTATACTTGCAAAATGCATTCCTATGACTTCCTTTTATAGAAAAAATGGAGGTCACCAAAGAATTAGTTCCAAATGTGAAAATCCACCTATGAAGTGACCCCAAAGTACAAGAACATGGCTCATTAAGGCCCACGTATCTACTAGGAGAGCTTCATTTGACCTATTTGGAGTCCAAATGTAGTTGAGGATCATCAATGCACCGGAAAACTCATGAGTATGTTCTTTTGTAGGGTCACATGGGTATCGATGGTTGTTCCACACGATTTCACTCATGCACTATTTCTGATAATTGCACAACCTCGATAAAAGTAAACTACAATTTGGTCCTTCCATTCCATATGTTGTATAATGATGAAAGGAATCCTTATGAGTTGCATAACGTATGATAATGGTGTATTTCAGTAATGGACATGAAAATGTTGCAATTCTAAAAATGTTAGTTTTTAATAGTTTCCTCGTGATGGGTGAGGTTAGGATCATGCCACATAAGTGTAAACGCGTCATCATTTATTTCCCTCATGCTAATACTTCTTAACTAAGAGAGTGAGAGACCAATTTGAAGGGTAAATGATAACTTGTTGAAGAGGGATGGTGACAACTTGTAAAGTAACAAGTTGAGAGGTGATACATGTAAAAAAAACATTATAGAATTGAGATAGAATGGATTAGTTAGGGAAGTTATTCAAACTACCTTAAATTCCCAAGCCAGCTGCGTTTTTGAACCTACCCTCCTAGCCTTGCCATAAATACAAGTGGAGGGACTTGGGAGGAAGGATCCAACTTTGGTAAAGAAATGTTGGAGGAATACTTACTCAAGAGAGAGGAGCAGGAGCCCAGGGTCTGATTACAACACTGCCAGTTGCAGGACAGGTATAACTAGTTGTTATTTATGCAAATAAAATCAAAGATTTCCCTTCCAATAACACTTGTCTTTGTGCAAACTTGATGTTTCAATATGTAATTTGAATCTATATGTGAGTTTCAATTTCAATTGTTTATCTTTATATAGTCAAATTGATTTGATAAAGGTAGTCTGGTTTTTTGCAGGTCCATCAGTTGGAGCAGTGTAGCAGTGGATTGAGAAGATTGGATTTCGAAAGCTTGGATCAACCATCGATTATCCAAACATGAACCTCATATTGAATCCTATTTATTTTATGAATGGAAAGAAGTGAGTGTTATATATACTTGCTTTTCTATTTCTGTAATAAAATTTGATGTATGTTGGTGACCTCCATTTCCCAGTCATAGGTTATTAAACTGCACAACAGAATAGGTGACTCCACTAGGGAGCACCTGTTTCTGCTTTGGGGATTCTTGAGATAAATTTCTTTAATTTTTTATCAACTTTTAGTTCTTTGTGAAGGTTTCAAGCATATTTTCCATCCCTTTGCTTAAATTAGTTGTGGTCTGATCTTCAGTTTTCTTTCTTTTTTTAAAAGTTTTTAGAGCCTACCCGCAAGTTGCATATACTTATAGTCGTGGTTATCCTTCCTCACCTGCGAGTTTCCTATATCTATACCCGCGGGTCATTCACGTGACTCTCCAGACCAGGGTAATTTTTAAGGGCGAAATTTTTCCAATTGGCTATTTTTTCGGGCTTTTTTTCAAAAAATAAATTCACTACTTGGTAATTTTTAGTCTCTAATATCGCCTATATTTACATAAAATATGTTTTTTTATCATAATGTTCGCCAAAATTTACACATTTTAGTAGTAAATTCTATGTTTCATATTTAATATTTTCCTACCTATCTATATACATGTTTTTTTCAATCCAAAATAATCGCCTAGGATACTATACTAAAATATAATATTAGAATCCTCAAAAGATACCCTGCTGCAGACACAGTCATGTTTTTTCCCTTAGAGAATTGTTTATTTATTTATTTTAGGGTTTGTTTCTAGGGTTGGTTTCTTTGGTTTGGAAAGTCCTCTTATTGATTTTAGACCTTCTAACTGCTTATAAGTTGTTTTCTGAGTCTTTTATAGCCCTTTGCGAGATTTCTTTTGGTTATTTGTGCTTGTAAAGGTACATAACTCTTTCTAACCCATAGTTTGCTTGGCGGATGCTTGGACTTGGTACTTTTTAGTCACAGGTGTTTAGAGAGCCGCTTGATATCTACATAGATTCATTGCTTTTTGTTTTACATATATGTTGTTTCTTATAGTATCTCGTTGCCAAACCTTAGTTACTTTTAGGTCATTTGAACCAAATTTTTGGGTTGGTCTTTTTCAGTCCTTTGCTAGGGTCAAACTTCTTATTTTTATAGCTTTAGGTTCATCTTTCCTTTTCCCGCACGTCTGATTGTTCTTGCTTGTTCATAACTATTTTCCTTTTCTTTCATTTTTAAAGAAAAAATCAAATCAAAAGAACATTTTCTTTATAACAAGAATTTTCCTTTTTTTTTGAAGTAGTTATAGTCATATATGCTATCTTCTTTGAAAAATTATAAAAAAAAAAAAAAATTTAGGTTTACTTTGCGATTTTACATTTTGAAAGTTAAGGAACAAGAAAATTGTGAATAATTTGCATTGTCATATATACATTTTTCTTTCAGTTGTAACCAATGCACACAAACAAACTACCCTTTGAGTAAACAAAAACCCTAAAAAGAATCATTAATCTAAAAAAATTAGTAACTTTTATTTTTAGGTCCCAAAAACCAACTAGCTTAGGCTAGGGTTTTGGAATACAACATCTTAAACATTCCAAAACCGTTTAAATCTCAAAATCGTAGTAAGACTTTCTTTAGGTAAATCCACTTTTGTGGAGTTGTGTCGGGAAGCTCCACTCAAACTAGAGTTAAGCACGAGGACGTGTGAGGTTGATCAGTTAGGGATACACCCCCCCCCCCGCTTTTCAATCAAGCATCTACCAGAGCTCACACGTGTAGGGGGATCCATTAGTACCTTGTGTGCTTTTGGGTTTCAGTCCTATTTACCCTGCCCATACGTGTTGGTTCTACCTACAACTATCCCCATAGACTCTTTCTGCAACTGTGGTATCCTTAGTATCTTTGACCTATAGGGAGTTACACAGGTGACGATGGAAGGATATTTCCGCTATACCTAGGACAAACATGGGAGTAAATCCCTTGCAGTTATTTGGGAGGGTTGTTGGTGATTCAAATGCTTACACCTGAAGACTTTGTATTGTGGACCCCAGGTAACTGTCCTTCGCTACTCTATTGGTTATTTCTAGGCCCTAATCATCCCAGACTTCCCGTTGAGACTATCATCTATGTTTTCCTGGTCTTGATTACCATAGGAAAATTTTTATAGTGGTGTGTTGTTTGTTTCCTATTGTTTTAGTGGCCCCTATGTTGATCACTTAGTATATCTTTGTTGCAGTTGTGGAGGACCAACCTCCTTGTAGGTCATGAAGGTTGAGAAACATTCCCCCACTCACCGTGGAGCATCCATCGCCACCTCAACGGCGTTGAACAGACTCATGCTGTTATTTTGGATAATAGCTTTTAATGTAGTGTTAGATCTACTTTAAACATGTTATATTACTATAAAATGGTGAGTTCCAATGTCAGATATGAAACAATTAACTAAAATTTCCTAAGATGTTTAATCAACTATAGAGCATTTCTCAAGGTTTAAAACCATCATGAATGCAAACTAAATGGAAGGGAAATTGAATTGTTTCATTAATAGCAATGAATAAATGATAATTACTTCTCTAAATTGATATGCACCCATTATTTTTTGCCATGAGCTATCCTATCTCCACCCTTGCCGTTGATGCACATGAGCTTTCTACTCCTTCAAATCTCTCCAACATGCCTTTGTTCTTCCTTTTCCTTCTCTTACCATACCCCAAATGCCTTTGTTTTATAGAATTGGTAAATGGGCTCTCAAGTTTCTCTTTTCAATGTGGGATAATCCCTTTTCATGATTTTTTATTATTTTGTCTCAAAAACCCACTTTCCATAGTATTTTTGTGCTTTTGTCACAACTTTAGCATATTTAAGTACAATTAATGCACTTTTGTGCATTTCTTCTCACTATTTGACTGGTGGAGCTTAGATTTGAGCCTTTAATGAGTAGTTCAATCACTAAACCTTGTCTTCTTAGGCTACCTCTTTCTTCACTCAATCTTTATGATTGTGGATGTAGTGATTAGATAAGAGAGGACTTGTTCTCTTGTTTACTTGCCTTTTGTCTTCATGTTGCGGGCACATAGTAAAATATGCTTCTTCTCCTCACTTTGTTAAGGGTGTTAATTTGATTGTTTGGTAAGCCACTTCTGCATTGGATAAGGGCACGATTGGTTCTTTTTTGGTAGGAAGGATCCATGGACCAATTGTTTGACTAACCGTAAAAACCCCCCAAGATGATGTGTCGGTGGTACTCATTAAACCAATATAGTTTACAAGATCAGGTAGATCAAATGTGCCCATCAAAGATTAATGCATACCTGTTGGTGTCTATTATGTGTTAAATAATTCCAATATTTAAATTGTCAACCCGGGGAGGGAGCTTATGAGATGCAAACACTATATGTGTAGGATTGAAGGCTTGAACTATCCTAAGTTGACTAAAGATGCAAATGTGCTAACATGCAACTATATGATTTTAAACTACTTGCATGACTTTCATAATTATTATATCTACGAAAACAAGAAACTGATTACCAAATGAGGTGAGTAGAAAATTTAATAAAGATGTTTAACTGAATTGTATTTGATTTGGAAAGTAGAAAACTCAATAAAGATTTTATTATAGATGCAAGTAGAAAGTTTGATAAAGATACTAATTTCTGATCCAAATCTTATATCATGAGCATCTTCATTATTTGTATGAATGGAAATTAGTCTTATAATTAACAAGTTAAAACAACTCGGAAGAATAGAATTATTAACTATGATTTGAAAACAAACTACTTAGAAAACAAGACTAATCAATTCTAAAACAGTAACTAATTAGCAAATTAGATATGAAGAATTTAATTATGGAAGAAGGTTGAAAGAGGGTTAAGGAAGAAGTAAGAGAAAGGAGGAAATAATGATGAAGTTTAATTAAGTAGTCTAAATAGCATAAAACAAGAGTTAAATTACATCTAAAACCATTAATTAGGAGTAAGAAGAATTATGATTGAGAGGTAGAAGAAATTAGATTCTGAAAAAGACCTAGAACAGTGCAGAAAGTGTAGAGGTCCGAATGCCAATCCGAATGCCTGTCTGAATGGAGGTCTGAATGACAGTCCGAATGGAGGTCTGAATGACAGTCCGAATGGAGGAAAACATTTTAAAGTGAGGAAAAGAAGAGTTGTTAGATGATTTAGTTACCAGCTGGCTTATGCAAATGATCCTACAGTGCAAAGGAAGCAGTAGAGAGATTATTTAGAAGCTAAACTAATAAAGAAATATCTACTCTAATCATTATCTAGGTAGAGGAATTGTTTCTATGAGATGTAGGAAGAAGGTTGAGATGGAAGAAGAAAGAGTTAACCTACAATAGGTAGGAAGAAGAACTAACAGAGGGGAAGAAGGGAGAGAAAGGAATGCTAACAATGGAGGAATTTGGAAGCAATATCTAATTATAATGATGGAAGAAGGATTGAAAACAAATTACAAACTAGCAAACTATTGGTCGACCATTTCCTAATTTAGAAAAAGGGAGATTATATTAACAGAAGAATATTGATTATAGAGGAATGAAGAAGACATACACAAGAAAAACGAATTAGACTACACACAGGAAAATAAACTAGTTAATTGCAGAAAAGAAATGCATAAAATGTAAATAAAACCTCCAGTTGATGAGGGGCCCTTCCCAACAATCGGAGGTGGAACTAAATCAGCTTAAATGACTATCAACAGAACATCAACGTACTGCTACTTCTATTGACTGAGAAAAATATTAGACAGTGTTTTAAAAAGAGCAACGTATCTATCTCTGTCTATCTCTGTACATATGGATCTGCATTTCTCCACAAGAGGGTCCACAAAGTCAACCTCTCTAATAATAGGAGTGTTTAAATGACTGTAACTGTTCATTTAATTGATGTATTCCAACGCAAGGAGCGTCTTTCAGACTTTGACGGGGTTGGTTCCTTCACATGGCAGCTACATCTTTGATCTAACTCAGACGTGGATGAGCAGTGTACTAGCGGACTGAATCATGGGAAGGTGATCTCCTTCCAGAACGACGTTGTGAATGAACATGAGCAAGAGTGGACAAGTGTGCGTAACTCCCGGCCAAACAAGCAAGAGAACTGGTGCGCTGGAGTGTTGACATGGGCATAGGAGTTATGTCGGCATACTGAGCGTGATTCTAGGCTGAATGCACAAATGAACCAGAGATTAAAGTGTTCACATGGATGTGAGAGAGGTGTGTTGTTGAGCTCAGTAGGCATGGGGACGAATCTTCCAGAACCCGAGCTCATCAACCATCAGCACCACGTGGCTAACAGAACCCAAATGCTTGTTTTTATTTTTAACAGCCAGAAATATGCCAACCGTGGATTTTGGGGGCTAAACGCGGGGCTGAACGACGAGCTCAATGACAACCTAGACGCGTTTGAACTTAACACATAAGCACGCGATCTGAATGAAGGGTCATTTGAGAAACACAGCCTACAAATTAAAACATAAATACCAATTATTCCCATAAAATGTCACTTTAACATAAATAAACCATAGTATAACAAAATGTGAACAAGATTTACGTAATAGGTAAATATATGCATACCTGGGTTGTTTGATGGGCTGAATGGCTAAGAAAACAACTTACTATAGCAAAAATGATAGAAATAATGCCATTTCGAGTACATTGAATGATAAAAAATGGTGACAAAAATGGACGTCAACACTCCCCCAAACCGAAGATATGCCAGGTCCCATTGAGCAAAGAGAAAAATAAATAAGGAAGAAGTGGATGTAGCTGGATGGACTCGAAAAGGATGAGAGCGAGCAGAGTGATGGCGTGGATCAAGCAGGAGTCAGTTTTAATGCAAGGTCCATTTTAATGTTTGAAAAATCATGAGACAAAAATTTGGCACGTTTAAATGATCATGCCATTATTCAGAATTTTTGAAACATGTACCATAATAAAGATATGTGCGTTAATGAATTCATATATTTTGTGAAATATTCAACCGCGTCCAAAGTAAACTTTGGACAGGTTGAAAGAAATTTTTCGTCATGAGATTATAACATAGTGCATTAAAAATCATGATGATCTTTGATTAATAAAATGACGGTTCACATGTTGATTTTTTGTATATAACTTAATTAAAAGTTAAAACCATATGACAACCAGATAATAATTCTGAAAATCGCAATAATGCATGATTAATTGATTCATTTGGTGAAGTCGAGATGAATTAAAGGAATGAGATCATGTCTAGAGATGATATTTGATTAATTCCTGATATGGTTAGTCAATAAAATTTCAAAAATTAACTACCTTAGCACACTTAATCATGATTTTATAAGCTATAGTTTCGTTCGGATCATCATTCATTTGATTCATTCAACCCTTCATACAGACCATTTGTCTGTGCAAGATGTGCTTGCTGCTGATATGCAGAAATTTCTGAAGCCGCCAACACACAAAAGGATGATGTAAACCTGCTTTTCTGAAATTTTTAGTTTCTCTTCTTTGTTCAACATGGACCGGAACAAATTTTTTTTTTCTCTTCTATTACTTGCATTATTCCTGAAACAACAGATCATTGTATAAGCACTTTCTAATTGTATTATAAGTAAACAAAAAAATAAAAGCAATTCTGAATCCTAGTAAACAGATAAAATAGAAATAATTTTGAATCCTCCCCCAAACCAAAGGAATGACACGTCCTCGGGCCATTAATATTGAGTTGTATGCTTCTTATGTAAACATTCTGGATCAACATCAATCAACAAGAAATCCTAAAAAACATCATTATTCTAAAAACTAGAACTTTTTGAGAAAAAGATGTATTCATGATATGATCAAAACAATATCATACTAAGTCAGATTCTTCAATACATGCAAATTCATCAATTTATGCTCATGAAGACCACATAAAGAATAATAGTGTAAGAGATGCGAAAAATACCATAGGAAAAACTAGTCGTCCAAGACTCATTGTAAAGATCTCTTGTCATCCAAAGAATATAGATAAGGTTCACCATAAAGTTTGTGAGATCTACTATAATTATGGGTCCCATTTCTAGGATAATCATATCCTAGGTATTTGTTTGAATTAGATGACACGGTCCAAGTCCAACTTACAGCCATTATCTAATGACATTATAAATAATCGGCCTAAACATATGTTTGTATACTCAGGTTGTTTTATGAACTATGTGAATAACAATGCATGAAGCAAACCTCTTTTACTCGATATTGACCCGCTGCCAGCAAGCCTGTTCAGTACCCCGGTGGATTTATCTTGGTACCATGCAAGCATAGCCCCATTTCCAGTGAGCCTGTTTAGTACCCCGACGGGTTTACTTGCACTTACCGAACTTCCTTGTTTAAGATTTTACTTAGCATGGACCCGCTGCCAGCAAGCCTGTTCAGTACCTCGGAGGGTTTGCTTCATATAATGATCTCTCTCTCTCTCTCTCTCTCTCTCTCTCTCTCTCTCTCTATCTATATATATATATATATATATATATATATATTAAGGAAGTCAGTTGGCACTAGAGTGTTCTAAGCCTGCTAAACACATAATTCAATATTTTAGCATGAACCTTATGAGCAACTTTATTTATAATGACCTAAATTATAGATCATGTCAAAAGATAATAACCTAAAGTTGTTCTTTGACTTCATAGTCTATCTTCTTCAAAAAAGGTCGGTAATGTTCCCCACAAAATAGAAAATATCACCCACTTTTAGGCTAACTTTTAAAGGTGCTTTAGAGACAAGTTTTGATAATGAGTCCAGGATGAACTAGGAGTCCATAGGTGTAAGATTGAGTTTTGTGTAGATCATAATAATTAAAGTAGGTCTTTGAGTAACTGGTATAATAAGAAATATGCATGTAAGATTGCTTTGGTTTAGTCATTAACATGATCTTATTCTTAGTTCTTTTATTTTAAAGGAAAACAGAAAGTGAAGTTGTGTGAATATCTAAAGCTAACTAACCACATACAACTTTTTATTTATATACATACTATCCTATGGTATCTAGAAGAAAGAAAAACTCATTATTCAAGTGTAAGAACTTGTCCAATGTAACCATGTGTGAAGAAAAATGAAAAACATACCTATATCCACATATGAAAAATTTAAAGCAGTGATTACCTGGATGTCGAGAATCAACCGACTTACTTGCTCTTGCAACAAAAGGTTTCGAATGACGGAATGGTATTGTGGCCTCATTACCTCTTGGAACCATGTTTCGATGTAATCCTGATACTTACCTCCCTTCCTCATGCCATGAAGATCCTCTTCTTTTGAATGTTCAATTGCTTGAGTACATGAGAGATCTATCGATAGATATGTGGAGAACTCTTCAACATCTGGTCTCTCTCCATCAAATGTAGTCTCCAAGTTTTTGGTTTCCTTGGCATATTGGCAAGGAGATTCGGTTTGTAGCTCATGGAACTGTGGTTCTTCTATTATTTCTGCAGAGGTAGACAAATTCTTGACTTCTGTCAAGATGTGTTCTTCTTGAGAGGAAGATATTGAGATCCCAGCTGCTGCTAGGATTTGAGAGAGTTTTCTGAGACTGATGGTCACCTCTGAATCCATTTTGTCGGTTGATAGATCCTACTTCACACATGGATTAGTCCCTGGGTTCTTACAACACCAAAAAAATTTATGTGTTTTTAAAAGACTTTATATTACTAAAACAAATTTGCGAACTAAAACACACCACACTTGCTGAAAGAATAACACACCTGAAAAGAAGGAGGACAACTTTACGAAATAAATTGCAGAAAATTAAATACTCAGATGTAGAAAGGAAATCACACTTGTGCAGAAAGGAACAACAAGGATTTGGGGCAACCCACTAAAGTGGATGCGTCAGGCTATTACACTATGGAAAACTGTAGTGAGGTCGTCTTTGCATCTTACCATTCCCCCCTCCCCTTGTTGTCTAATGTAAAAGCAACCTATATACTTAGACTCCAATCCCTTTAACACCTCCCCGACAACGACGCCAAAATGTTGGTGTCTATTATGTGTTAAATATTTTCAATATTTAAATTGTCAACCCAGGGAGGGAGCTTATGAGATGCAAACACTATATGTGCAGTATTGAAGGCTTGAGCTATCATAAGCTGACTAAAGATGCAAATGTGCTAACATGCAACTATATGATTTTAAGCTACTTGCATGACTTTCATAATTATTCTATCTATGAAAACAGGAAACTGATTACCAAATGAGGTGAGTAGGAAATTTAATAAAGATGTTTAACTGAATTGTATTTGATTTGGAAAGTAGAAAACTCGATAAAGATATTTATTATAGATGCAAGAAGAAAGTTTGATAAAGATACTAATTTTTTATCCAAATCTTATATCATGAGCATCTTCATTATTTGTATCAATGGAAACTAGTCTTATAATTAACAAGTTAAAACAACTCGGAAGAATAGAATTATTAACTATGATTTGAAAACAAACTACTTAGAAAACAAGACTGATCAATTCTAAAACAGTAACTAATTAGCAAATTAGATATGAAGAATTTAACTATGGAAGAAGGTTGAAAGAGGGTTAAGGAAGAAGCAAGAGAAAGGAGGAAATAATGATGAAGTTTAATTAAGAAGTCTAAATAACATAAAACAAGAGTTAAATTACATCTAAAACAATTAATTAGGAGTAAGAAGAATTATGATTGAGGGGTAGAAGAAATTAGATTCTGAAAAAGACCTGGAACAATGCAGAAAGTGTAGAGGTCCGAATGCCGATCCGAATGCCTGTCTGAATGGCGGTCCGAATGACAATCCGAATGGAGGAAAATGTTTTAAAGTGAGGAAAGAAGAGTTTTTGGATGATTTAGTTACCAGCTGGCTTATGCAAATGATCCTACAGTGCAAAGGAAGCAGTAGAGAGATTATTTAGAAGCTAAACTAATAAGGAATTATCTACTGTAATCATTATCTAGGTAGAGGAATTGTTTCTATGAGATGTAGGAAGAAGGTTGAGATGGAAGAAGAAAGAGTTAACCTACAGCAGGTAGGAAGAAGAACTAACAGAGGGGAAGAAGGGAGAGAAAGGAATGCTAACTATGGAGGAATTTGAAAGCAATATCTAATTATAATGATGGAAGAAGGATTGAAAACAAATTACAAACTAGCAAACTATTGGTCGACCATTTCCTAATTCAGTAGAAGGGAGATTATATTAACAGAAGAATATTAATTACAGAGAAATGAAGAAGACATAGATAGGAAAAACGAATTAGATTACACACAGGAAAATAAACTAGTTAATTGCATAAAAGAAATGCAGAAAATGTAAATAAAACCTCTAGTTGATGAGGGGCCCTTCCCAGCAATCGGAGGTGGAACTAAATCAGCTTAAATGACTATCAGCAGAACATCAACGTACTGCTACTTCTCTTAACTGAGAAAAATATTACATGGTGTTTTAAAAAGAACAACGTATTTGTCTCTGTCTATCTCTGTACATATGGATCTGCGTTTCTCCACAAAAGATGCCTTTATATAAATTTACAATGGGAGAGAGGGTCGACAAAGTTGACCTCTCTAATAATATAAGTGTTTAAATTAATGTAATTGTTGGTTTAATTGATGTATTCCAACACAAGGAGTGTCCTTCAGACTTTGACGAAGTTGGTTCCTTCACAAGGAAGCTACAACATCGATCTAACTCAGACGTGGACGAGCAGTGTGCTGGCGGACTGAATCATGGGCAAGCGAGCTCCTTCCAGAACGACAACGTGAATGAACGTGAGCAGGCGTGAACAGGTGTGCGTAACTCCCGGCCAAACGAACAAGAGAAATGGTGCGTTGGAGTGTTGACATGAGCATAGGAGCTATGTCGGCATACTGAGCATGATTCCAGGCTGAATGTGCAGACGAACCGGAGGTTAAAGTGTTCAAGTGGACGTGAGAGAGGTGTGTTGTCGAGCTCAGCAGGCATGGGGATGAATCTTCCAGAACCCAAACTCATCAATCATCAGCACCACATGGCTAACAGAACCCACGTGCTTGTTTTTTATTTTTAACGGCCAGAAATATGCCACCCGTGGATTTTGGGGGCTAAACGCGGGGCTGAATGACGAGCTGAATGCCTTCGAACTTAACACATAACCACGCGGTCTAAATGAACGGTCATTTGAGAAATGTAGCCTGCAAATTAAAACATAAATACCAATTATGCCTATAAAATGTCACTTTAACATAAATAAACCATAATATAACGAAATGTGAACAAGATTTACGTAATAGGTAAATATATGCATACCTGGGCTGTTTGATGGGCTGAATGGCTAAGAAAACAAATTACTATAGAAAAAATGATAGAAATAATGCCATTTCGAGTACAGTGAATGATAAAAAATGGTGACAAAATTGACGTCAACAATACCTACCCCTAAGCTCT
Source organism: Larix kaempferi (assembly GCA_027924585.1). Taxonomy (NCBI): domain Eukaryota; kingdom Viridiplantae; phylum Streptophyta; class Pinopsida; order Pinales; family Pinaceae; genus Larix; species Larix kaempferi. The sequence goes on from BSBM01000487.1 coordinate 8,577,017, forward strand.
CACTAGGCGGACGAGCTTGATCAATCCAAGGGATGTTTGAATCTGGTGGGGTTGTGTTGTTTTTCCTAGTGAAGGATAGTTGATCAATTGTGATGATATTGCCTTCATGAGGGGACATAAGAACTCGTAAAACGGACGAGGGGATGGCTTGCATAGCATACGTCCAACTTCTTCCCAACAACAGATTGTAGTCGAGAGAAGCATCCAAAACTTCTACCTCAACTGACACTACTTTATTGACAAGATGAATCTCGAATGAGGGTAATACTCCATGCAGATGGAAAGATATTCCATAAAAAACAGTAAGTAATGTATTCGAAGGGGCTAAATCAGGACATCCCAAGGATTTCCAACAAGATATAGACATTACACACATCGACGCGCCTTCATATACTAGCATTCATCGAATAGTCTTTGAACCATGGACTACTTTGATCTGGAAGGTCACGTGATAGGGAAATCGGGGTTTGATACTTGACATATCAAATCTAGCAAGCATACTCGACTAATACATGCTACCTATTTCCATTAAAAGTGCATTACCCTGCGATGGGAAGTTTTGTAGGAATTCTAGTGCAGACATAGCACACAGTGTTTGGGATAAGTCTTCTACAATGGAGTAGTTTGGAGCATCCTGCGCATTAGGATTGTGCATTGCCCATTTATAGACACCTTTTGGTATCTTCGGGAAAGGGTTTGTTGGTCTCTCGATGTGGAGAGGAATAGATGACTCAGGAATATCTTTGTCTTTTTTATAAATATCTGGGTTATAATTCATGGCTCTCGTCTGCAGTAGAGTGTGTGAGTTAACCATATTAATATATTAAGACTAATCAGTTGATGTAGCATGGTGAGTGCCCCAAATATTAGAGCTTCCAGAAGATGGGATTTGTCCTTGGGGAAAAGGATCCTTCAAGACAGTCAGTTTCTTTTCATGTAATAGCTTCTCGGCTTCATCTATGAAGGGGAATTAATGAGTGAGGTGATCTCCTTTACAAATTTTGCAAGGAAACTTTACCTTCTTCTTATATTTCTTTCCCTCCTCGACATTTTCAGTATTCTTGGGATTTTGTTGGTTCCCCTCCTCTTTCTTACCATTTTTTTTATTGTTGGGTTGTCGAGGATCCTTTTGGTTTGTCTGCACATTTTGTATAGATTTTATTTGTGAAGGGGAGGATGCAACCGTAGTTGCTTCCGCAACATACTACTTCACTGAAAGTGAATGTACTTGTTTCATTAAATCTTCTAGTGCGGTTGAATCGGTTGAACCAATGATTCCATCGACATGTGGTCCAGGTTTAGGCTTACCAAGATCTATATTAGACCTAGGTGCATCAAGAAAAATCTTGTAAAGTATCCTAGACTAAGTGTAGATCAGGTTGAGCTGTTGGGTCCTTAAAACTGCTTCCTCTTTAGAAGTGACCCTAGAAGTTGAAACATCCTTAGAGATGTAAGGTAGTAGTGATTTTAAATACCACTCCAAAAGAAGTTTTGGGGGGATCTCAGCTTTAATGAGTCGTTTCCATCTTCGCCAATCCTAAATATGATCAGAGAGATGGGTGGATTTGTTCTGTCTAAAGGTAGAGAGAAGATCCGTATCGGCATCATACCAAACGAGAAGTTGGAAATGATTCAAGAAATTTGTCGCTAAATCCAAAAAAAATTATATGATGTAGCAAGCAATTCAATATACCACTTAGCTGCAACTCTTGTTAAGGTTATTTGAAAGAGCCTCAATCAAATCGAGTCATCATTTAATGAGTTAGAGGAGCACTAGAGGTGAATGGTCGTGACATTATCTCCATGTTCTTCACCATTATTTCCTTCAGATTTTGGAATGTCCGAAGGGAGATTGGTTAGAACCAGAGGCCAAGTAGGGTTATGTTGCACCGAGTCATTCATCCGTTTTGAAATGTGTGGAAAATTTAAAGTTGTAGAAAAGGAAAACGGGATTGTTCAGATGGCATGTGATTTGGAGGAGCCTGGTAAGGAGAACTACCCGAACCCTAGCTCCTATAAGGTTGGTTGGGGATGCCCATAGCCATCGGTTGTGAATAAAAAACATTTTGAAAGTTGCTTGAACCGTATGCTAGCAAATTAATTCCTTGTGGCCCAGTGCCTTGCGGTTGGGTATAATTGCCTCTAAATGGAGAGTTAGTCTAATTGTTACTGCCCCCCTCCACCAAATAGTGAGAAGGTAGTACTCCCTACAGGCATATTAGAGATTTGTACATTAGAAGAATGTGCATTGAATCCTGTAAAGGGGTTAAAACGTGACATTAAAGCAATGGAAGAGGCAGGCATTGAGCCTACAAATGGTGCAGTAGGAGCAATGTGTCCTTTGTGCCAAGGAAATCCTTGATTGAAAGGAGTAGAATTAGGATTGACCTAGAACTGCTGAACAAAAGGGGAAGATGTAAAGGAAACCGAGGGTATCCTCGAAAAAGGAATACTAGATGGGCCAATGGTGGATCCAAAGGGAATAGATGTCATCACAACTTGGGTGCTAGAAAAACCTTAAGATCTAGCATTGAAACTGAAAGAGGTACTCGAAGCAGAAGTGAGTTGCAATGAACTCAGTGTCGATGTGTTCAAGTGTGGCGGAGATAAACCTCTTGGAATGATAGTTGAAGTGGGAGTATGAGGAACTCCCGATGTATCCCCTATGTTATCCATAGCAAGACCAGGTGCAAACCTATATACACTTAACTCAGGGAGCCCTAAAGAGACAACTCTTTTCAACAAAGGGTCATGAGGTCCAGTTAGTGGAGGGTTGAAGGATCTTGCAAACTCTTCTATAGGAAAATATTCAACCTCAATGGTTTCCTGAACCCGTTTAGTTTGAGAGATAAGATGGGGTTCTCTAGGGGGTCTAGTTGTATCGATGAGTTCAAAAGTGTTAATAATCAAATTAACACCCTTAACAAAGTGAGGAGAAGAAGCATATTTTACTATGCACCCGCAACATGAAGACAAAAGACAAGTACACAAGAGAACAAGTCCTCTCTTATCTAATCACTGCATCCACATTCAGAAATATTGAGTGAAGAAAGAGATATCCTAAGAAGACAACATTTAGTGATTGAACTACTCATTAAAGGCTCAAATCTAATCTCCACCAGTCAAATAGTGAGAAGAAATGCACAAAAGTGTATTAATTGTACTTAAAAATGCTAAAGTTGTGGCAAAAGCCCAAAAATACTATGGAAAGTGGGTTTTTGAGAGAAAATAATAAAAAATCGTGAAAATAGATTATACCACATTGAAAAGAGAAATTTGAGATCCCATTTCCCAATGATATAAAACAAAGGCATTTGGGGCATGGTAAGAGGAGGCAAAGGAAGAGCAAAGGCATCCTAAAGAGATTTGAAGGAGTAGAAAGCTCATATTCATCAAAGGAAAGGGTGGAGAAAGTATATCTCATGGAAAAGGATAATGGATGCATATCAATTTAGAGAAGTAAGTATCATTTCTTCATTGCTATTAATGAAACAATTCAATTTTCCTTCCATTTTGTTTGCATTCATGATGGTTTTAGATCTTGAGAAATGCTTGATAGTTGATTAAAAATCTTAGGAAATTCTAGTTAATTATTTCATATATGAAATTCTAACTCACAATTTCATAGTAATATAGAATTTTTAAATTATATCTAACACTACCTTTAAATCTATTATCATATTGGTGACCTTACTAATTGATTTTTTTTTTAAATTTCCGATTTTTCTTGCAAATTTCTTCATTTTTGGTGTTCTAACATTTCAGATATACTCCAGATTTGCCTTAAGATCCCTTCAATAACCTATGCTATAGTTTTATAGGCTCCAAATTAGACTATATCCACTCCTACACTCCCAAAAAAATCAAATATGAAGCTAGATTTCAGCCTCCTTTGATAGAGAGTGCATTGGAGGGTTTTTCTTGAAAATTTCTTCATTTTTGGTGTTCTAAATTTTTTTATCTACTCTAAGAATGCCTTAAGATCCCTTAAAGAACCTATTTTGCAGGTTTATAGGCTCAAAACTGGCCTAGATCAACTCCTACACTCTCAAAAAATTCAAAGATGAAGCTAGATCTCACCCTCTGTTAGATAGTGCGTTGAAGGTTTTTCTTGATATTTGTGCCCAATTATTCCCTCTTTCCTTTGTTTTTCTAATATTTTCTTCTTGAATGGGCTTAAGAATCCCTGATATTAGAGTGCAAACGTCATTTTGATCCTCAGCCAAATATTTGGGAGATTTTCAAACTTTTGTAAGCTTAAAAGCCTTCGTGTTTCAGATTTGCATGAATTATGAACTAGTTTTGAGATCTCTTTGTTTTGGGGCTGTTTGGTGCCTATATTTTTGCATTTGCAGAGCTTATTAAGGATTATAAATATTTTAAAATCAGTTAATCACTAACTTTGAAAATTTTGGAAGAGTTTGGGTTAAGATCTTTGGATTGGCAATTTCCCTCCCAAAACCACTAAAAAAAGCCCAAATTGTCATTCCGTTCCAAATTTTCTCTAAATTGGTGTTAGATCCACTTTCTTAAAGCCATATTTTTCTGTTAGGTCCCTGATTGGATAGGATTAGGACTTATAGTTAAAATAAGTTTGACTCCTTTCATAATTTGCGAATAACAAAAATTGAAAAAAACATGAAGAAGAACCTTGAAAAGACACCTAGTTTTGAATTTTCACTGTTTTAGGGAAGCTTTGAGACTTTATTTTTGTACTTGCATACCTTCAAAAATACTTTAAAACTTCTTAGGATCAGTTTAATACTAGTTAAGGAATATTTAGGAAGGTTTGAGCTCCTTAGATTTGGAATTTCTTACAAAAAACCTCCAAAAATGGACCAAATTGACATTTATTTCAATTTTTTCTTAAATTTGTGGTAGATTCATTTTCTCCAAGTTATATTTTTCTATTGGATCGCTGATTATATAGGATTAGGACTGATATATAAATATTTTTCATCCATTTAAGAGTTTGCAAATCACAAAAATTGGGAAAACACAAAGATTTGTTCAAAGAACCTTAAGACCCTTTAACTGTTGAATCTCATGCACTTTCTTATTTGAAACATCACAAAAAATATCGGTAATAACATTTGAAAAGATAATTTAAAAACATTTACCAAAGATATTTGCATTTAAAAACAAAGAATTCAACACTACACTTTGAGACATTTTGAAAACAATTTCCCTCCAAAACTGAATACAAACTTTAATTAGTTCAATTTTGTTTTGGATATACAGTATTTTCATTATGTTTATGCACAATTAGAGAATATTGCAGTGTCATATATCGATTTTCTTGTGATAAGTTGTGTCTAAGCCACCGTATCATCTTTGCTTGCACTTTCGGCTGGCCCTGCAAATGAGAAAGTGGATCTCAAGTGTAATAGTATAGGATTTGATTTTTAAAGCATTGTTCTTTCGAGCCACCGTATATTCTTCACTTGGGATTTAGAGTGATATTATGAACGAGAAAGTGGATCTCAAGTGTAATAGAGTAGATTTCAATTTTCGCATACAGTTCTCGAGCTTACATATCCTCTTTGCTTGCACTTTTGGGTGGCCCTGCAAATGATAAAGTAGATCTCAAGTGTAAATATTTTACTCCATAAGAATTTCAAAGGGCTCTACTATCCTCTTTTCTTTCACTTTCAGGTGGCCCTACAAATGAGAAACAAAGGTCCCCCATGTAATAGAATTGGATTCATTTTCAATGAGATATCAGTTTGGTTTACATTGATTTTCAAATCAATTATTATCCACATTTCAATAGAACTATTCATAAAAAACTAAAATCTGCCAACACATTTTGCATGTTTGAAAGAGACACATGAACCTCTAACCTTTTATTAGTTTTAACATTCATCTAATTGAAAAGTAGCATAGTGATCAAATTGCATTGTTTGGTTCACTTTTTTCGAGTCAATATACCACTAGTTTCACTTCCACTCTTGAAACTAAACAAACTACCATTAAAAATTGGTGCTTAATCTAAAATTGACCAACATTTGATTTTCATATGACCAACAAGAATAAGTTAGTGCCATGGATTATTTTTGGAGGGTTGACACTCCTGGGCTTCCAAACTTTGAAACTAGCATTGATTACTGAGAGTTTAAATCCATTAGTAGCAAAAAACGCTAGTCGGAAAAGCTCCTCTAACACATGCGTTAAGGACTAGGTCAATCTAGATAAGTAAGGATGGTTCCCCCCTCTTGCTTGTTTAGTAAGACATGATCTAATCACAGAATTCTATGTAAAGTGACAAGTCCTCAGAGTGACATCACTTTTCTAGAGTACTTGGTTATGAGGGTTGTCCTTGACTTACAACTGTTCCGCCCGACCGTTAATTGTGAAGTGATAGCTCTAGTTTCTCTTCCTATGATACAACATAGGCTATTGTAATCAGGGAACTCTTGCAATACCTGAGAAAGACTTTGAAGATTTTATTCGCTGGGAGGGTGATTGGTCAGGAACCAACACTTGCACCTTAAATTTTATTGTAACTGTTTTTCACAGCTTTGTTGCTAGCAATTGTTTGAGGTTTTATATCCCTCAGAAGCTACTAGTTTCGGAATTCCCCTTAATTCAACTTTTCAATGAACTTCAGTTCTTTGGAAAAGTAAGTTTTCTTGCTTGGATCTATAGGAATTTTACTATGTGGAGACTTTTTATTTTTTTGAGTCTAGACATCCTTAGGATTGTTTGATTCTATTTTTTGATCAAAATCATTTTAAACACATCCTTTTATCATGTTATTCAAAGTGGATACTCTCCTCATCCTCCAATCACGACGGCAACAAGGTGAGTCACCAGAAACTGAAGGACCCTCTACATCGTGGAGATGGATACAAAACACCCAACCTTGTGACTTTGAAACTGAACAACTTCTAGATTTAATTAACAACAATAGAGCAGAACAACATCAAACAAATACTGAAACATCAACTATCAAGGAAAACACAAACATTGTTGATAATCTTGCTCCATTTGAAATTGAAACATTAGTGAACAACACAGCTACTCACGTAAACCCACCTTTGACAAATATTTCAGACCCAATGTTACTTCACATCAGTGAGCCACTTGATTACATCAATCCTCTTTTCGGAAATTGGACTAATATGCAAAATCCTATAGTTGACCCTACGGCTTCATCAGGAGCACAAGGGACTACATCATCGCAACCTAAAACAATCTATGGAGGTATAAATACTTCCAATTTGGCCTCTACATCAATCTCAACAGTTAGTATTCCTTCCATTAGCAAAAGTTCAACCAAAACTTTAGTGCGAGTTGGTACAGTTTTGGGTTCAAATCCTAGAAGTACATCCACTTCGTCTGCAGGAATCCGTACTGGGGGGTGTGCCTTACCAAATTTTGTTTTTCCATATGGTTTGGCTACTCAAGGTCAAAAAAATCAAGGAGTAAACCAAAATCCTCTTGGTATACCTAACATTTTTCCAATTTCTACTTCTGGGGAAACCCTTTACCATGGAATCTCAATATTCTTAGCGGAACCAATGGACAATGGAACCATAATGCCAATTGGGGTTATGCTCCACATGTGATTGGAAATGCCTCTAGAGGTCATCATCCAACTTTTCCTAGTGTAAATCCTAGGGGAATTACAATACCACCAACAAGTAGCACACCAAGAGGAAATCCACCTATCAACCCCATTACACCATGGAGTGGGCAAGTTCTAGGAAGTAACCAATCTTCTTGGGAACCACTCCCGGAAGGGGGAAATCAACCTTGGAATGCTTATCAAAACCAATGAAACAATCAATGGCTTGGTCAAGTTCCAATGAGTAACCAATCTTTTTGGGGGATACCTCCGCAACGAGGCAATCCATCCATCGATCCTGTTCCACCATGGAGTGGACAACATTCAAAAAGTAACCAATCTTTTTAGATGCAACCACCATAAGGAGGAAAACAACCTTGGAATGATTCTCAATCCCAAGGAAAACCGCTATGGTGTGGTTGGGATCTAATAAGTAACCAATATTCTTAAAAACCACCTCCGCAAGGAGGCACTTTACTCATTGGTCATGTTCCAGGAAGTACCCAATATTATTGGGGTTAGTATCTAGAAAGGGGAAACCCACCTTGGAAATCTTATCACACCCCAGGATCACATCAGTGGAGTGGTAAGATTCTAGAAAGTAACCAATATTTTTTGGGCCTAACCCTGCAAGGGGAAAATCCAACCATTAACCCCATTCTGCAATGGAGTGGTAAGGTTCTAAGAAGTAACCAATATTTTTGGAACCAACCTACAAAAACTGCGTTTGATCCATCTAGGCCACCACATGGACCTCATGAAAATGGTATGATGGATTCCGTCAACCAACTTGAATAGATTACCAAACATTTGGGACAAGTTTCTATTCATACTTCGCAACCCACAACTGGCCAAGCAATGCAGAAAATTGCTAATCCTTCCAACACTTCTGACATCCTTATAGTATCATCCATAGAACTTAGAAGAAAGAAGAAGAAGTATAAGGATAAGCAAAGTGCTAATCCTTCCCAGAATTCTGAAATCCTTATAGTCTCATCCAAAGACCATAGGGAAACAAAGAAGAAATACAAGAGTAAGCAAAATGCCAACTCTGGGAAAAGAGATGCACCAAACATGCTTCAATGCGGTGGGAAACAACAACCCACTATTTCAACACTGGTACCTCCGCTAGGGAGCAATGATCCCAATTCCAATGTCTTCATGTGTGATCATAAGGTGAACATTTAAAAAATACTTGATTCTTATGATGTCTCTCCTAGTACATCATATCAATCGATATCACAACCAAGTGGTTGTCTCTCCATTGAGAAATCAGCCATAGATTTAGTACCACACCCCCCCAAAGTTATTCTACATGGAACAATTCATAATCCTAACACGTAAGATGCTCATAACATTAATGTTCTGGAGGACCTATCTCAAGTGCCATGTTCCATGTCGGCCTTGGAGGTATTGCAACATCGTCCTGTGCAAAGAAAGGAACTGTTGTCTACAATTGGCACTGTCGATCCATCCGATGCGACTTCAATCACATCAGACATAGACAATTAAACATATAGGATCCCTTCCAAAGTTTCTTTTAATATTAATGTAATGACTCATGGTAAGAACATTTTTCGAACCATAGTAGATGAAGGCACCTCATATTGTGTAATGTCATTTAAATGTTGGAAAGCATTTGGATCACCCCTATCTGTCGCTGAACTTTTATACCAATCTAATCGAATAACTTTAGTAGATTCATATCAAAATATTCCCTGAATGGAGGAATGCGATCTGGTTACTTTCCCATTTGGGCTGTGAGATCTCCCAGCTCACATGATTTCTTGGATTACATTTTATCATCAGGCGAATACATCCCAAAAGTTGTAAAAATTTGATTGCACCAACCTAAGGATATATTTTGTGGGGCCATTGGGAGCATAATTGGTGTAAATCTACCCAAGTATAGGAGCATGATTTGCATTTTCCTCGATCTGATCTAGTATATTTGGAAGCTTGCATATAAGTTTAGGCTATCCCTTTGTAAAGATGCATTTGAACCTTTAGCAACCCAAACTTGCCATAGGGTTGAACCTGTTGAAAATTGGTGGATTAGCTTTTCATATCTTTATTTTCCACCATTCCAACAAAAGATCCTACCGAACATGGGACACCCTAGTCAACACCCCATTGTCGATTTGGTGCCCATGCTGAGCTATTTTCATAGGCCCGGGAGCCCTATTAGTCCCATCATGACTTGGAGTTTGAGACCACATATTTTTCTTTCATACATTTCTGACCATATCCCGATGGGATCCCAATTTTTTGCCATTTTACATAAGCATGTGTTAAAATATCCACTTGATCATCCATGCAAACTGCTTCGTTGCTTATTTCTTATGTTGCATATTTTCCTTTGTAGTTACTTTTTGTTAAATGATGCATATAAACCATTTCTTCTATATATTTGACACATACCCATGGAGGAAACATATGTAAGAGTGTACATAACTAGCTCAGCCCTTGTTTGCAATATGTATCTTTTCCTTGGACTGACCCATGTCCTTTAAATTTAAGCGCATGCCCTTGGGACACTCATTTCCTCTAATGTATCATAGCATGCTTTATTCTCTTTTCAAGCTAATAAATGAAAAAGGTTAAAAATTGGAAAACACAAAAAACAAAAAAAGGGAGAAAATTGAATCATTCATATTATGTCCTTGAAGAAAATGGAAACAGTCAATCCTTTCCGCCCTTGAACATGGCACATAATTTGGTATCCTCTGTCAATACACCTTCTACATTTTCCTTAGGAAACTGTACCAGTATTTTGAACAGATCTCCATCGATGGGTTATCCTTCTCGTCGCCGATGGATCTTCCATTAATGCATCTGGAATTGGCGGATTTCATTAAGGTCAGTTACTCAAAGTCATATGTTTGCAAGTGTCCATTTTGTGTCATGTTATGTGTTCAAGGGAAGTTCAAACAGAGTCAACCATTCCTCAAATATTCTTGACCAATCATGTCGGCCTTCCTTGTATCAGTATATAGTGTTGGATCTCACAGTTCTACCAAATTATATCAGACTATTGATCTTTGTTTCATATCGGTTGATGTCAGATGCATTAAGGCCATCCTTGTTATTTTTTCATCATTTAATTCAATAGATCTAGGATCTTAACTGAAAGAACAACTTGTACAGCATATCAAGCATAAGAGACAAGAGACAAGAGACACAAAACATTTCACCAGGGAAAACCAAGAAGGTGAAAAACCCTACAACTTCCTCAGAGATAGAATAAGCATCAATACAAGGATCACAATGATCAAACCCAGGGGATAGATATCTTCACCATCATACTCCTCCTCCACTTGTGCACACTCCTCTTCTCTCTCACTAATGTGAAGTGAGTGAATGAGAATATGTATCAAATGAGAGAGTCACACTCTCTATTTATACTTTTACTTTCACTTGACCTCTACTCAACTATGTCAGCCCCAACTTAACCACTTAACCTAAAGATGATTGGGATGACCCCACTAGGGTGGCCTAATAACCCTTTGACCCACATAACTCATACAGGGCCGACCCCATCAAGGTGGTCTAATAACCCATCAGGTATAAGTTACGACACTTACAATATAACTTGCGACACTTGCAAGTACACATGATGACACTTCCAATCAGAGGAATAATACATCTCTATTGGTAATACAATAAGGTACAAATGTTATACATACAATATAGAAGTGAATATATTCTGAAGTTACATATACATCAACACTCCCTCTTAACTAGGAAGGTATTCTCTTGACACAGGTCATCAATACATATCAACAAAAGTATTCAATTCTGGAGCTGGATCATCATCACTGGATCACGGAGCATCGTTGTCACTGCTGCTGTACTCGACATCTCGATCATTGGGATATATCATAATTCTTCTCATCATATGAAGTTCTACAGAGCCAACCCTTTTTCATGTTGGTTGTAGGCCCACCTTCTGTAGGTCTTCGTCAACACTGGCCATACTATGGAATCCTAAGGACTTATTACGTGCGTCACAATGCCTCAAAACAGTATCCCAACATCCTTTATGTGTCGAAACATGACTGAAAAGATCTCCCAGGTCAACTTACATGTGACCCCCACCACAAAACCTTGATAGAGTATCCCGGGATCCTTTATGTGCCAAAGCACGACCGGAAAGACCTCCCAGGGAAATTTTACATGTAGTCACCAAAAAACCTTGAAAGAGTATCCCAGGATCCTTTAGTTGCCACAGAATGACTGACAAGATCTCCTAGGGAAATATTACATGTCCTCCCAGAGAAAAACCTTGAAATAGTATCCCAGGATCCTTTATGTGCCGAAGAATCACCAACAAGATCTCCCAGGTCAATTTACATGCTCATCTGCACAACCTATCCATGGCCACAGAGTATCAACCTGATACTCACCATACATCATCTTGATGTACATCAACACATCATCATCCTGATCATCGTCATAGCATCATACTGATGCATATCATCCAGAGTATCATCCTAATACTCATTGCACATGATCATCCTGATCATCGCATCATCCGGATGCATAACATCTAGAGTATCATCCTGATACTTATCACACATGATCATCCTGATCATCGTCATAGTATCATCCTGATGCATATCATCCAGAGTATAATCATGATACTCATCACACATGATCATCCTAATCATCACATCGTCCTGATGCATATCATCCAGAGTATCATCCTGATACTCATCACACATGATCATCTTGATCATCGTCATAGCATTGTCCTGATGCATATCATCCATAGTATCATCCTGATACTCATCACACATGATCATCCTGATCATCATCACTGCATCATCTTGATGCATACGTTATCCAACTGATCATGCAAAGCATCCACCTGATGCATATACAAAGCAGGAACTGGAGCATCATCCTGATGCTCATCACACATCACTTACATCGATAGCCATGGGAAGGATCCTCCTATCACCATGCTTGGAATGGCTCCTGCAAATGTGTACCATCACTTCTTCCTTGAAGTATCTTCTATATGAAGAACACCAAGCCTCTCTCTGAAGTACTTGAACTTCACTCTGGCTAGTAGTTTGGTCAACACATCTGCAACCTGCTCGTCTGTCGTAACGTACAAGAGATTCACTACTCCTATCTGCACCATATACCTAATATAGTGATATTTGATCTCAATATGCTTCGACCTATCATGGAACATCGGGTTCTCAGACAACTTCACACAAGTCTGGTTGTCACAAAAGATACAGGTAGCATCCAACGAGAGATCAAATAACTCAGATATTAGCTTCCTAAGCCATACTGCCTCACAACTGGCCGAACAAGTTGTGACATACTCTGCATCGGCTATACTCAGTGCTATGCAGGACTGCTACCGGCTAAACCAAGAGATCACACATGATCCCATACTGAAGCAGCATCCATAAGTGCTCTTCCTATCGACAACACTGCCTTCCCAATCTGAATCAACATAACCCTCTAGGTTAAACCTTTGATTCGCATCATACTTGATCCCATAATCAACTATACCCTTCAAGTACCTCAGAATATGCTTCACAGCAACTAGGTGAACATTTCTAGGATCCGTCAGGAACTGGCTCAAGGTGTTCACTACAAAACAAATATATGGTCTCGTGTTCGTCATGTACATCAAGGACCCAATCATCTGACGATACACCGTGACATCAACCGGATTAGATGAAGCATTACACAGAAGCTTTAGGTTCGATGCCATAGGTGTGGCCATGGCCTTGTAGTCCATCATCCCAAACCACTTCAGGATCTCTACTGCATACTTCCCTTGTCCAAGGAAGATTCCATCTGCACTCTGGAACACCTCCATGCCTAGAAAAATAGTGCATCATCCCCAAGTCGTTCAACTCGAACTCGACAACAAGCTTCCTCTTCGTGTCGACAATCAACCTATCCTCACCTATAACAAACATGTTGTCCACATACAATAGTAGTATCATTGGATTTCCTTCCTCAACCTTGTAGTAAAGGTTGGAATCTGCCTTACTCTTGGTAAAGCCCAAACTAGATAGAAAGTTGTCTATCCTCCCATACCAAGTCCTAGGAGCTTGCTTCAAGTCATACAAGGCTTTCTTCAACCTGCACACATATGACTCCCTGTCATGTATCTCAAAACCAAGTGGTTGCTCCACATACACTTCCTCTTCAACTACACCATTCAAGAAATCTGTCTTAACAGCCATTTGGTGTATCTTCTACTTCATCACTACAGCTAGAGCAAGTACTGATCTGATGGAAGTGTATCTGGCTACAGGAGAAAAAATCTCTTCATAATCTATCCCCTCTTTCTGGGAGAAGCCACAAGCAACAAACCTCACCTTGTATTTGTCTATGCTACCATCTACAGCATGCTTGATCTTATAGATCCACTTGGAAATCACAACAGACTTCCCGTCTGGTCTCAGGACCACATCCTAGACATCATTCTTCATGATCGACTGGTACTTCTCGATCATGGCATTCTTCCATTACTTCATCCCGGATCCTGGGAACTTCAGATTCTTTAATATATTCAATAGATAGTTTTCTTGAACTTCATTGCTGGAACAAATGTTTTTTTCCTTGTAGGTGATTGTACACGATCTTTTCTACAAGTCAAATTCAATTGCATGATTAGAAACTTCTCATAGTTTTTCAAAAACATGTTCTTATGCATAAAGATATATGTCATACAGTCATGCAATTATCTTAGCGAATGATTCAATACAACATTTATCCATATCCTATAACTTTCTAGATACCTTCCATCTCCACCAGAACATTGTTAAGAGTGTGCACAACACCCAACATGTCATCAAAGAGGATTCATTCTAGATAAGTAGCAATGGAATGGTGTACAGTACCATAGGCCACTCACCAATTACTTGCATATTAGTAGTATCTTGTTCATTGATGCAATTTTTCTAAAATGCATAATATACATCCTAAATCATAAGTATGTACATGACAAAACAACATCATTTAGGTAATCACATATATAGGAAATAACAATTCAAATACTTATCTTTGTTTGGTTGTTGGGTGGACTCCCTCTCAATCTTTGCTTCCTTGCAGGAACTACTAGAGTGTGCTCCCTCTTGATCTTTGCTTCCTAGATTACCTATCCTTGAACTTATATCCATCCTGGACCACTATGCATGCTTAAGTGTGTGCTAGTGTCATCACTGTGTTATCCTCAATATCTCATACATAACCATACATATATTAGTATAATCCCAGTAGTATCAAAACATTATGTTCCTAAATACTCTTAACATCTATGGTCATGATCATTTCACACACAGGTAATTTATCACAAGCATTAGTATTCAACGTTTCAAAGAGGACTTCTATTACTCATGCATATTCTTATTGACCAAAGGACTCTTCTAGTTATTCATATCATCAATCAAAGTAAGAAACATAATATGCATAAACTATTGATTACTTAAACTTCTAGCTTCAAGAATAATCATTCATACAAAAGTATAAGATCCTAACACAAGGTAGGATTCTAACTTGATATAGGAAAAACATACTTGGCTATCATGTTTGCTAGTTATGTCTAACATACCTAAACAATGTCTTATTAATCTCTTCAATGACTTGTGCTTAGTAACCTGCATAACTCATAAGTTAACCATTGTAGAAACACAATATACATACCTCATAAGTAGAACTTCTATAATGGCTATGGATGAGTCTTTGTCTTCATGTCACCATAGTCATATGTTCTTGATCTAGAACTTGATTTATCTTTCTTGATGTACCTTTCATGTTAGCGGGCAACATCAACCTCATACAACACCACAGTGCATCAGTACAATCATAAGTGTCATAACCCTAATCAGTGAATGTCTTCTATCATGCATTCATACTTTTACTAGGGTGATAAGACAAGTCTAAAATTAATCAAGATTTGTACTAACCTCAATAATATGAAGACAAACATATCATAAACTTAATCATGAACAGATTTCAAAACATACCTCTATTTCCTCAAGTCATACCTGTCGAGATTGTTTGTAGTCTTCTTATGTAAGGACTTAGCCTTATCTCCCTCTGGAACTGGAACTTCTTCACTTATGCAGTTGTCCAAATCATTCTCTTCTAGGATTAACTCAATCCACTTTGATTTGCTAAGACTGGATCTGGAGTTGGATTAGGGTTTGTTAGAGAAACCCTAAAAATTGAAATTTTGAATTTCAAACTTCTGAATGGATGTAAAGATGTGCCTTGATGAGCTAATCAAGATCGTATATTTCAATTTTGAAAACTACAAAATTTGACCCCTCAAAATTGCCTTTGAAACTTCTGGATCTTTTAGACAAGATCCTGAACTAGGGTTTGATAAAGCCTAGTGTTCTGCCCAACCAAAAAGTTTGATATTGTACTCTAAACTTCGATATTTATAAGGCGCTTCCAGCCATGGTCTCAGATTCCAAAAATTTCAACTTTTGTAGAAACCTTAATTTTCCACCTTACTGATCAAAATCCCGAACTAGGGTTTGATCAAGCCCGACCTTCTACCCAATAAAAAAATTTGATATTGGTCTCTAAATTTTGATTTTGATGAAGATAATTCAGCCGTGGTCTCCGATTCCAAAAATTCCAACTTTCTCTAAAGCCCTAAATTCCCGCAGCAGTGACAAGCCAAGAATGAAAGTGCTCTGAATCCAATTCTGTTTTGACAGAAATATGCACCTGATTGTTTCTGGTGCATATCTAAAATTACAAATCCACGTGGATTGAAACTTCATGTTCTGGCAGCCTGACCTGTCATCGTTTCAACCCCACTGATCTGACCTCAATTGGATTCTTTGAGAGAAAGTTATACCAAGTGTCACAACGTGACATGTTTATGGGATACAACAGGAGAGCAAACTTGGACGGAGTTCCACGTGTCACTATTTCAACTTCAGCCTCTGAAATGTGGACCTATGAAAGTACCATTCGTTTCCTACCTGCCATGTTTTATGAAATTTCATCTAGAGATTCCTATCCCAAGTTGTGACCTTTTTTCCTAGGTCACCTATTTATGACTGAGATCTGGAAGAGGCAGAAACACTAGATTGTACGGGTCATAAAACAAACATTAAAGCAAATTAGATGTTTTTCTTCAGACACAAGGTACATGGGGATGTTATCTACGACCTGTGGAAGTTTCAGAACCTGAACCTTCGCCAAAATGGATTTATAGCGAAAGTTCCACAATGACTGGTTTTTGCTATATCAAGCCCTAGCTTCCAATTTGTCGCAAGTGCAACAAGTCTCATAAATGCCATACCATGCCTTCCTTCAGGCTAGCTCTGATACCATGTTATTTTTTCATCATTTAATTCAATATATCTAGGATCTTAACTGAAATAACAACATATATAGCATCTCAAGCATAAGAGACAAGAGACAAGAGACACAAAACATATCACCAGGGAAAACCAAGAAGGTGAAAAACCCCACAACTTCCTCAGAGATAGAATAAGCATCAATACAATGATCATAATGAGAAAACCCAAGAGATAGATATTTTCACCAGCATACTCCTCCTCCATTTGTGCGCACTCCTCCTCTCTCTCACTAATGCGAAGTGAGTGAATGAAAATATGTATCAAATGAGAGTCACACTCTCTATTTATAATTTTACTTTCACTTGACCTCTACTCAACTAGGTCTTCCCCAAATTAACCACTTAACCTAAAGTTGACTGGACTGACCCCACTAGGGTGGTCTAATAACCCTTTGACCCACATAAATCATACAGGGCCGAACCCATCAAGGTGGTCTAATAACCCATTAGGTATAAGTTACGACACTTACAATATAACTTGCAACACTTGCAAGTACACATGACGACACTTCCAATCAGAGGAATAATACATCTCTGTTGGTAATACAATAAGGTACAAATGTTATACATGCAATATACAAGTGAATATCTTCCGAAGTTACATATACCTCAACACTCCTTCCGATGGATCTATTCCTATCGATATCAAATCATCATCTAGGAAACGGATCTAGAAATTCAGGAGTACCTTGGATCTTGTAGTTATTAGTGGTAGGATTCCTCACAAATGACAGTGGGTATACATCAATGAACCCTGATTATCTGATTATACAAGTGTTTGACTTTAGAACATCTATTCACACTTGCTGGTTTGTATTAAGTATCTTAGAGTCCACCATCATTATCGGTGGTTCTCTTTGCATCTGTTAATAGTATACATCAATGACCGGTAATCAGATGGTGTTTTATTATGCTCCACATTACTTTATTTATTCGCATGATATAAACCTTTACTATCACCGATTTGTATTGAAGACCTTGGGAAAAATAGTTGTATCACTCATCGATGCACTTCTAGAGATGCGCAAGATTAGACTACCATGTCATAAGTTCAATGAAGACCTTGTACTCGCACTCATCAAAGTGCATGTTTACACTTCTGAAAAATTTACTTTTGACATGGATCCATTTTGTATTGTCCGTGGCCATGTTTTTTTACTGCTGAGCATGGGTATGCCCTCCTCAGGAAGATATTATATATTTGAGAAATTTCTATGTTTGACTTGCATATGTTATCCTGAATCCTGCGCACGTGAGCTTATCCTTGCTTTGATCAAGACTATCAGTATAAAAATAATGTATTTTGGCCCTTAGCTCTGCTTCAGACCTCACACATTAGGGTGCATTTGTTAACAATCAAATTAACACCCTTAACAAAGTGAGGAGAAGAAGCATATTTTACTATGAGCCCGCAACATGAAGACAAAAGACACGTAAACAAGAGAACAAGTCCTCTCTTCTCTCATCACTACATCCACAATCAGAAAGATTGAGTGAAGAAAGAGGTATACTAAGAAGACAAGGTTCAGTGATTGGACTAGGCATTAAAGGCTCAAATATAAGATCCATGAGTCAAATAGTGAGAACAAATGCACAAAAGTGCATTAATTGTACTTAAATATGCTAAAGTTGTGACAAAATCCCAAAAATACTATGGAAAGTGGGTTTTTGATAGAAAATAATAAAAAATCATGAAAATGGATTATCCCACATTGAAAAGAGAAACTTGAGATCCCATTTCTCAATGCTATAAAACAAAGGCATTTAGGGCATGGTAAGAGGAGGCAAAGAAAGAGCAAAGGTATGTTGGAGAGATTTGAAGGAGTAGAAAGCTCATCTTCATCAAAGGAAATGGTGGAGAAAGGATAGCTCATGGAAAATGAGAATGGATGCATATCAAGTTAGAGAAGTAAGTATCATTTCTTCATTGCTATTAATGAAACAATTCAATTTTCCTTCCATTTAGTTTGCATTCATGATGGTTTTAGATCTTGAGAAATGCTTGATAGTTGATTAAATATATTAGGAAATTTTAGTTAATTTCTTCATATCTGACATTGGAACTCATCATTTCATAGTAATATAACATGTTGAAAGTAGATCTAACACTACCTTAAAAAGTTATTATCAACAAAATGCCGCGATAGATTATATCTTGACTCCATCAATCTCAACAGAGTCAGATATTGATTATGCACTCCTATGGTCAGTTAGCTCCACACATTCTTTTGATTGTTTAGATAATGTTTTTCCTTATGATGAAGCCATCCTGGAAGCTATGGTAGGTCTGAATCATCCATGGGAACATATGCATCAGAGATCCTATTTTATTCCATATCTGAACAATATTGAGAATGGAGATTTTTCAATGAGACCTGGTGGTAATATTGATTTGTCGATCACTCCTTCTATGAAACAAACGACTTATGTTGAAGGTAATATGGCGAACATTTCGACGACTATACTGATCAATATTTCCACCAAACCTAACATTGTGGAAAACATTTTCATTGGAGAAAATTATTCTCCACAGGAGATCTCTTTGTACACCAATTTATTTAAGGAATTTCGTGACGTTTTTTCCTGGTTTTACGAGGAGATGACATGAATAGAACCCTCTATTATTGAGCACGTCATCACGATTTATTCTAATGTGAAACTAGCATGAAAAAAAAAATTATGTTCAACCCTAGGAAATCTACGACCATTAAGGTTGAAGGTGAAAATATCCTTAAGGTTGACTTCATTTATCCTATCGACATGACAGAATGGGTTTCTAACCCAATCTGAGTAGATAAAAGGCAAGGGATCATATGCATATGTACGGACTTTAGGGACATTAATAAATCCTATCCAAAATATAATTATCCCAAACCATTCATACATCAAATCATTGATGCATGTGCAGGCCATGAAATTTTCTCTTTCATGGATGGTTTTTTAGGATATAACCAAATCCAAATTAAACCCGAAGACCAATACAAGACGACTTTTATTTGTCCCTGGGGTACCTTTTCCTATAGGAAAATGTAGTTCGGATTGAATAATGTTGGAGCTACTTTCCAATGAGCCATGAAATTCGCTTTCCATGACATCAAACAGATAGTCGAATCGTATCTGGATGATCTCCCTACATGATCTCGTAAGAGACAAGATCATCTTGACCATTTACAACTCGTGTTTGAACGATGTAGATAATACAAGATCTGGTTAAACCCTAAAAAATGTGTATTCTGCTTCGAGTCTGGACATTTACTAGGTTTCATTGTGTCTAGTCGTGGCATTATGTTCGACCCCTTGAAAGTTGAGGCTATTATCAAATTGCCTCATCCTCGCACCATCAAACAACTCCAAATCCTACAGGGAATGTCTAATTTTCTACTACAATTTATTATGAACTATGCCAATATCACTAAAGGATTCATATGATTGCTTAAGAAAGACATCCACTTTTTTTGGGATGAGGCTGCACAAACTTCGTTTGACGCTTTGAGAAAATCATTATTATCATCCCCCTTGCTGAGTCTTCCAGATTATACTAAGGATTTCCTTCTATATCTCATGGCGTCTATTTCCACAATCAACATAGTCCTAGTTCAAAAGGATGACAAGCTGCAAGAGCATGGCATTTATTATCTTTCTCGTGCACTTGTAACTATTGAATATAAATACTCTCACGTCGAGAAATTGGCATTTGTTGTTGTCTATGTCATTCAGAGATTACGTCATTATATTTTGTTGTGGACCACAATAGTTATAGTAGATGTTAATCCTTTTCAATATGTATTAACCCAACGAATCATCGAAGGGAAATTTAATAAGTGGATTGTCATTCTGCAAGAATTTGACCTAAAATTTCAATCTGCTAAGTCAAAAAAGTTTTTGGTGTTCGTCAAGCTTATCTCCAAGTTTCCTAGTGATGTAATCAACAATGATGAAGATTCATCATTACTTGATGAACATATTTTTCTCATTTAGACCTTTGACCCATGGTATGGAGACATCTTAATATATATCCATACATTGAAGTGTCCACTGATTTTCTCCAGAGACAAACGACGAAAGCTTAGGCATCATGCCAAGAACTACCTCATTATTTCTAATACACTCAATAGACGTGGGGTAGATTCCATATTAGGCCATTGTTTGACTCTGGATGAAGCCGAATCAGTATTGAATGATGCCCATACTAGAGCCTGTGGGGGTCATCTTTCTGGGTTGGAAATAGCCCAGAAAATAACGTGTGTTGGGTATTTTTGGCCACCATCTTTAAAGATTGCATGGAATCTATACAACACTGCCAACCATGCCATTTTTTCACAAAGAAAATGTGAGCACACCCAACTCCTCTTCACCCTGTTATCACAACAGGTCCCTTCACCAAGTGGGGGGTTGATTTTATGACTTGTAATCCAGTTTCAACTGGAGGACATCACCATATCATCGTTGCCCTCGACTGCTTTACGAAGTGGGCCGAGGAAATTCCTACTATGAAAGAAGATGGAGAAATGACATCTTACTTTGTTTTCAATCAGATCATTGCTATGTTCGCTATTCCTAAGGAGATCATCACCGACCACGGTAGACATTTCCATAACAACATGATGACCGATTTATACACTGATAAATTTTTTTCAAGAACACTCGTATTCGTTTTATCTGTAAGAGAATGGGAAAGTTGAAGTAGTCAATAAAACTTTGAAAACTATTCTTCAATGTACCGTTAATGCGAGTACATCAAACTGGCACATCATGTTGTATCTAGATCTTGGGCATATCGATTCAATCTTAAGACTACTACAATATTTTCACCTTTTCAACTCGTTCATGGGTTGGAGGTAGTCATACCAGTTGAATGCGAGATTCCATCTTTGAAGTTGGATATCCAGCTACTTCCCAAAACTTCTTCTTTAGAAGAGCATTTGCTTCATTTAGAGCATTTAGATGAGTAGCATCGTGATGCACTTACTGTGAACGAAGCTCATAAGAGCTGAGTTAAACATCAATATGATAAGTCTATAAAACCAAGGGTTTTCTTAGTAGGAGACCTTGTTTTGGTCTACGATCAAGACAAGGACCCCTTGGGGGCAGGCAAGTTTAAATCCATGTGGCTCGGACCTTATATTGTTTCTAAAGTGTTGAAGAAGTGATCTTATGAGTTGACATATTATGATGGTTATAAGTTTCATCACCCAGAAATGGGCTCTACTTGAAAAAGTGTTAAACTTAGTCCTACATGATTTTTCTTGTACTATAGTTGTATATTCATTGTAGAGTTAGTCTTTTGGATTTATCGTCTTATGTTTCTTCTCGATTGTGGTTTTATATGACAACCGAGTACTTCATAGGATTCGTTGATGGTGCTCGTCGCCACACTCGTCAATTGGCTTCAGTGGTTTGGGTTATTTACTCACCCTCTAGCCAACTTGTTTCTTCGAGAGGCACTTGTTTGGGCCCTCAGATGAACACCATAGCTAAGTATAATACGGTTATAGAATTACTCTGATATTCTATCCATCACGACATTTCATGTTTGGATTTCATACTCGATTTGCAGTTAGTAGTAATTCAGTTGACAAGTGAGTATAGGGTTAGAGATCCTTCTTTGCTACGTCAGTTTTTGTGAGTTAGATTACTTGAAAGACATTTTGATTACATTACATATCAACATATTTCAAGGAATTTCAATACATTAGCATATGCATATGCAAATTATGTTCTTGACTGGCATTTATATCATACACAATAACATTTAAAACACATAAGATAACATGTATATAATCAATACTGTCTATATATATATTGGGTCCAAAAAATATGAGTCTGAGTCAACTGCTATCAAAATATACAAAGTGGGAATAAACAGCGTCAAAAAATAATATGTCATTGATCTCCCTATGGAGAGGGAGGAGGCTCATCTAGCTCTGCTACAACCTCTCTATAACGGATGACTAGCCTAGCTACTTTCCTATGCAACTGAATCCATGCTGAAGGAACCCCTACTACATGTTCCTGCATATCAAGCGACATTCGTTCTATCTTGTATGTAGGGATGTCATGAGTCAATTGAATCATCTTCCCATCAATGCGCCTCAGCATGGTATCTGTAGCACCTAGCTCGGTTGGTCGTGTGTATACTCTAGGATGCCCAACAGGCCTCGTTGCTCACACATATGCAGAAGTTATATATTGTTAGTACTCATACTCATTATAAAAATTATATATACAAAAAAGAAAAAATTAAATAATTTTTCAAAAACATAAACAAATTTTCGTACTTATCTCTCCCCAGGATGCCCCTGGAGGCAACATTAGACCTGGATCACCTCAGAAATCCATGCCTGCATACAGAAACTACTCTAGTGATGGTACCTGGCGGCTACACCACCCCAGATAATCCTTGTCGGCATATGACAAGATTGTTTCGCCACTACCCTGACGCAAGAATATATCACCCCACCGAGTCATCAGTGGCTGGTGGGGGTTCAATGCTGGTAGGGCCATCCCCAGAATAAGAGTGAGGAATCTCTTGAAGAAAAAGGTGCATAATATACTACTGCATCCAAAATTATTTTTCTTCCCCGTCTTGCATTCTTTCAGCTGATGTTTCATGTTCACCAGTAAGCCTGAGCACCCGTCGAATATAACATTGCATAGACACTCTATGCCTATCTACATATAGTTCGGTGAGGCCAAGTGTTGTGCCGCACTTCCCATGATCTTAATTATTGTGTTCAATATCACCTTTAGTGGGAAGCTTGAAATCTACCTAGTTGGAACTTGGATCCCAATTTTTCAGTGATGGCTATGAAGTAGGTGATGATGTAATATTTAATAGACAAAATACCAAATCCCCTAAATGTTCGTTTTAGGTTCACCACCTCACCTCGTCTAAATAGAATGATTATGAAACATATGTCATCAATGGTAATATCCCACATATCTCCTTGGATATTGAACATGCCATGATCAACATCCCAATATCCCACGAGCATTTGGAGCAGATGTGTTTGTACACGCATGTTTGTTGTATGGAAAAACTTTAAGATCCCACACCTCCTTAATACGTTCAATGTAAGAGGATCTCCCATATAATTCCTATCCATGGCCTCATGCTCCCTCTCTCTCCAAGTTAGAACCATCCTACATCAACCATTTCCTTTCCATGGATTAATTTGTGGTTTTTATTTTTGAACTGCGGTACCCGCGGCTTCACCTCTTCAATAGAGGTGGGTACTATTAGGTTTATAAGAGCATACATATTTTAAATTTCGAGAGAAATAAACATAAACAAGCAATCACATAATAGAGACACATAATTTACCATGCGGGGAAAACCAGCACCCAATGAATATCTTCATTACCCTTGACCTAAACCGGCCAAGCCAGGACAAGTGAGCTAGCCACCGCTCACCTCCAGGACGCTTTACAATGGAGCCTCCTCAAGCCTTTTATAGGCTTTATTACATGCAATACCTTGGGCCAATACCATGCGAAACAAAAAACCATGTGCCCAAAAACATGTGCTAGACCTAACCAGCTTTGACTCAATCCCGAGTCAAGGTTAACCCTAACAATCCCCCCTTTAAACTTGACTTGGAGTAATCACCAACCCCCCTGAAAGTTTTAGCCGAGGAATCTCACATACATCGCCTATCACCTAGGTCTTTCTTTCGACTTTACCGATGAGTTACCAGGGGTATGCATGCCTTACCAGGTCTTACATCCATATGCCCTTTTACATGCAAATTGCTCCATTAATTTTTATTTTTTTTCATCTATCTTCATGGCGACTACACCATCACCATCCATTGCTTCATCCTCTCGCTTTTCCATGCTCGCTTTATTGCTCATTTTCTGCCATGCACCTTTTAAAATACTTATCTTACTTCTCATGTGCAGAATTTTCATGTTACCATTTACACCTATGTGCTTGCCATGCTTTTCATATGCCATGCCCCCACATTCTTGACCATGATTCATAAAACCATGAACCATCATTTCATAAACCCATGCTCATAAAAAATAACTTTGAAAACATTTTATGACATGAAAGAGCCATTTTATGTCCCTTTTAATATGACGTGAGCCTTTTAAGAAGGAAAAACTATTTTAATAATGATTTTACCTTTCCACCTTTTCATATCTCCCATTTTAAATAACGTGAGCTCCTCCTCTAATAAAATACCTTCACCATTTACCATGATTTATACACGTGAACCTTTTTAACACAAACCATTGGTTTTCTCAATCGGTTTTTGCAATTTCACTTGGATTGATGCTCATACTCTAGTTTAACACCATCAACAACTGTCCCAACTTTTTTTTCACATGGGCAATTAGATCTTTCAGTGGATTGGCTCTATCTTCTTCACACACAAAAATGTTCCCTGCGGCTACCTTGTGAACTTCACGGCTCCTGCAATTTTGAAATGGGTTCTCCTTACAAGAATCCAACAATAGTGATATACTTCATGCCTTTGCATGCTAGGGTTTCTTTTACCTTCACATTGTCGGCCTACCTCGAGCTGTATTTTCACAAGTAGTGATTTCCTCCTTCACGACATGAGCACGGATATCTCTTCAGCCAGTAGATCTTTCATGATTTTTAACGTTAACTTCCAGCAGACTCTTCATGGGAATCTGGCCATAGTTCTTCGAATGACGGTTCCTCAACTACACAACAAGTTCACGAAGCACACGATCTCTCTTTGGAATCAACCAGTGAGCCTCTTGTTCCACAGCTTGGAGTGTTCCTCACAATATCTCTTGGGCATTCATCCAATGTTTGGCTGCAGCACTGCGATCTCCACTTTGCAAATCTACAAGATCTACATATCCAACTAGATTTGCACCAGATCTACAATGATCTTCTTCTTACACCACTTCGTTCACATGGCCTACGCCCTTCAATTAAGCAGCTCACGGATTTCCTTCTTCTTGTCCATTTCACGTTGGATCTCTCTAGATCGCTATAGTGGCAATGATCTCTTCTATGATGGTTAACATGGATTAGGGCACACCCAAATCAATTCTCCTTTCACGAGACAATTCCCTCTCTCCACATAGACTAGATCTGACTAGATCCACAACGTTCTACCTCTGCACACTTATAGCATTACATGAGCACAACAACAACAACAATACTCTAACCATGGCTCTGATACCACTTATTAGGTTTATAAGAGCATATATATTTTAACTATCGAGAGAAATAAACAGAAACAAGCAATCACATAATAGAGACACATAATTTACCATGCGGGGAAAACCAACACCCAATGAAGATCTTCATTACCCTTGACCTAAACCGGCCAAGCTGGGCCAATTGAGCTAGCCACCGCTCACCTCCATGGGAAATGACAAACCATGTGCCCAAAAACATGTACTAGACCTAACCAACTTTGACTCAATCTCGAGTCAAGGTTAACCCTAACAGGTACCCACGAGTCTTCCTATAGGAAACATGCACACATTTCATGTGCTTGCGATTTTTACTCAGCCAGACTCGTGAGTACGAAGCCCTAGTTTTATAATGTGCTTAAAAACCTCAAAAACATTATTAAAAAATTAAATAAATGGATTGAATTGATAGAGAAGGAAGAGATAGCTTACCTGCAACTGACGGAGTTCGATTTCACTTCCCGAATTGATCGTAATCGACGTTTGAAGTAAGAGGGTTTTTCTCCTTTTCTCCAATGGTAAAATGGTTTTGTGAGTTATGTTTCTAATTTGACACTATTTATACAAATATTTTCGAATTTTTACCCCCTTTATATAGTTTCAAATTCCTTTTTTAATTTTATTTAATCCTAATGACCCGTTTTTTAGTTGTTTTGATTAGGTAAGGATTTCAAAGGCGTTTTTCTCACTATTAGTTACAAAAGGTGATTAATACAAAGGTTTGTTTTATTTTGACATGTTAGTTTAGCTCAACACATTAGATCTATTCTGTCATTTTATGTTATTTCAATTTTCGAAATGTCCTTTGTTCACTTTCAATTACAATTTTCTGCTAATCTGTTGATGTTGATTCTATCTATAGTTCGTCCTTCATTTGACATATCAAGGAACTTATACATTGTACAACATTTTTACCTAATATTAAGTTCCCTGTTCCGATAGAGTTTTTTCATGCTCCTGTTAGACTCTTTAAAATTAACAAGATTGTCAAGCATACTTGTCTTATTCAAACACGTTAAAGAACTTGAACATATATCCACCTAGATATAAGTTTACCCGTTTTCCGGATCTTTGTGGATTACTTCCGAAAAAGGTATACTCTAGTCATAATGATTAGAAGAGTCATATATCGTACACTTTTACACTTTTTTGGGTGAGGAGGCCAACTTTACGAAAAAGTACAGTATGGAGTTCTTGTTTAAGTTTTTTAGACTCCTTAAATATGAAAACACCGACGAGCACATACCAAATCAGGCTCGATATTAAAATCCACGAGTAGGTGTATGGAGTTTTTCTTTATGTTTTTAAGACTCCTTAAATATGAAAACACTATCAAGCACAAACAAAACCAGGCTCAATATTAAAATCCATGGATCCATAAACTATCGAGTACTAGTAATCTCTTCTTCAAACTCGTTAAAACATGAAGAAGGTCCTGATTTTCCCTCCCATGGACTCGTTAAATTACACATCGTTGGAATTATACCAAGCATTCTTCTCTCCCCTCTTCGAGCTTGTTTTAAAAATGAAGGACTATTGAGTTTTTTTTCTTGGACTCATTAAAATTAACAAGAAAGATATTATCGAGCTTTCTTTTCAATCTTTTCATGCTCGTTAAAACTAAGAAAATACATTCTTTAACAAAAAGATAAAGGGAAGGGAAATATCCTCTATTTCATTTCATTTATGGCAGCAGTCTATCCTTGAACATAGCACATTTTTTAGTCTATGAAACAAGTTTGGGTTCTAGTTTTGGCCTTAGGATAAACTTGATCTTAGAGTTTTTACTCCTCCAGTTGGTTACTCTTCCAATCATATGAAGAATTTTTTAGTGTCTCCTACATCGCATATTTATAGCATTGTCCCTTTGTCTTCAAATATTCCTAAGTCACTCTTATGTCGTGCTCAGTGTTCAACGATACCACTTGTGTAGACCATTATGTAGTTTCCTTGACCTCATGTGTCGGCCATTCCTTGGTATCAGTATGTTTCATCATGTACTCTGTCCTACTCCAAATCATATCAACCTTTGATTTTATTT
Source organism: Larix kaempferi (assembly GCA_027924585.1). Classification (NCBI taxonomy): domain Eukaryota; kingdom Viridiplantae; phylum Streptophyta; class Pinopsida; order Pinales; family Pinaceae; genus Larix; species Larix kaempferi. The sequence continues at coordinate 8,605,172 of BSBM01000487.1, forward strand.
CTCATGTTGGATGATGGAGTATTCCTTAAGGCCTCCCTTCCAACAGACTTCTTCTAATTGACTTCAACTCATCTTGCTATGGGAATGAAGTTTAGAGTTTTCGGTAGTACCTTGGGGACTGCAGTCACTAGTGGCAATTTCCCTCGCTATTGGGTAGTGAGAATACATCAATGTATCCTACTCGATGGATTCTTCAGGTGTTCGACTTGAAGACCCCTTATTCACACTTGTTAGAATGTACTAGGTACCTTGGGCCCCATTTTCATTATTGGTGGGTTCCCTCGCATTTGTTAAGCGTCCACATAAATGGCCAGTAATCAAACGGTGTCCTCCATGTTCAACTTCAACTCATTTATTCACATGGTTAGGATTCGTACCTTGAGAGAGTTTGGATGAAGACCTTGGGCCTATAATAGCATAATCATATTTTTGTTATTTCCCATGCTGTGCAAGACTGAGCCACACCCATTCTTGGCTCTTGATGAGACATAGATCTAGTTTGTTTTTATGGCTATGATATCCTATTTTTACATGGATCCACGCTTGTATTTCAGTGGCCATGATATATACATCTTTCTGTTATGTATTGGAGATCATGTTCTACCATTTTGAACATCTCTTGATATCAAGATTGTAATTGCTCGTTGACCTTGTTTCTATTTCAGGTATCGTTTGTGATCTCATCATGTGGTCTCTTTGATCCTCCTCTTCCTATATTGCAATGCATTTAGGCCATCATTTCCCTCTGACCTCATACATTAGGGGGCATCTATTATCGGTCAAATTATCACTTCTCCGTCTGTGACCAAATTTCCTTGTCGGTCACAGAAAGACACTATGGATGGAAGAGCTTACTTGACCTTAGAGGATTTGGATCTGAACTTTGCAATCCTTTCCTCAATAAACATATTTTTGTAACTATTTTGAAGCATAACTATGACTTTGATATCTTTCAACACGCAAGTTAACCGTGGGTGGCTATATAGACAACCCACGAGTATCATCTAAAATGTTGCACCTGCTAGCTGCAAGACACAATAGCCGCGATTCACTCATAGGTTGTCTGAAGGCATACTCATGGATATCTTTAAAAATCTCAAAAAAATATATAAAAACACAAATTATGGATTCGTTAGGGAAGTTATTCAAACTACATTAACTTCCCAAGACAACTTCTTTTTCAAACCTTCCCTCTTATCCTTGCCATAAATACAAGGGGATGGGATTGGGAGAGAGGAGAAAACTTTGGTAAAGGAATTATGGAGTAATACTTACTCAAGAGAGAGGAGCAGGAGACCAGGGTCTGATTACAACAGTTCCAGTTGTAGGACGAGTATAACTAGCTATTATTTATGCAAATAAAATCATATTTTTCCCTTCCAATAGCACTTGCCTTTGTGTAAACTTGATGTTTGAATCTGTCATATGAATATATATATGAGTTTCAATTTCAATTGTTTATCTTTATATAGTCAAATTGCTTTAAGAAAGGCAGTCTCGTTGATTGTAGGTCCATCAGTTGGAGTAGTATAGTAGTGGATCGATAAGATTGGATTTTGAAAGCTTGGATCAACTAACGATTATCCAAGTATGAACCTCATATTTAATCGTATTTATTTTATGAATGGAAAGAAGTGTTGAATGTTACATATACTTACTTTTCTATTTCTGCAATAAAATTTGATGTACCTTGGCGACCTTTGTTTCCCAGTCATAGGTTATTAAACCGCATAACAGAACTGGCGAGTCCGTTGGGGAGCACCTGTTTATGCTTTGGGGATTCGTGAGATACTTTCTTTCAGTTTTTATCAACTTTTAGTTCTCTGTGAAGGTTTTCGGGGTATTTTCCATCCATGTGCTTGACTTAGTTGTGGTCTTATCTTTAGTTTTCTTTCTTTTTAAAAAAAAATTCAGAGCCTACCCATGAGTTGCATATACTTACAATCACAGTTATCCTTCCTCACCTGCAATTTTCTTATATCTGTACCCGCGGGTCACTCATGTGAATCTGGAGACACAGTTGCAGTTTTTCCCTGAGAGAATTGTTTTTTTCTTTTAGGGTTTGTTTTAAGGGTTGGTTGCTTTGGTTTGGAAAGTCCTCTTGTTGATTTTAGACCTTCTGACTACTTATGAGTTGTTGTCTGAGTATTTGTTATCCCTTTGCAAGATTTATTTTGGTTCTTTGTGCTTTTAAAGGTACCTAACTCTTTCTAACCCATAGTTTGCTTGGCATATGCTTGGACTTGGTCCTTTGTAGTTACTGGTGTTTAGAGAACCGCATAATATATATATAGATTCATTGCTTTATGTTTTGCATATCAGTTGTTTCTTATAGTATCTCGTTGCCAAAACTTAGTTACTTTTAGATCATTTGAAGCAACATTTTGGGTTGGTCTTTTTCAGTCCTTTGCTAGAGCCAAAGTTTTGATTTTTATAGCTTTAGGTTCATCTTTCCTTCTCCTGCATGTCTGATTGTTCTTGTTTGTTCATAGTTATTTTCCTTTTCTTTCATTTTTAAAGAAAAAATCAAATCAAAAGAAAATTTTCTTTATAACAAGATTTTTTTTTTTCAAAGTAGTTATAGCCATATATGCTATCTTCTTTGAAAAATTATAAAAAAAATAAAATTGTTTGTTTCAGGTTTACTTTGCGATTTTACATTTTGAAAGCTAAGCAACAAGAAAATTGTGAAGAATTTGCATTGTCATATATACATTTTTCTTTCATTTGTAACCAATTCACCCAAACACACTACCCTTTTGAGTAAACAAAAACCCTAAAAAGAATCATTAATCTAAAAATTTTAGTAAATTTTCTTTTTAGGTCACACAAACCAACTAGCTTAGGCTAGGGTTTTGGAATAGAGCATCTTAAACGTTCCAAAACCATTTAAATCTCAAAATCGTAGTAAGAAATTCTTTAGGTAAATCCACTGTTTTGGAAGTGTGCCGGGAAGCTCCACTCAAACCGGAGTTAAGCACGGGGACGTGTGAGGTTGATCAGTCGGGGATACCCCCCCTATTTTCAATCGAGCATCTAATAGAGCTGACACATGTACGGGTATCCATTAGTACCTTGTGTGGTTTTGTGTTTTGGTCCTAGTTACCCTTCCCATACGTGTTGGTTCGACCTATGACTTTCTCCTTGGACTCTTTCTGCAACTGTGGTACCCTTAGTATCTTTAACCTATAGGGATTTAGACAGGTGATGGTGGAAGGATATTTCCACGGTACCTAGGATAGACGTAGGAGGAAATCCCTTGTAGTTATTTGGGTGGGCATTTGGTGATTCAAATTCTTGCACCCAAAGACTCTGTATTGTGGACCTCGGGTAACTGCCCTTCCCTACTATAACAATTTTTTCTAGGCCCTAATCATCCAAGACATCCCTTTGAGAGTATGATCTATGTTTTCCTGGTCTTCATTACCATAAGAAATTTTTTATAGTGGTGTGTTCTTTGTTTCCTATTGTTTTAGTGGCCCCTAGGTTGATCACTTAGTATATCTTTGTTGTAGTTTTGGAGTACCAACCTCCTCGTAGTTCATGAAGGTTGAGAAACCTTCCTGCACTCACCGTGGAGCCTCCACCCCCACCTCAGTGACGTAGAATAGACTCACGTGGTTCTTTTGAACTCACTGGTACAACTGAACCCCCTAGAGAAGCCCACCTTATCTCTCAAACTCAATCGATTTAGGAAACCATTTAGGTTGAATATTTTCCTAGAGAAGAGTTCACGAGACCCTTGAACCCTTCACTAACTGCACCTAACAACCCTTTATTAGAAAGAGTTGTCTCTTTATGGCTCCCTCGGTTTAGTGTATATAGGTTTGCACCTGGTCTTTCTATGGATAGCATAGGGGATACATCGAGAGTTCCTCAGACTCCCACTTCACCTATCATGTTGGGAGGTTTATCTCCCCCACACTTGAACACATCGGCACCAAGTTTGTGGCAATTCACTTCTTCTCGTAGTACCTCTTTCAGTTTCAATGCTGGATCTTGAGGTTTGTCTACCACCCAAGTTGCGATGACATCTCTTCCCTTTTCATCCACCATTGACCCATATATTATTCTTTTTTTGGGAATACCCTTGGTTTCCTTTACATATTCCCCTTTTGTTCAACAGTTCTAGGTCAACCCTAATTTTTCTCCTTTCAATCAAGGATTTCCTTGGCACGGAGGACACATTGCTCCTTCTGCACCATTTGTACACTCAATGCCTGCCTCTTACATTGCTTCAATGTTAGGTTTTAACCCCTTTACAGGATTCAATGCACATTCTTCTAATGTACAAATCTCTAATGTTCATGTAGGGAGTAGTCCCTTTTCACTATTTGGTGGAGGGGGCAGTAACAGTTACACTAACCCTCCAATCGGAGGCACTTTAACCCAACCGCAATGGACTGGTCCACAAGGAAGTAATTCGCTATCTTACTGCTGGAGTGACTTTCACAATGTTATTTCTTCACAACCGATGGCTGGGGGCATCCCAAACAAACCTTATAGGATCCAGGGTTCGGGTGGTTCCCCTTACCAGGATCCCCCAAATCACACGCCATCGACATGACCTCATTTTCCTTTTCTGACAACTTTAAATTTTCCAAACCTTTCAAAACTAATGAATGACCCGATGCAAAACAACCCTGCTTGGCCTCTGGTTCCAACCAAACTCCCTTCGTACATTCCAAAATTTGAAGGAAAAACTGGTGAAGACCCTAGAGATCATGTCACGACCTTTCACCTCTGGTGCTCCTCTAACTCGTTAAATGACAACTCGATTCAATTGAGGCTCTTTCAAAGAACCTTAAAGAGCATTGCATCTAAGTGGTATATCGAATTGCCTCCTGCAGCATATAACAATTTTTGGGATTTAGAGACAGTTTTCTTGAATCATTTCCAGTTTCTTGTCCGGTATGATGCCGGTATGGATCTTCTCTCTACCTTTAGAAAGAACAAAGCCACCCATTTCTATGATCATATTTTGGAGTGGCGAAGACGGAAGCGACTCATTAAATCCAAGATCCCCCCATAATTTCTTTTTGAGTGGTATTTAAAATCACTACTACCTTACATCTCTAAAGATGTTTCAACTTTTGGGGTCACTTCTGAAGAGGAATCAATTTTAAGGACCCAACAGCTCGACTTGATCTACGCTCATTCTAGGATCCTTTATGAGATAATTCCTGACTCACCTAGGTCTAATATAGATCTCGGTAAGCCTAAACCTAGACCACATGCCGATGTAATCATTGGTTCAGTCGACTCATCCGCACTAGAAGCTTTAACGAAATAAGTCCATGCACTTTCAGTAAATCAGTCTGCTATGGAAGCAACTATGGTTGCATCCTCCCCTTCAAAAATAGAATCTGTACAAAATGTGCAGACAAACCAAAAGGGTCCTTTATAGGGATAATTTTAAGGACCCATACTTATTTAAAAGTGCATAAACCTTGGAAAATCTTACCAATTCTTAAAATGTCAACTATAAAATATTTGGCGATGTTTTTCTAAAATTATTTCAATTTCTAAGTATTTTCTATAGTTTATATAATAATTTGGCGATTTTTAGAGTGAAAAAAGTTTACCCCATCAAAATTGGGCGAAATAGGGCTTCAAAAAATGCAAATTGGCGAATCGTTTTGTGGAAAAATACATGGAAAAATAGCCCATGGGCTAAATTTCGCCCCTAAAATTATCCTTGGTCCTCTACAACCAAAGAATATGAAAAAGGGTAATAAAGGGAGGGGAATCAACAAAATCCCAAGAATACTGAAAATGCCGAGGAGGGCAAGAAAGATAAGAATAAGGTAAAGTTTCCTTGCAAACTTTGTAAAGGGGACCACTTCACTCATCAATGCCCTCTCATAGATGAAGCCCAAAAAATATTACATGAAAAGAAATCAACTATCTTGAAGGATCCTTTTCCCCAAGGACAAATCCCAGCTTATGGAAGCTCTAATATTGGGGGCACTCACTCAGCTACATCAGTTTATCAGTCTTATATTAATATGGTTAAATCACACACTCTACTGCAGACAAGATCCAAGAATTATAACCCAGATATGCAGCAGAAAGACAAATATATTCTTGATTCATCTATTCCTCTCCACATCGAGATACCAACATAGCCTTTGCCGAAGATACCAAAAGGTGTCTATGAATGGGCAATGCACAATCCTAACGCGGGGGCTTCTCCAAACTAATCCATGGTGGAAGAATTATCCCAAACATAGTGTGCTATGTCCGTGCTATAAGTCTTGCAAATATGCCCATCGTAGCGTAATGAACTTTTAGCGGCAATAGGTAGCATGGATTTGTCAAGTATGCTTGCTAGATTTGATATGCCAAGTATCAAACCCTGATTTCTTATCATGTGGCCTTCCAGATCGAATTAGTCCATGGTTCAAATACCATTGGACGAACGGTAGTAGATGAAGGCTGTCGACGTGTGTAATGTCTATATTTTGTTGGAAATCCTTGGGATCCCTTGAGTTAGACCCTTCGAATACATTAGTCACTACTTTTGACGGAAGATATTTCTGTCTGCATGGATTCTTATCCTCATTCGAGATTCATCTTGCCGGTAAAGTAGTTTCATTCGAGGTAGAAGTTGTGGATGCTTCTCTCGACTACAATCTATTGTTGGGAAGAAGTTGGACGTACGCTATGCAAGCCATCCCCTCATCCATTTTCCGAGTGCTTTTGTTCCCTCATGAAGGTAATATCGTCACAGTTGATCAACTATCCTTCACTCAGAAAAACAACACAACCCCATCGGATTCAAACATACCTTGGATTGATCAAGCTCGTCCACGCAGTGAGAGATTAGGAGTAGGTATGTATTCATATTTTATGGGAACATTGATATATCTTCTCCTATAAACTATGTTGGTTTAACAAGTACCATCGACACATCGTCTCGAGAGGTTTTTACAGTAAGTAAAAAACCTGATCCATGGATCCTTCCTACTCAACAAGGACCAATTGTTCCCTTATCCATTGCAGAAGTGGCTTACAAAACATCACAAAATGTTGTCATAGATTATATCTCGTCTCCGTCGGTCTCAATAGAGTCAGGTCTTGATTATGCACCTAAATGGTAAGTTAACTCCGCACATTCTTTATATTGTTTAGATATGCTTTTTCCTTTTGATGAAGCCATCCTGGAAGCTATGGTAGGTATGGATCAGCCATGGGAACATATGCAGCATAGATCCTATTTTCTTCTAGATTTGAACACGATTGAGAATGGAGAGTTTTCAATGAGACCCGGTGGTAATATTGATTTTTCCATCACTCCTTCTACGAAACAAATTATTTATGCTGAAGGTAATATAATCAATATTTTGACGACTATACCGATCAATATGTCCACCAAACCTAACATTGTGGAAAACATTTTCATTGGAGAAAATTGTTCTCCACGGGAGATCTATTTGTACACCAATTTATTTAAGGAATTCTATGACTTTTTTTCCTAGTCTTATGAGGAGATGCCAGGCATCGACCCCTCTATTGCTAAGCACGTCATCACGACTCATCCTAATGTGAAACCAGTACAAGAAAAACTTTGTCCGGTCAACCCTAGGAAAATTGTGGCCATTAAGGTTGAAGTCGAAAAGCTCCTTAAGGCCGGCTTCATTTATCCTATCGACATGACGGAATGGGTTTCTAATGCAGTCCCAGTCGATAAAACGGAAGGGACCATACGCGCATGTACGAACTTTAGGGACCTTAATAAAGCCTATCCAAAAGGTAATTATCACACACCATCCATAGATCAAATCATTGATGCGTGTGCAGGCCATGAAATATTATCTTTCATGGACAGTTTTTTGGGATATAACCAAATCCAAATTAAACCCGAAGACGAACACAAGGTGGATTTTATTTTTCCTTGGGGTACTTTTTCCTATAGGAAAATGCCGTTCCAATTGAAGAATGTTGTAGCTACTTTCCAATGAGCCTTGAACTTTGTTTTCCATGACATCAAACATGTATTCGAACCGTATATGGATGATCTCCCTGGACGATCTTGTAAGAGACGAGATCATCCTGACCATTTATGACTAGTGTTTGAACGATGCAGATACTACAAGATCCAGTTAGACCCTAACAAATGTGTATTATGCGTCGAGTCTGGACAAGTTACCCGGTTTCATTGTGTCTAGTCGTGGAATTATGGTCATCCCCTTTAAAGTTGAGGCTATTATCAAATTTCCTCCTCCTCGCACCATCAGAAAACTTCAAAGCCTAAAGGGAATGTCTAATTTTCTATGACAATTTCATTATGAACTATGCCAATATCACTAAAGATTCATGCAATTTCTTAAGCAAGACACCCATTTTTTCTGGGATGAGGCTGCACAAACTTCGTTTGACTCTTTGAAAAAAGAATTATTATCATCCCCCTTGCTGAGTCTATCGGATTATACTAAGGATTTCCTTCTATATATCACTATGTATGTTTCCACAATCGACATATTCCTTGTTCAGGAGGATGACAAGCTCCAATAGAATGTCATTTATTATCTCTCTCGCGCACTTGTAACTCCTAAACTTAAATACTCTCACATCGAGAAATTGGCATTAGCCGCTATCTATGCCATTCAGATATTACTTCATTATATTTTGTTGCGGACCGCCACAGTTATAGAAGATGTTAATCCTTTCTAGTATATATTAACTCGACATATCATCAGAGGAAGATTTAATAAGTGGATTGTCATTCTGCAAGAATTTGACCTAACATTTCAATCTGCTAAGTAAAAAAATTCTTTGGTGTTCATCGATCTTATCTCCGAGTTTCCTAGTGATGTACTCGATAATGAGGAAGATTCATCATTACTTGATGAACATATTTTTCTCATTTCCACCTCTGACCCATGGTATGGACACATCTTAATATATATCCAGACTTTGAAGTGTCTGTCAACTTTCTCCAGAGACGAACGACGAAAGATTAGGCATCATGCCAAGAACTACCACATTATTTATAATACACTCTATAGACATGGGGTAGATTCCATATTAAGTCCTTGTTTGAATCTGGATGAATTCGAATCAGTATTTAATGATGCTAATAGTGGATCCTGTGGGGGTCATCTTTCTGGGTTGGAAACAACCAATAAAATACTGCATGCTGGGTATTTTTGGCCCAACATCTTTAAATATTGCATGGAAGCCATAAAACACTGCCAACCATGTTAGTTTTTCACAAAGAAAATGCGAGCACACCTACCTCCTCTTCACCCTGTTATCATAGTAGGTCCCTTCACCAAGTGGGGGGTTGATTTTATGACTTGTAATCCAGTTTTGGCTGGAGGACATCACCATATCATCATTTCCTTCAACTACTTTACGAAGTGGGCCGAGGCAATGCCTACTGAATCAGATGGAGAAACAGAAGCTTAATTCATTTTCAATCAGATGAGTTCCAGGTTCTCTATTCCTAAGGATATCATCACCAATCACAGTAGACATTTCCATAACAACATGATGACCGATTTATACACTATGCTAGTTTTTCGACCAAAACACTTGTCTTCATTTTATCCGCAAGAGAATGGGAAAGTCGAAGAGGTCAATAAAACTTTGAAAACTATTCTTCAACGTACCGTTAATTCCAGTAGATCAAACTGGCACATCATGTTGTATCTAGATCTTTGGGCCTATCGATCCAACGTTAAGACTGCTACAGGATTTTCACCTTTTCAACTCATTCACCGGTTGAATGCATAATACCATTTGAATGTGAGATTCCATATTTGAAGTTGGATATCCATCTACTTCCCAAAACTTCTACTTTAGAAGAGTGTTTGCTTCATTTAGAGCATTTAGATGAGCAACGTTGTGATGCGCTTACTGCAAATGAAGCTCCTAATATCCGAGTTAAACATCAGTATGATAAGTCTGTAACACCAATGGTTTTCTCAAAATGAGACCTTGTTTTGGTCTATGACTAGGACAAGGACCCCTTGGGGGAAGGAAAATTTAAATCCATGTGGCTCAGACCTTATATTGTTTCTAAAGTGTTGAAGAAGGGATCTTATGAGCTGACCGATTATGATGGTTATAAGTTTCCTGAGCCCAGAATTGGGCTTGTAAAATTAGTCACAGCAGATCTAATGAACAAATAAATCAATCACAACAGATGAACATAGAAAATATGGTGTAAAACTGTGCAAAACATGCATCAGTGCTCAATATCCCAGTAAGGGTGAATGATTACAATACAATACAGTAACAATGACTGAGCAATTCGAATTGCCTAAGGAGGTCATTCGAATCACTGAATCGAGTATCTTGACTCCAACTAGGAGTCCTCATCATCAATCAGTGGTGGTCATCAATGCACAAGAACCAGTCATCCAGGTGTCAATCTGAGTCTAACTGAGTGTAACATGTGTAATTGAAGTGTGTAGCACTGATATAGGGAAGTGGGCTCAGTGGAGGGCGCATGGGAGGCTAACTGAAGTCAGAACAAGTCATCTAGTCAATCTAGAGGTCCAACGGAGTGAAACAGTTAGTCGGGAGTGAAACTAGCCTCAAATCAGGGAGAATCGGAGCTAACTGAGTGTAACTGAAGTGGAACTGCAGTGGTAGGTGAAGAAGTGCGCCCTTCTATGGCAGTAGGTGAGAAGTGGGCATCTTCCTGACTAGGAGGGCTAATGAACTAATGTAAGAAGCTCCCGGGTGCTAGAATAAGGTGGCTAAGGTGCTGGAGGCATCAACCTGGTGACTGGGATGCATGCAAAGTGCATGCAAACCCTAGAATTTGCATGCAAACCCTAATTGCATGCAAGATCCTAAAAAAGATGATGTGGATATCCGAACACCCCCCCTCAAGCTAGACTATGATGTACAAAAAATAATGTGGGGCCCTGGTAACTTAGACCAAAGGTCACCCCAATACAATAATCCAAAAAATGCTAAAAATAAACTAAGTGAGGAAAGAGGGAAAACCCAGTGGGAAGAAAGCCCCCCCTCAAGCTAAAGCATAATAATGGATCAATCTGTCTCCACCATGATGGAACTCACCCCCAAAAGTGAATGGAGGTAAGAGAACTTCTTCTCAGTGAAGCTCTTGGTGAAGATGTCTGCAATTTGCTCATCAGTAGGGCAATATTGCTGAATGATGGTGCGATCATGCACCAACTGTCGAATGTAATGCATATGAATATCAATGTGTTTGGTCCTCTGCCGCTGAACTGGATCTGTGGAGATCTTGATAGCACTTTGATTGTCAAAAAATAGGACAGTCGAAGTAGTTCCATCAAACCCAAACTCGGAAAGAATACCCTGCAACCAAACTGCCTGAATGCAGGCATTGACTGCCCCTCGATACTCTGCCTCTGCTGAAGAAAGTGCAATGGCTGCCTGCTTTTTTCTGGACCAGCAAATAGCACCATCACCAATCATGAAAACATAACCGGAAGTGGACTTCTGATCAATGCTATCACCTGCCCAATCTGAATCAGTAAAACCAATGAAATCAAGCTCAAAATCTGCAGCATAATTTATGCCAAAATGTTTCGTACCTTGCACATACTGCAAGATCCGCTTGGCTACTCGCCAATGAAGCTCATGGGGCTGCTGCATATACCTTGACACGGAACTCATGGCATATGAAATATCAGGCCTTGAGTGTGTCAAATAAAGTAGTGAACCAATCAACTGTCGATACATACTGCAATCTGCAAGTGGTGTAGAATCTCCCTCCTCAAGACTGATTTCTGAGAGGAATGGGAATGGGGATGCCTTACATTCAGCCATATTAAACTTCAATAACAGGTCGGAAGCATATTTTTGCTGAGATATAGTGATCCCATCAAAATTTTGAGCTATCTCCAAGCCCAAAAAGTGACTCAGCAAGCCCAAATCGCTCATGTAAAAAGCTAGATTTAAGGCAGTTTTTAGCTTGTTTATTGAAGTAAGAGTGCTACCAGTAATGAGAAGATCATCAACATAAAGTAAAATAACCAAAAAATTACCTTTAACTCGCTGAAGATACGCATTCGGATCAGATTTGCATCTTTGGAAATTCTGAGAAAGAAGGAAGGAGTCCATCTTTGCGTACCAAGCTCTTGGGGCCTGTTTTAACCCATACAAAGATTTCTTCAATCTGCAAACTAATGATGGATCTGATGTGTAGCCCTCTGGTTGCTACATATATACCTCTTCAGCAAGGTCTCCATGTATAAATGCACTCTTCACATCCATGTGGTGCACTTCCCAGTGCTTGGATGCGGAAATAGCCAAAACAAGGCGGATGGAATCCATCTTTGCAACCGGTGCAAAGGTCTCATTGTAGTCCACTCCTTGGACTTGGGAGAAACATTTTTCCACCAACCTTGCTTTGTATTTTCTGATAGAGCCATCAGCAGAAACTTTCATGTGGTAGACCCATTTACACTTCACTAATTTTCTTCCAGGTGGAAGAGAAACTAGCTCCCATGTATTGTTCTTTTGAAGAGAACTGTACTCTTCATCCATGGCACTTTGCCATCTCGGATCTCGGTGGGAAGAATAGTATGATGTGGGATATGAACCAGCCATCAAATAAAAAATCTCAGGAAGTAATAGATCAGAAATAGAAAGATCCATACCTGCTCTTTGAAAGTCTGCTCTTGTTCGTCTCGGATTAGCAGGATTTCCAAGGTTCAAACCAGCAGATTGAAGAGTGTTTTGGGCCCACTTTGGTAACTGAGGAGGATCATAATGGCCAGATTCCGAACCTGATATGTCATGATCATCATGTGCTGCTAAAATATTAGAAATATCAAAACTCATACCTTCATTATCGCTACATAAATCTTCTTTTGGTGAAGGTGGTGAAACGGCAGTTTCTTCCTCGATTAGTTGCAATTCTTGAAGCGGTTCCTCGAATTGCACACTGCGCTCTATGAATATATTTTTAGATATGATATCCATGAGTTTATATGATTTTGATTCTTCCCCATATCCTATCAGTATGCACTCAATACTTTGTGGATCGAAAGCTCGTCTCTTCTTGGAAGGAATTCTAGCCCATCCAGTAGAGCCAAAAACTCTCAAATTTGACACATCCGGTTTGTGACCAAAGAATGCTTCGAAAGGAGTCATACCTTTCACGGATGAATGTGGAACACGGTTTTGTATGTATGCAGCAACATTGATTGCTTCAGACCAAATATTTTTAGCCAAACCTTTTGATTCAATCATGCATGTAGCCATCTCTTTTAGTGACCGATTTTTCCTTTCCGCTACACCGTTCTGCTGGGGTGTGTAGGGACCTGTATGTTGGATCTGAATTCTTCTTTGGGAACAAAGTTACAGCAACTCGACCTTGATATATTCTCCACCATTATCATATCTAAGAGCTTTGATCTTGCTCTCAGTGGTGGTCTCAACAGAAGCCTTAAAATCCTTGAATTTTCCAAGCACTTCTGACTTGTTTTTGAGAAAGAATACCCATGTAAAGTGGGAAAAATCATCAATAAATGTCAAAACATACCTTGAACCATTTAATGACGTATGGGGTAGTGGACCAATGATATCAGAATGTATCAACCCCAAAACTGTAGAAGCTCTGCTAGCTTTGCCGCGGTCGAATCTGTGCTCAGGGTGCTTTCCAATAATGCAACTAGTGCATATTCCCTTCGAGGAACGGAGTTGTGGAAGACCATCTACCATGGAATTGTTTGATAACAGAAGCAAATAATTATAATTAAGATGTCCAAATATTTCATTCCAAATCCTACTAACCTCATTACCAAGTGTGTGAAGAGCAGTGGGCTTTGCAAGTGAAATAAAGTGTGAAAACTCATAGCATTTTGCAGTGTGGTTCGCCTTTCCGTCTGCAACAAGTCTTCCACTTTTGATATCAGAAATTTCAACTGTATTAGGGATGAATGTAACTTGCTTCGGTTCACCAGTGTGTGTCATTTGATACACAGAAAGAAGATTTGAAGCCAAGGAAGGAACATAGAGAACATTCTGAAAGCTTCCATGATCTACATGAATTGTACCTTTGCCCTTTGAAGAAATTTTTGAATCATCTCCCAAATGGATGGGGATGGAGATGTTTGGATCGAATGAAGAAAAAGAATCAATATTTGCAGCCATATGATTCAATGCACCCGAATCTATCAATAGAGTAGTGGGCTTCGAAACAGTTGACATGAGTGCTTGTCCTCTTTCATGATCATCATTCCTATCCTTCTTCCTTGCACCGTCAAGAAGAGTTATGTTATTATTTTCCAAAAGGAGGGCCATTTGATCTATAGTCTTCTTCATACATGAACTTTCGGGATGAAAGCCACGGTTGCAATAAGTACATTTATATATTTGGTTACCTTCTTTGCCCTTTTTCTTGAACTTTGAACTGGATGGTGCATTCGTCTGTTTGCCTTTCTCTCTTTGCTTGTGAGGTTCGAATTTGGGCTTCTCCTTCTTTTGCTTTCCTTTACCATTCAAAATCTTGGGCCCTTGAACATATAGGGCTGAATATTTGGAGCTTATGGACCCCATTTGAATAAACTTATCATGCTCTTTTGTGACGGACTCAATGAAGGCATTCAAGGTAGGCATCTTCCAATTCGGGGTAGTTAGCCGACCGGAATTGAAAGTAGAGACAAATACCGAATAATCTTTACCAAGCTTGTTGAGAATGGAGAGGATCAATTGCTTATCCTCTTTGATAACTCCACTATTCTTCAACTGCATGTTCAAGTTCTTGAATTTTGTGAAGACTTCATTAATGGTCTCGAAATTCTCAGGACTAAGGGCAATCAATTCATTCTCTAATTGAAAAGCCCTAAGCTCATCCTGATTGCCAAATAGTGTTTCAAGTTGCTCCCATATAGCTTTTGGAGTCTTCAATCCGCTGAGATGGAAGTGAAGATCTTTGGAGATGGAGAGACAAAGAAGACCATAAGCTTCATCAAGCTTGTTGTAGTTTTTGGTTCTATCTGACAAGGTGTTTGGCTCCAATTCAAGACCAAGAGTGACTCGGTAGTAACCTTTTGAACGTAATATGATCTCCATATCATCTTTCCAATCAAAATAATTGAATGGGGTGAGGATAGGCTTTGAAGAAGAGTATTCCATTGCTAGGAGCGAGTGCACACTGATGTAGAAATGCTTGCAAGGGCAAAGTAGCGAATGCAATTGATGGAGACAATAACCTGCAAATCACAATAAAACCAAGAACAATGAGGTGGAACAATCCACCCTTTTAGAGTTGCATCACACCTGGGCTTGGAGATCAAGCAATGTTGAATGGGTCCAATGTATCAGATCCAGGATTTATGTGGAAACTCAAGCTTCTGGAGTGGTATTGGAAGTATTTTCAAGCTTTGCATGCACAGGAGCGAATGCCCTTGAGATCTTTCATGCCAAAACTTTTTGTAATTTTTGAGCAAATTCACTCAAATCCTCTTGTAGAAACACCTGTATAAAATAGATATTGTCCCTGCAATGGCTCTGATACCATGTAAAATTAGTCACAGTAGATCTAATGAACAAGTAAATCAATCACAACAGATGAACATAGAAAATATGGTGTAAAAATGTGCAAAACATGCATCAGTGCTCAATATCCCAGTAAGGGTGAATGATTACAATACAATAAAGTAACAATGACTGAGCAATTCGAATTGCCTAAGGAGGTCATTTGAATCACTGAATGGAGTAGCTTGACTCCAACTAGGAGTCCTCATCATCAATCAGTGGTGGTCATCAATGCACAAGAACCAGTCATCCAGGTGCCAATCTGAGTCTAACTGAGTGTAACATGTGTAACTGAAGTGTGTAGCACTGATATAGGGAAGTGGGATCAGTGGAGGGTGCATGGGAGGCTAAATGAAGTCAGAACAAGTCATCTAGTCAATCTGGAGGTCCAACAGAGTGAAACAGTCAGTCGAGAGTGAAACTGGCCTCAAATCAGGGAGAATCGGAGCTAACTGAGTGTAACTGAAGTGGAACTGCAGTGGTAGGTGAAGAAGTGCACCCTTCTCTGGAAGTAGGTGAGAAGTGGGCGCCTTCCTGACTAGGAGGGCTAATGAACTAATGTAAGAAGCTCTCGGGTGCTAGAATAAGGTGGCTAAGGTGCTGGAGGCATCAACCTGGTGACTGGGATGCATTCAAAGTGCATGCAAACCCTAATTGCATGCAAGATCCTGAAAAAGATGATGTGGATATCCGAACAGGGCTCTACTTGAAAAAGTATTACAATTAGGCCTACATGCTTTTTCTTGTACTATAGCTGTATATTGATTGTAGAGTTAGTCTTTTGGATTTATCATCTTATGTGTCTTTTGGATTTTGGTTCTAGATGACAACCGAGTGCTTCATAGGATTCACTGATGGTGCTAGTCGCCACACTCGTCAGTTGGCTTCAGTGGCTTGGGTTATTTACTCACCCTATAGCCAACTTGTTTCCTCGGGAGGCGCTTGTTTGGGCCCTGCGACAAATAACTTAGCTGATTATAGTGTGGTTATCGAATTACTCTGATATTATATCCATCACGGCATTTCATGTTTGGAGATAAGACTTAATTCATAGTTAGTAGTACTTCAGTTGAAATATGAGTATAGGGTTAGAGATCCTTCTTTGCTACATCATTTTTTACGAGTTAGATTACTTGAAAGACATTTTGATTACATTACATATCAACATATTTCAAGGAATTTCAATACATTAGCTTATGCATATGCAAATTATGTTCTTGAATGGCATTTGTATCATACACAATAACATTTAAAACACACAAGATAACATGTATATAATCGATACTGTCTATATATATATCTAGTCCAAAAGATATGAGTCTGAGTCAACTACTGTCAAAATATAAAAAGTGGTCATAAAATGCCTAAAAAATAATGTCACTCTCCCTATGGAGAGGGAGGAGCCTCATCTAGCTCTGATATGGCCTCTCTATAATAGATGAGTAGCCTAGATACTTTCCTAAGTAACCGGATCCTTGTTGGGGGCACCCCTACTAAATGTTCCTGCATATCAAGTGGCATTCGCTCTATCTTGTATGTAGGGTTGTCATGAGTCAACTGACTCATCTTCCTCTCAATGCTCCTCTGCATGGTATCCACAACACCTGGCTCGGTTGGTCGTGTGTATACTCTAGGATGCCCAGCAGGCCTCGTTGCTCCCACATCTACATAAGTTATATATTTTCAGTACTCACACTCATTATAAAAATTATGTATACAAAAATGAAAAAATTAAATAATTTTTCAAGAACATAAACACATTTTGGTACTTATCTCTCCCCAGGATGCCCCTGGAGGTAGCATGAGCTCTACTTCACCTCATAAATGCATTCCCTCATACGAAAATTTCTCTAGTTCCGGTACTTGGTGGCTCCACCACCCTAGATAATCCTCATCGGCATATGGAAAGCTTATTTCGCCACCACCCTGACACAATAAAATATCACCCCACCGACTCATCAGTGGCTCGCAGGGGTTCAATGCTGGTAGGGCCATCCCCGGACTAACATCGGGGACTCTCTTGAAGAAAAAGGTGCATAATGTACTATCGTATCCAAAATTCTTTTTCTTCCCCGTCTTGCATTCTCTCAACTAATGTTTCATGTTCACAGGTAACCCTAAGCACTAGTCGAATATAACATTGCATAGACACTCTACGCCTATCTGCATATAGTTCTGTGACTCCAAGTGTTGCACTGCACTTCCCTTGATTCTGTTTATTGTGCTCAATATCACCTTTAGTGGGAAGCTTTCAATCTTATCAATTAGAACTTGGCTCCTTCTTTTTTCGGTACCGGCAATGCAGTAGGTGTTGATGTAATCTTGAATAGACAAATCACCAACTTCCCTAAATGTTACTTTGAGATTCACCACCTCACCTTGTCTAGATAGTCTGGCTATCAAATATATGTCGTCGATGGTAATATCCAACATCTCTCCTTGGAGATTGAACATGCCATGATCGGCAACGCAATATCCCATGAGCATTTGGAGAAGATGTGTTTGTGCACACATGTTTGTGGTATGGAAAAACTTTAAGAGCCCACTCCTTTTTAACACGTTCAATGTAAGAGGATCTCCCATAGCATTCACTTTCATGGCCTCATGCTCCCTCTCTCTCCAAGTTAGAACCATCCTACATCAACCATTTCCTTTCCATGCATTAATTTGTGGTTTTTATTTTTGAACTATGGTATCCACGGCTTCACCTCTTCAACAGAGGTGGGTACCCGCGAGTCTTCCTATAGTAAATGCGCGTACATTTCACGTTCCCGCAAATTTTACTCAGCCAGACTCACGGGTACGAAGAACTAGGTTTAAAATGTGCTTAAAAACCTCAAAAACATCATTAAAAACTTAAATAAATGGATTGAATTTACAGAGCAGGAAGAGATATCTTACCTGCAAGTGACGGAGTTCGATTCTGCTTCCCAGATTGATCGTAATCAGAGTTTGAAGTAAGAGGGTTTTTCTCCTTTTATCCAATGGTAAAATGGTTTTGTGAGTTACCATTATAATTTGACACTATTTATACAAATTATTTTCAATTTTTTACCCCCTTTATATAGTTTCAAATTCCTTTTTTAATTTTATTTAATCCTAATGACCCTTTTTTGAGTTGTTTTGATTAAGTTAATATTTCAAAGGTGCTTTTATCACTATTAGTTTCAAAAGGTGATTAATACAAAGGTTTTTTTTTCTTTTGACATGTCAATTTAGCTCAATAGATTAGATCTATTCTGTCATTATATGTCATTTCGAAATCTCCTTTGTTAACTTTCAACTACCATTTTCTGCTAATCCACTGACGTTGATTCTATCTACATTTTGTCTGTTAGTTGAAAGATCAAGGAAATTATACATTGTACATAATTTTTACCTAATATTAAGTTCCCTATTCTGATAGGGTTTTTTCATGCTCTTGTTAGACTCTTTTAAATTAACAAGATTTTTTAGCATACTTGTCTTGTTCAAATTGGTTAAAGGACTTGACCATATATCCAATTAGATATAAGTTTACCCCTTTTGCGGATCTTTGTGGATTACTTACGAAAAATGTATACTCTATTCATAATGATTAGAAGAGTCCTCTCTCCTACACTTTTACATTTTTTTGGGCGAGGAGGCTAACTTTATGAAAAAGTACAGTATGGAGTTCTTGTTTAACTTTTTCAGGCTCCTTAAATATCAAAACACCAGCAATCACATCCCAACTCAGGCTCGATATTAAAATCCACCAGTAGGTGTATGGAGTTTTTTTAAATTTTTTCAGACTCCTTAAATATGAAAACACCGGTGAGCACAAATAGATCTGGGCTCGATATTAAAATCCATAGATCCGTAAACTATCGAGTACTAGTCTATCTCTTCTTCAAACTCATTAAAACATGAAGAAGGTCTTGAGTTTCCCTCTCATGGACTCATTAAATTACACATGGTTGGAATTATATCAAGCATTCTTCTCTCCCCTCTTCAAGCTTGTTTTAAAAATGAAGAAGGACTATTGAGATTGCTTTCTTGGACTCATTAAAATTAACATGAAAGATATTATCGAGCTTTCATTTCAATCTTTTCATGCTCATTAAAACTAAGAAAATACATTCTTTAACAAAAAGAGAAAGGGAAGGAAAATCTCCGTTATTTCATTTAATTTATAGCAGCAGTCTATCCTTGAACATAGCACCTTTTTTAGTCTATCAAACAAGTTTGGGTTCTAGTTTTGGCCTTAGGATAAACCTGATCTCAGAATTTTTACTCCTCCGATTGGTTACTCTTCCAATCATATGGAGAATCTATTATTGTCTCCTATATTGAAGATTTATTTCATGGTCCCTTTGTCTTCAAATCTTCCTAAGTCACTCTTGTGTCGTGCTCACTGTTCAAGGATACCACCTGTGTAGACCATTATGTAGTTTCCTTGACCTCATGTGTTGGCCATTCCTTGGTATCAATATGTTTCATCATGTACTCAGTCCTATTCCAGATCATATCGACCTTCAATTTTATTTATCGTGGTGGATGATGTAGGATGCCTTAAGGCCTCCCTTCCAATGGACTTCTTCCCATTGAATTCAACTCATCTTGCTATGGGAATGAATTTTATACTTTTCAGTAGTACCTTGGGGATTGCAGTCACTAGTGGCAATTTCCCTCGCTATTGGGTAGTGAGAATAGATCAATGTATCCTACTCGATGGATTCTTCAGGTGTTCAACTTCAAGACCCCTTATTCACACTTGTTAGAATGTACTAGGTACCTTGGGCCCCAGTTTCATTATTGGTGGGTTCCCTCGCGTTTGTTAATGGTCCACATCAATGGATGGTAATCAAACGGTGTCCTCCATGTTCGACGTCAACTCATTTATTCGCATGGTTAGGATTCGTACCTTGAGACACTTTGGATGAATACCTTGGGCCTATAATAACATCATAATATTTTTGTTATTTCTCAAGCTGCGCAATACTGATCCACACCCATTCTTGGCTCTTGATGAGACATAGATCCAGTTTGTTTTTATGGCTATGATCTCCTATTTTGAGATGGGTCCATGCTTTCATTTTAGTGGCCATGCTATATACATCTTTACGTTATGTATTTGAGATCATGTTCTACCATTCTGAACATCTTCTGATATCAAGATTGTAATTGCTCACCGACCTCATTTTTGTTCCAAGTATTGTTTGTGATCTTATCCTGTGGTCTCTTTTCTCCTCCTCTTCCTAGATTGTAATTCATTTCGACCATTGTTTCCCTCTGACCTCATGCATTAGAGGGCATCTATTATCGTTCAAATTAGCAGTTCTATGTTTGTGACCACATTGCCTTGGAGGTCACACAAAAGGACACTATGGATGGAAGTGCTTACTTGACCTTAGCTGATTTGGATCTAAACTTTGCAATCCTTTCCCCAATAAATATATTTATTGTAACTATTTTGAAGCATCATCGCGAATTTGATATCTGCCAACACACCGGTTAACCGCGTGTGTCTATATAGACAACCCGTGTGTATCATCTAAAATGTTGCACCCGCTAGCTGCAAGACACAATAGCCACAAGTCACTCGCTTATTGTCTGACGGCATACTTGCCGGTATCTTTAAAAATATCTAAAAAAATATAAAACCACGAATTATGGACTAGTTAGGGAATTTATTCAAACTCTCTTAACTTCCGACGCCAATTGTGTTTTCGAACTTGCCCTCCTAGCCTTGCCATAAATACAAGGGGAGGGACTTGGGAGAGAGGAGCCAACTCTGGTAAAGAAATTTTGGAGGAATACTTACTCAAGAGAAAGGAGTAAGAGCCAAGGGTATGATAACAATAGTGCCAATTGCAGGATATGTATAACTAGCTGTTATTTATGCAAATAAAATCAGAGATTTCCCTTCTAATAGCACTTGTCTTTGTGTAAACGATATTTTGAATATTTCATATGAATCTATATATGAGTTTCAATTTCAATTGTTTATCTTTATATAGTCAAATTGCTTTGAGAAAGGTACTCTGTTTGTTTGCAGGTCCACCAGTTGGAGCAGTGTAGCAGTGGATCGAGAAGATTGGATTTCGAAATCTTGGATCAACCATCGATTATCCAGGTATGAACCTCATCTTGAGTCCTATTTTTTTTATGAATGGAAATAAGTGTTTAATGTTATGTATACTTACTTTTATTTTTCTGCAATAAAATTTGATGGACGTTGGTGACCTCTGTTTCCCAGTCATAGGTTATTAAACCTCACAACACTAACTTATACAACTAGCTGATACATAAACAATGTAAATAGTTTTAAGTCATTTACAATTGCTAGATACATATCACATGTCCTTACCTATGGCTTCTAAATTCATAGAACTTCCAATGCCCCGACACCCGAAGTAATGATAGCTATGAATAAATATGGTACTCATAGTTTCGTTAATGCTTTCATCAACTAAAATTAAGTATAGTGGGATATGAAAAACCACAATATTTTAGATTTTTCCAATATACCTCATGAGCAACTTGGAGAAACTATTTTCTATGTGTTGTATGTGTACCGAGAGCATTCACATGTTAAAAAAATGTAGGACTTAATATTTCATTATTTTGATATGAGATATGTCATTCCAAAAAAACAATTGAATTGAGAAGAATAAGTTCCTACTCTAAGTACTCCTGAATCATAATTCCCCACGGTCCAAGGGTTCATAAATTGAAATTGATATTGATGAGCAAAGTTGTTCAACCTTTGAAATGTTGTAATAAATTATGCCCTTCTTAATTGTATTGGTACAAAATATGATTTTAAATTTGTTTTGATAGGCAATTTTAACTTAGCACATATGGGACGTGCTGAAACCCTTTGCAAGGGGGTTTCAAATTGGAATTAAACTTGTCACCCCTAACACACAATTTTTATAACACAAAAGCAATAAAAAAAACTCTAGCCCACATATTAAGCGCAATAGTACTAAACTTTGCAATTTTCTTATTTTTTATTCATTGGCACAATACAAGCTTAATTCATAATTTTCATGAAAACTGGTTCAAATGCCAATAATGTAAAAATATCAACTTTATAATTTTCCAATCACATCCTCCCTAAAATATAATTTCACAGACTACTTACAAGTTGCAACTAGTTACTACTCTATCCAAATGTAAAATCAAAATGAAAAAAAAAACATTTAATTGAAAGAGTGAGCGAAGTTTAAAAGTTGTCCCCCACCAATTTTTTATCAGAATTTGGCCAAAATTAAAAAAGAAAAAACAAATTGATTTTTCTGTTGTTTTTATCACTGTTATGAATATATAAATGGATTCAACGCCCTTGAATACCAACAGGGAACTTAGATTAAGAAACGTTAAACACTGATCTTTGCGATTAGAATTTTTTTAATCGAATTACGTTGAAACGTGCCAGAAAGCCAGGCGCAGTATAAGCGATAACGAAAATGCCCTGACTCAATGGAATCTGGCAGATCAGGAATCACTTAAATTGCAATTTTGCTGATCTAGGTAGTTTTAAAATAGGGAATTTAGTCTAGGACAGGGAATTACGATTGTTGGAATTGAAAAATTGCAGAAATAGCAATTTGCAGGAACAAATTTGATTGGTTTTTATCAAAACTTTGTCGGAAAAGTGGGGTGTTTTAGTTTTTTTTATCCTACTCATGTCGTAAAAAGCCGTCGGAATTGGGAAAAATTAGCAAACAAAATAAATTATACCAACCAACCAATGAAATAAATGGTACCAACTATCAACCAATGAAGGAAATAAATGAGAAAACAAAAAAAAATTAAAAACCACAGTTTTGAAAACAATGAGTGAAGATGTCAAATTCGCACCTAGTATGTGAAAAACATGGAAACAGGGACACCAGATATTTTGCATGAGGAGAGAGTGTCAGGTCTTGACATCGATGGAGATTATGAAGATCATTGGTGTCAAATCCCTTCCTCAGCTTCTTAGTGAACCCACGCTACTGAGCTGGGTATGTAATCCATTCAGAACAGAACAATGTATCACAGTTAATTTACCAATGTGCCTCGGTGCCATGTCTATATTTCTCATTTTCACTAAGGTGGAAATTCAGTAACATTACCTGTAACGACTTTGCTTATTCATTAATCTGACCAGGAAAGGGCATAATTTTGTTTTGCTATTATCTTTTAAGAATATGATTGGTATAAATTCGTTATGGGGGTCAAACTTCTTATGTTGGGTAGAAATTTGATATTGTGCAGTGAGCAGATGGGGACTATGTTGATGCGTGTGAATTTCTTTTATTCATAGGAAGATAAGATTTCGAAGAGAACACAGAACCTATTGCCTGGAAGTTGAGCTATTTTTTTCTAGGAAAAGAAGGTTTGATTTTCCTCTCATTTGTTTTGGATAAACCATAAAGATTTTCCACTGGTTGTTAAAGTTGTCTCCATTGAAATCTATTGGTTGTTATAATTATTGCTATGATTTTTTATATGTTTTGAAAACAATCTACTTTTTACTGTTTGTTGAAATTTCTTTGATAGAGTTTTTTATATTTTTTATAATTTTGATATAGTTTATGATGAGCATCAGAATTTACATTTAACGTGCATCAATATTAAATATCTACCTATAAACAAATCTACACCCAACAGAGTAAAACATTATTTGTTGCCAACTCGTTATTAGTGAAAATTTCATAAGAATCATGTCGCAGGCCTTTGACATTGAGCTTCAAGCTGGTCCATTGTTCAAATTCTTCAGTTAACTGTTGGACAATGAAAAATCCTTTTGAATAAGCCTTTGAAGAGGGAAACTCCTGATACCATAATTTTTATTTTACCTTGTTCTCTGTTGATCAAGAACCCTTTTGTTATTGCTTTGTTGGACTCTGAATTACATACCATGCAAATCATGCTTGGCAATGGCTATCAATACATTCATGTATTTACATAGAAATAGATTACGTCAATCACAATTTCAACAATGAACACAGATGAAGTACACAAAAGTCCTTACTCATCATACATTGATACCAATGCTATGAAATTGGTGAAAATCTTGCTTCTAATATCCTTTATTTAAGATCAAGAGTAATTTGCATTAATGGATTAAAAGTATGGAAATCACAGTAGAAGAACATAATTACAAAGAGAATATGTTGCTGGTGTTGATTAGGATCATATGTTACTGATGCAGGAGCATCGGTGCCTAGGAAGAGCAGTCGAAGATGATCGAGATGAAGAGGCCGACCAAAGGGAGTGCCTACAACCACTGGTGCGGAAGAGCATATTGGTTGTCGAAGTCAATAAGTCGAGCCAGAGTAGTGATCAAGCGATCGACAGATGATGCGGAAGGTCGAGAGTCGACATGTCAAAGGTCGATAGATGATGGAGTTGTAGCGGAGACATTGAGGGTCAACATGTTGTCGAACCAAGACTCCGATAGGTTTGGGTATGATCCAAGTGGAGAGGAAGGGGCAGACTGGAGAAAACCTTAGAGTGTGAAGGGAAATCGATAGGTATGTTGAAGGCCGACGAAAGACAGTATAGTCGAGGCAGTGATAAGACCAACTACTGTAGCAGTGTCAAAAGGACACACAAAAAGTCAAGAAGAGTACTTGGCAGCAGTTTGGGGTTGCTAAGTAAGTTATTAGCAGTTATTGCAGGTAGTTGGGATCGTGACAGCTGTCAACATAGGCAGAGATTGTGCAACACGGCAGAGGCGCTGACAGTTACAGATATGCAGGATTTGAGGAGATCGACAGACAGAGGAAGTGTGGCTCAGGGGTTGGAGTGATATCGAGAACAACATCAGCAGGGTAGAAGGCTTGTGCTGAGGCACAAAGAAGGAATTTTAGTTAGTTCAGTTCGATCAGCAGAGGATCGAGAGAGTAGATCTCAAGGTAAGGTTTTGTAGATTGGATAGGAAAGTCACACATCTACAAAGCACAGAGAAGATCGAACCATAGCTTAGAGTTCTGCAGTGAAATGAGAGAGGGTGAAGATCGACACACTGGGATAGCACACAATTACTTCTGTATTGTAATAGGCTAAGGCCGACAATAGTTACTTGTTTTACATTCCTTGCATTTTGCATTGTAACCGTTGCGGTAGGAGTAATATAAGCCAGCTTTTGGCATCCTGTTTACATGTTGTCTATGTGAACGCATGTGTTGTGTGTAATTGTTAAGCAAGAACCTTTGCAAAGGCACCTTGTGTAAAGTGGTATAGAGTGAGAAGAGAGTCCCGCGAGAGGAAGACGGTGATATCAACCTGACTAGGTCAAGTGGTATTAGCATTGGAAGTGAATCCAGTGAGCAAGTGCATTGAACAGCTCCAGTTGCGGTTGGGTAGAGTTTTGCACAACTAGTGGAAGTCTGGTTGCGATTGGACAGAGTGGGAGTTTCAACCGAGGTTGAAAATGGCTCATAGAGGCGTTATTATCTGAGGTGTTGGACAAAGAGCACATGGCGTAGCAGTCATGGTTAATCATGAGATGTTTGACGAGTGCGTCCGAACAATGAGAACTTTGACAAATGAAGTTGCATCGATCAAAGAAAGCCAAAGGCATGGTTGTATTCTTGATGTGTTAAACCACAGCTACGTGGAGTTTGAAGAAGTGGAAGCACGAGAAGAAACAGGAGAAGAACCAACAGACAAACTCATCAAGCTTCTGACAGATATGAGAGGTTGGACAAAGATAGATGTGCATACCTACTCAGGAAGTCTGGATCTAGAAGAATTGATTGACTGGTTCAGAGAAATGGAAAAATACTTCGACATAGAGCAGATCAAGGATCCTAAATGAGTTAAGAATCCATGTCTGAGGTTGAAGGGTCATGCCTCATTGTGGTGGGACAATGTGTAGGCTGACAGGGTCAAGAAGGGAAAGGAGAAAATCAAGTCTTGGGATAGGATGGTCGTCACGTTGAAGGGGAAGTTCTTTCCAAATGACTATGTGATTTTCTTGTTCCGGAAGTTGCTGAACTTTCAACAAAAATAGATGACCGTGAAGGAATACATGAAAGATTTCTATAGATTGTCGATAAGGTCGGGACAGATTGACGAAGGTGAAGAAGCTGTCGCAAGATATGTCAATGACTTGAAATATTCCATTCAAGACGAGTTGAGCATTTAAAGATTTAGAGATGTCGGTGAAGCCTACCAGTTATCTCTGAAGGAAGAAGATAAACTGTCGAGGAAATACGCAGTGACCAGAGCTAGGATGACTGGTCGGGGTGCAAAGACTATTTCCACGAAAGGCCAAAGTAGCGGATACAGGAAGGAAACCGTTGAAGAAAACCGACGTGCAGAAGGGACATCGACAAGAGAGAAAGCACAAGGAAACCGATGCGATGGTTGAGAAACATGTGGTCATGGTGCATATGGTCGAAGTGATCCATCTGATAGAAAAGGAGTTGACATACTAGCCATAGTATGTTACAAGTGTCGACAAGCTGACCACAAGGCTTATGAATGCCCAGAGAACCTACATGCTTCAGAGGAGTCGAAACCTAGACATCGAAGAGATGAGCAACTCAACGAGAGGGTAGAATTGACATCCGATAGCAGTGGTGAGAAGAAAAGTCAAAACTTGATGGTCAGCTGAACATTGGTTCAGGAAGATCGACATGACGAGAAAGAGCCAGCACAGCGAAAGGCTATCTTTCAAACTAAAGTGCGAATAAGGAAATGGCGTTGCAAAACCATAGTGGACAGTGGAAGCACTGATAATCTTGTGTCGACAGAGGTAATCGATAGAATAGGGTTGAAATTTCAGAAACATCCACACCCATACAAGATCTCATGGTTGCAGAAAAGATACCATGTGAAGGTGACCAGACAGTGCCTGATTTACTTCAAGGTAGGGAACCTTGAAGAGAATGTATTGTGTGATGTAATCACAATGGATGTGTGCCATATGTTGTTAGGGAGACCATGGAAATATGATCGGAGGATGATCTATGATGGTCGAACCAATACAATCACAGTGTGGAAGAATGGTGTGCAAAGGACACTGAAGCCAAAGCCGGAGGAGCCAGCCGACTGTAAGCATGGCGAGAGCAACTTTTGGGAGAAGCGAGTGCTGATATGTTCAGCGCAAGAATTCCTCGCGGAGGAGGAAAAGCAGTCGAGATGTTTTTCTATCATTCTGAAAGGACCATGTGTCGAGAGGTCGACAATGGAGAAGATTCCGGTCGAAGTCAGAAAGATGCTTGAAGAGTTTCGGAGCATAGTATTCGATGAGACACCTACGGGATTGCCACTGACAAGAAGCATATCCCATCAGATCGACTTGATTCCATGTTCGAGTCTTCCAAACAAGGCACCGCATAGGATCAGTCTAAAAGAAGGTCAGAAACTCAATCGACAGGTCTAGGATTTGTGGGACAGGGGACTGATCAAAGAAAGTCTGAGCCTGTGTGCGGTACCAACAGTATTAGCGCCGAAGAAAGGTGGAGAATGGAGGATATGTACAAAATCCAGAGCCATCAACAAGATCCCGATCAAGTAACGTCTTCCATTGCCGAGGATGGATGACTTGATGGATTGCTTGAGTGGAGCGAAGTACTTAACGAAAATAGACCTGAAGAGCAGTTATCACCAAATTCGGGTTAGAGAGGGAGATGAATGGAAAACAACATTCAAGACAAAGGAAGGGCTGTATGAGTGGTTAGTCATGCCATTTGGGTTGACTAATGCACCCAATACATTCATGCGGTTGATGAATGAAGTACTAAAACCATTATTGGGTAAGTTCATCACAATGTACCTAGACGACATCCTAATATTTAGTTGAACCAAGACAGAGCACTTGGGACACATTCGACAAGTATTGCAGAAGTTGCAGGAAGAGAAGCTAATGGTAAACCTGCAAAAGTGTTTCTTCATGAAGGAAGAATTGGTGTACTTGGGATTTGTAATCTCGGGTAAAGGGTTGGTGATGGACCCATAAAAGGTGAAGGCAATATTGGAGTGGATGGAACCGACAAGTGCGACTGGAGTAAGGAGTTTCCATGGACTTGCCAGTTTCTACAGGAAGTTCATCTGTGGATTCAGTCGGATTTGTGCACCTTTGACAAAGTGCATGAAAAAATGAGATTTCAAGTGGACAAAAGCTTCCCAATGAGATTTCGACAAGTTGAAGGAAAAAGGTCACTGAGAGCCCACTGTTGGCACTCCCAGATTTTGATAAAGTTTTCCAGGTCAATTGTGACGCGAGTGGAATGGCAATTAGAGCAGTGTTTAGCCAGGAGGGCTGACCAATTTCATTCTTAAGTGAGAAGTTGGATGATGCGAAGCAGAAATATTCGGTCTATGACCAGGAATTTTATGCTATTGTCCAAGAGTTGAAGAAGTGGAGGCATTATTTATTGCGCAAGGAATTTGTGTTATACATAGATCACCAAGCACTGAGGTATCTGAATACTCAGTCGAAGTTCAATCAGCGGCACATGAAATGGGTCAAATTCCTGCAAGGATATACTTTCATGTTGCGACATAAGTCGGGCAAGTCGAGCAAGGTTCTCGACGCACTAAGTCGAAGAGTTTCATTATTGAACACGACTACAGTTCAGGAAATAGGAATAGAGTCAGTGAAGGCAGATTATGCGACCGACGAGGATTTTGCGAAAGCATGGGAGGCTTGTCGTGAACTGTGGAGTGTCAACAGGACTCCATATTTGGATTATTTTATCCAAGAGGGATATCTATTCAAAGGAAAACAATTGTGTATTCCCATAGGATCCATAAGAGAGAACCTGATCTGAGAATTGCATAGCAGTGTATTAACAGGTCATTTTGGCATCGACAAGACCAGGGAATTGGTCGAAGAAAAGTATTGTTGGCCAAGAATGACGACAGATGTTGGAAAGTGGGTACTACAGTGTCGATATTGTTCGTTGGCGAAAGGAAGAAGTCAGAATACGGGGTTTTATACACCATTACCTGTACTAGATACCCCATGGGAGCACCTGAGCATGGATTTTGTGCTAGGATTGCTAAAGACGCAACAAGCTCACTACAAGAAAAAAGGTCATTGGTGAGGGTCCAAAAATGTCACCATCAGCTCATTGGTGATGGTCAAAAGGAGACCCGTCACCAAAACCTGAGTGTCATCAAAGGCATCGTCACCTTAAGTGGAGGGTATGTGGTGACATTCAAGGTCCACCACTAATAATTATTATTATTCCCGGTTGTGACCGTCACCAATCGTTATGAAGTGTTGGTGACAGACATATTTTTCCCCTCACCATTTGATGCATATATGGTGATGGTCAATGACCGATCATTGGTGAGGGTTGAGACATGTCACCATAATCTCGTCGGTGATGGTGAAAAAGGAGGACGTCACCAAAATTTGAATGTCACCAACGGTTGTGTCCCCAAAAGTATAGGTGGTGTGGTGACATTCAATGTTTGTCACTAATAAGGATTATTAGTGACAAATAGTGACCCTCACCAATTTATATGAAGTTTTGGTGATGGACCTAAGGGCCTCCATCACCAAAAAACTGAACATCGCCAATGACATATGATGAGGGCCTTTCAATGAGCCTCACTATTGAGGATATTTCCATTAACATATCAGTGGTGACAATCGCTATGAGATTGTCACCACTTTTCATTTTAAAAATCTTTTAGTGACGCAACATAAAGGACTGTTGCCATTTCAATTAAAATTGTAAAAAATAATAATTATAATGGTCCTTAAAGGATAATGGTGAAACATCACCATTGCTTTCCACAATAGTGACAATCTTTGGTATGTATGAGGATGGATAGTAGCAATACATTCATAGATCAGAGCTAAGAAAAATCTCATAAAAAAATATTCTTTCCTTATTTATAAATTTATATCGATATTGTATAATCCTTAATATTTTGTTCTTGCTACAATGGTTCCCACTAATAATGATTTGTTATCGATTCTTCTAGTCCTGTTGACTTATTATGGTTTCTTGTGGACATTACTATATTTTTTATTTCTATTTTGCAAATATCAAAGTGGCAATGGGATAATAATTTATTCTATGAGATGAGAATGCCAATATATATACTACCAATTAACTTGTTAGTAAAGTGGTGGCAAGAGGTGATCCATAGATATGGCTTTCAACAAAGCTTAGGGGTAGGCCTCATAACCTATGGCACATAGATCATACACCCCCAAGCCCAACAAACAATTGCTTAGAAGAGAAGTATGTCCAATCATTGTTGATAGAGCACCTTCCTTGCTATTCTGGGTGTCTTTTCAATTCAGCCTACATAGATTTGAAGGGATAGTTTTATGTTGTGTTGACTGTATCTTACAAAGGCATATTTCTGAGTTTGCTGGTTGTAGTTTACAGGGGCGATTTTCAGAGTTGTTGGTTGTACTTGGCAGGGGAAGATTTATGTTCTTGTTGGTTGTACTTTACAATCATAGGAATTGTTACCTTGCATGGATTAGTTTCAGCAAGCCTATAAACTTGCTTGCAAAAAATAATGCAGTAGGCCTATAAATATTTAAACACTAAACTATGGTAATTAAAAATATTCTCTAACTACGATTACATCATGCCTATTAAAATTCCTAGATCATAATTTTCTTGGCCATTATTATTTACAATTTGAGCAAATTCTAGGGACATAAAAATTTACTATCTAAACTTAGTTTCACATGTTCCTTCAAAAGAGAATTTTGGAGAATGGATTCAATATGTTGGAACTCATTCCAGTATATTGATTAAAAAACATGTATGTACCTGCTATATAATTTCATGTTGACTAGCCTGCCATTATTAAAGATCTCTTTGCAACAAATCCATCTGAACATAATTTTCTTCATTGTGGATTTTATATGACATCTTAGGTACATATGCCCCAAACTGGATGGTGTGGACCTCCCAAGCTGGTCAATGCAGACCCCCTAAGCCACGTTGAAAATGTGGGGACCTAAAAAGAAGGGAGACACATTTTAACCCTAAGATTTTCCAACAAATAATAATAAAAAATTATGTGGAGTCCAAGATATATAATAAATTAAATGGTTTAGTAAAGGAGGCTATGCAAAAGATAGAGCCTCAAGCTTTAATCTATATATTTTTCTGTATCTTTTTCTCATTGTAATACTTGAGAATTTTCTCTTTATAATTCTCATGTTCCAGAATCCAAGCATTACTTTCAATAGGTATATAAACGTGCCTGAATAAACAACAAAGTAGCATATCCTGTGAATTATCGGTGTTATCTCAACTTACATGCATTTTTTAATTCTCATATATAACATAAATGTAGAGCACCTATAAAAGTGCAAAATTCCTAAGATTCATATTGGCATGAAATTACACATTTTTTTTTGGAAATGCTTCACGAAACTTCCTCTGATGAGTTACATAGGGTATACTTTCTTTGCTTACATGCCCAATATGAGGTGTAGCTATACCCATCAAAATTGCTGTGGCCTAGTACCTGACCTCATCCCTTTTAAATTCATGGCAGTCAAGTGGAGCAGGTCACAAGTAGAATGTAACCCTAGTAGATGGTGATAACCAATGGCCTACTGGAATAAATTGAACATTTGGTTATTATTATTATAACATTTTACTAATTTGAAAAAGCAAAAATATCACATTGTTATAAGTAAAGTAAATAGAACTGATTCACTAACCTTTTTACACAATGACTAAAATAGATATCTAATCTTTTTTAAGCATATGGAAACAAGTCAGCAAAAGATGATATAAAAGTTGTAACAATAGTTTAATAATGTATATCTACATGCTTGGCCTAAGCCTGTAAGATGAGTTGTTTTTACACTTACAGATGCACAAATGGAAATCAGACATATGGGCCTTCTTTGGAATCATGTCACCCAACTCATCCTCCTATTTGTTCCTCCAAGTTCATTCTAATGTTAACTGAGGAGCAGATTTATTGCAGACAGGTCACAGAACAAAGGAAGCATAGTTTTTTCTTCCATTGTGATGAAATGTTAATGAAGGTTAATGGGAACTAAAAAAGCACTATAAATCAACACTATTGACAACAAAAGAAGCAAAGGAAACTATTCAAAAACCTATTCAAACAAATTTTTTGAACTCCAACGAAAAGCATGAACCATACCTTAGTCAATATTTCTACCAGCTGCTTGAGGGTGACCTCATTATTAGGATTGCCAACATTGAAAATGTGATTGTTTTCCCTGGAAGGAATTTCTTGAAAAATTAAATAGGTAAGTACTATAAATATATAAGCACCATACAAGATTAGTATAAATCCACCAAGTATTGTTACTTACAATCATCAAGAGAACATGTCATCTAGCATATTGTGTCCCATATGTTTAAAGATTGTTTATACAATTCCAAGCATGCAAAACCAACACAGAACATCATAATTTTTTTCTTAAAGAAATATATTGTGGAATAACTCCAAGTTAATGATTTGAAAATAAAAAACAAATGCAAAACACAACAAAAAATACACCACTATAAAATGATATAATTCCATACCCAAGTTAACACATCTAGAAAGTCAATATGAAGCAATTGGTGCAACATATTGTATGTGTGCTTAGAGTTGCACCAATAAATGGATGACTCATTATATTGAAGCTCAAGTTTTACATGGGTTGCATCTATTGCCCCGAAACAATTTGGCAAGCCCCATTTAAGGAAAAATCCCTCCTTAATATTCTCAAGCGAAGTTGCACCTATTGGCCACTATATAAACTTCGATGCCTTCTTTTGCATTCAGAATATAAATTTCTTTCCACTTTGACCATTGTTAGAATGTGCTTTTGAAAAATTGAGGAACACATTGTGACTTCTACAAACTAAAAAAAAAAAAAAAAAAAACGAATATGTAGATTAATGTTATAAGGACAACATTTTTTTGGTCTATTGATGTAAGTAGCAGTTTTGTTTAGAATCAAGTAATATAGGGCTATAGATATTTCCTGTTGATCAAAAGTCATGAATTGAACATCTCATGAAACAAACTAAGAAGCTATAGATGCATGATGCAAATTTCAAACATGAATGATTCCAATAGAAAGGCACATCACATTGACATCTCAACTCTCATTTGTATGACTTACCAATCCTCTAACCCTTTTGCAGTCTTCCAAACATTTTTGAGCTTCATGAACTACCACCTTGAAATCTGGAAACCATTTTTCCATAGCTATTCTCTCTTGTTCAGCAGCTACAGAAAGAAAAAATGATGCAGTCCTAAAAAAAACATACATGTTATATATTGGGTCATTTCCAAATAACTAGCCCACTAGTAGTTTCATTTAAAAAAACTATCAAATAGCCTTATTACTCGATCTACCTAAACAAATGATCTCTTATAAAGCTTCAGAAACAAATCATATAACATATCAAATGCAAAGATTCATTTTCAGATTTGATCAAATACTATTAGCTGCTCACCTTTCATATTCTAGTTGTGAGCTATATGCATTGCTCAATAAGGCACAACCACTGCCAACTAAGTCCTGAAGCATATGGATTTGATTGATCGCCTTCAACAAATATTCCATAATAATAGCCTCTGATCCACAAAGCTTCAAGCAAAACTCCAAGGATTCCAGCATTGACACTAAGCCGACATTTGATCCTTCCAATCCTGCTAACAGCAATTACATATCAGCATAGACACTGCAAGCTTACTAAATTATAGAGTAAATGTTTCAAGGTATATTCTTAAATTGTTCCCCATATTTTAACATGTCAAAACCAAAACCCTATTTCAACCTAACCTCCCTCTCACTATATTTCTTTCAACCTAATCAGTTAATATTGTCAAGACAACAAAATCAGGTCTTTATAAACTGTTTTCTAATTAATATATTGCCATCCAAATGAAGGATTTTGAGAGAAAAAATATTATTTATAAAGAGCTTGATCAGCGATACATTCGATTTTGAAGAGAGCAATGAGCGATTGTCCTTATAGCCATAGAGATAATTGAGATGGTCATTATAATAAATGCATGAGTATAGCAAAGTTGAAATATAGATAAATGATGACATAATATTTAAGGAAAATTGACATAATTGATAGCAATAAATCCACAAGGGGTGAGCCTTAAATTTTACCTTAAACTAGAAGTCTTATGTGGGATAGAGAAATATAACCACACCATGATGCTCCCAATGCTACTGAAACAATATTTGAGGATATGTGAGCCATTTTAGAGTAACATCTATGACCTCCTATTGTTATTTCCACACATAAGAAATCATTTACAACAAGTCAAGTAGAGAGAATATGCCATCACATTGGTACTTTCTGGATGTCCCCATCTATCTTTGGCATATGGAAAGGTAGGTTGAGTAGGATGGAAATATCTCTGAGCTAGCTGAAAGTGTTTCCATTAAGTGTCTATGCTCCAACCATAGATCTCATCTGTGGATCCACTCCATGTGATGGAAGATCAAATAGAAAATGATGATCATGTCACCCCATACATGTCAAGCGATAGCATGCAACAACTTCATCTTGTGTATATTAATGAAGTTTTCATCTGTCCACAATTTGTGTAAATTGCAAATTTGATTTTTGGCCATGTATGTTCTTCATGAATTGTAATTTATAGATATATATGTCTTTCTGATTTGACATAAGTATAGGGCAATTTTGTTAAGTGATTTGACATCATAATTGAAGAAGTTAAGACTGTTTCACAGATGTTATTACTGCTGTAAAAATGAGTTTTCGGATCTAGTCTATGCATGATAAGATTGCCTTGCAGACTAAAAATTATCAAGTCACATTGGCATCTTTTCTTCTTGGATTTCCAAGAAGATTGGTCTGTTAAGGATTGAAATATCATTTACTTTCTGCTGTTGTTTTGTTCTATATTTTATTATAGTACTAAAGATGAGAATTCACATTGTGGGGGTCCAAGAAACCTCTAGTTAAGAGGTGAAATTTCTGAATTCCGAATTCCAAGAGATTTCTACACATGTTATAGACATGTTTTGGGTATGTTCAACACACCTATCTCATCCCTCTTCTATATTGTTACAAGTTTGTAGGCCTCCACCAATGGGTCAATAAAATTTCCATTTTGGAAGACCTCTAGCTTCCAGATGAGGATGATATTGGAAGATTTTAACATATAAGAGGAAGCACCACATCTCTAAAGGTTCATATTCCATCAATTCAGAATTTTTGTGCCCCTTGCATGCATTTCAAAATCCCTATCAGGTTGATTTTCTAAAATCCTAAAACCATATTTGAAGGCAATTTTCCTCATGTTGCAACAGAAGTCATTTATTGGAACATCATGAATTGTTGAATATTTCATATCCATGATTAATTTCATCGTTTGAGTTCATAATTTGATCGAGGCATTCATTTTTTGTCAAGATTAATTCATATAGGTTGAAGATGATGAAATAGCTAAAGTGCCATTTTGGCATGTCTATAAATCTCACCAGAGAACATAATTGATGAATTCTGAAGCTATACGGTTGTGAACCATGTAAAGTTATACAGGAATGTGACTTCATATTCAAATACATGTGCATTTAATATGTATGTGCAAGCATTTTGAAAATCCAACTCAAGCTGGTTCAATACTTTGTTTTTGGGACCATAATTTGATTTTTCTTAAGCGAACAATGGATATTCTTAGCAATTAATTTGCATTATAGTGATGGGAGATGGATTTTCAATTTTTCAAGAGATTTACACATGAACCTTTCACTATACCTCTTTAGGTGTGTATTCAAATGTAATGGCATTACAAGGTGAAGATTACAAGGTCATCATCATCCAGCTCTTCCAAATGTCGAAAAGACATGAAGTTTGTAGGCGCTATTGATAAATTTTGATCATTTTCTATCCAGTACAACACCAAATTTTCATTTTAGCACATGGAGGCACTAGTACATGTGGACACTTTTCCCACAGAAAATCGTTTCTATTGAAACACTTTTGCATTGCTATAGCGACGAACATGTCCCCTTCTTTTCGTGGGAAAACAAAAGTTGGCAAGTGATCATCAATTTCATTTGCGTGCACATCCAAATCAGTTATGACATTGCTGGAAACATTGCCATCATCTTTCTTTAACATTGGCTTTGAATCCTTAGTAAGTGCAACTTGCCATAGTATTTCTCAATGTATCATCCCAATATCAAGAAGCACATCCTTGCTATCATTTCCAAACTCTGCCATTAATGTTGCCAACCATCGATTCTATTTAGTAGCATCAGCTAGAAAGAAAAAAATTGTACCACAAACAAGCACCAAAATACTTTCTAATTTAGTCCATCTTCTGCAGCTAATAAATTAGTCCCTGCAACAGGATCCAAAACATTTAATGTAGTCTTGAGATGTTCCTTCAGATGCGCACAAAATACCCTTGCAAGGGAAACTGAGTGTTGTTGCGTGAATGCTTTGCAAACTACAACCATGTGCACAGCTACAGACATCCCTTCTGAAGATAGCGAAATACTTGGAAGAGTCAAGAACCTCATAAGGGATTCAATGCCCTTTTTCTCAATAAATATTCTACAAGTTTCAGGATTTTCCATTGCCCGATGCACAAACACCATGGAATTTGAGATGCTTAATAGTAGAAAGTGTTCATTACTCATATTTTCAAGAGGCAATCCGCTAGTTCCAACCCCTTCATTATCCTTATATTCAGAATCAGTATCCATAGGAACAAGACTATCCAATCTATCTTTGGCCTCTAACCCCACGTCACTGACTGAAGCAACTTTCTCAAGAATTTCAATGATAACATCTACACCAGGTACCCTCAAAGAAGGGACCTGATGCATCAGATCTTCCATTGAATTAGCCAAATGAGCAACCCCCTCATTCAATGGTAGAAAATACTTTCGTGATGTGAAGACATGTACAAGAAACTGCAAAGCATTTCTTTCAGTCACTGCCTGCAATCCTGTATTGTTGAGACATAGTGCATCAAGACCACTAGGGATGCAGCAAAGTTCTTTTGAGGAAGGCATAAGTAAATCTTCTGATATAGCATCCAAAAGGGTAGTTGTAAGACCTGCTGCATGCAACATTGAGAAGATGTCACCACCAAACTTATGGGAATGATAGAATATTAATGATAGGCTTGACAGAAAGGTACTCTCCTCTGAGCCAGTGGGCCTTGTTGGGGCATACGTTGTTGATCCTAGTGCCTTGAGTAAGGCCTTGATAAGACACCTCCGAAAATATGGAATTTGTCCTTTATCATCATCACATGCTGAATATGCAATACTAATTTCCGCTGACAACTCCACAACTCTAGTAACCTCAAATTGTAGTCTCTTAATAGTACTGTATAGACCTCCAAGATATCTGAATAGAGTGACTACTGGATTGCTGTAATCCATAAACGTTTGGAGAATCTTTACAGCAAAGATGACAAGGTGTGTATGACAAGAATTTGTGTCTTTTAACAAAGGCAGAAGGGATGGAATCGGTCCAGTTTCTCTCATAGGACTTGGAGAAGTCGATGATGATGTCATATATGCCAGAAAAAAATATAAAGTCCCCTCTAATAGTTCAACAGGATATGCTTCCATAGTAGTCAATGACATGACAACCTTCTGCAGCAAGCTCAATAAAAACACACGATTTGCTACATTGCTAACAATATTTGGAACATTTAACACCTGACTCCTCTCATGAGATGCAAAGATTATTGCAAACTAGTATCCTAAAGCCAAAATAGTAGCTGATCTTATGTTATCTGGTATAAAGCTCTCAGATTTCAACACCTTCATCAAATCATTCATAAAGTCAGGATCATTTTAAAAAAATGCCCCCAGTTCTTCATGGTTGTCACTTGATTGCGTCAATACCATAAATGCCAAAAGTCTAATGCAACCGAACTGCCTGCAAGTGCTCAGAGAAGGAAATGCATGTGTGTATCTGATTTGATTCCATAAAGAAAAACTAAGCTCACTAGGTATCTGATATTTATCAATTAACTCCTTTAGAAGGACTAGATCTTTTGGCTGCAGATGCAAATCTACCATGTAGTTAAAAACACATGTTTTAAACCCATTCCAATCTACCACGTTAAATAATAATTTTACCATTTAACATTGTTTAACATTTTAATTTTTCTAAATTGTTTTACTTCTTTTTTAACAATGTTCTACTTTTTAATTTTTTTACATTATTTTACCTTTTAATTTTTCCTATTCTTTAGGAGTTATTATTAAATGTTTAATTAAAATTTAAGTCTGCTCAATTATTACTATGTTGGAACATTATGTTACATAGTATGTAATATGACAACATATCCTCCATAGTGGTTGGGAACGTTACGTTGTAACATGACAAAATCTCCCCCATACTGGGCTGACACGCAAAAGGTCACAATGGCCGATGAAAGGTCACAATACATTGCCTTGCTTAATCAAGCGCCATTGCTCTAAAAGATCAAGATGAATTAAAATGGTCAAAAAACAAATCCATTGAAGAGCTAACCGCCAAGCTAGGTTACAAAGCAGAAACCATGAAGATCAGGGAGGCGAGTGCCTGTGGAGGTGGAAAGCAGTATGGAAGATGGTTTATCCACTCAAAATCAGAATTATCTTATGGCTTGTTTTAGCAAAAAAAGTGTTATCTTGGGAAAATAGATAAAAAAAGGGAATCAGATTGGTCCAGGATGGTACTGCTTGTGTAAGATGGAAAATGAAACAATGGACCATTTCTTTGTAACATGTCCATTCCCTAAGACTGTTTGGTTGGAGATGCAATGTAGCTATAATATACAAAACCATTGGTAAAAATTAACTGTGCTTGAATGCATCGAATCGTAGATGATAGACAGATCAATGGCATCTTATAAAGCACTTCCTTGTTATATCTTATGGGGTATTTGGTTAACCAGGAACAAACTGTTATTTGAAGGAAAAAAATGTTCATCTCAGTAGATTAACTCATCAAATTAGGTTATCTTTTGGAGAAGAAATAAATCCTGCCAAACAAAAAGTTCCAAGAAACTTACAGCAACCCATTATAGACTTCACCAGTCCTTGCAAATACTTCGATGGGGCATGCCAAGGTTCACCAGGTAAGGAGCCATCCTTTTCATCCTCGTCCTTTTCATGGATAATGCACACTGTTTTTTTATGAAGTATGGTGCTGATCATGGCAACAACAATCGTGCATAATTTTTTGCATTGTGGATCATGTTAACAACAACTAAAGTTGCAACATAAATGTAGGTAAGGAGGGGCTTCTAGTTTTAAGTGATTTCAAACTCCTAATGGAAACAGACAAATGGAAGAAACCAAATAAGAAATATGGCATCAACCCTTCCCATAAAGGCCCGCATAGGATAAAGAGCAACCAAAACGTCGCAGCTTTTTGGCGTTTTTTATCGAATCCGACTAAAATTGACTCTAAAAATTGTAATTTTTGCATTTATGTAGTTTCAGCAATCAGTATGATCGCTCTTAGAGTAAATGTTGGATTTTAAAACTACCCAGATACTTAAAATCGTGATTTGAACAATGCAAACTGCAATTTCAACACTTCCTTCTTTTCCCATCCAGCATCAAATCTCTCGACCATAATCATTCTCGCACACAGATATCTCATCTAATGGAGAGCACAATGATGTTCAAACAACACAGACATTTAAAATCATGCAGGGTAAAATCAAAATGAAGCCAGAGATACACACAGCACAAAAAAACTACTTCAATATATATATCCATATAGGTAGTAATTAACAATCAAGCTAAATTAACTGTATCATGGCTTGGCTCTCATATGCAGGTAGAACAACCATCACTTATGGATGTTCATATTTGATGTAATTAACAAAATTTAATCTGTCATTTTTCTATTTACTGATTTTCGTATTTCTTCCATTAAATCTAGCAAATCCTGTGATTTCTATATTAACCATGCAATACCTGAATCCATCTTATTTTTATCTTCTGGAATATCTTCAGTGGTTGCAGCCATTGCAATAGCTTCTCCTGGAGGTGGATGATCAAACTTGCAAGTTGCAGCATACTTGCAAGTTCTGGTTTTCATATAGAATGGGCAGACAACCTCACCCTGTAAACCATTCCATTCCGGAAATGTAAGGAAAATAGAAAAACATGATGAAAAATGAAACTTTGAATCAAAATATGCATCTGATATAGCATAATGACGTACAAAGTTACATGCCTCTCGTCTTGGAAATCCTTCAAGAGTCAATTTCATAGGTGGCTGAGCACGAGCTGTGTCAAGTTATTCTGGGGGAGGATGGTCAAATTTACAGTTTACACCATACTTGCAAATCCCAGTTTTCAGATAGAATGGACAAATAGTTTGACCCTGTGAAATGTTATGACAGAATAAGACAAACAACAACAATAAGAGGGGACTTCGGCAAAAAAAAGTTGCATTTTATTTGATTTAGATGTATACCTCTCTCCTTGGAAGGCCTGCAAGAGTCAGCTTCATAGATGGATCAGTTCTATGCAGTGGATGGTGAAACTTGCATGAGTGTCCAAATTTTCATTCACTAGTTTTTATGTAGAACTAAAAATTAAAAAGAGTCATAACTTAGTGCACTATAAAACAACAAAGAGATTCATTCTAAATGTTTCCATTGGATTGAACATGTTGTAACTGACAACCTACTTCCAACCAAAAAACACAACACGACAACACTACAGAAAACCATACATTTTCAAAATAAAGATGTACTGACACATTAAAATTGAAGGGATAACCAACACAGATCCATCTTAATCCCAGATCTATCAACCACCGAGAGGGATCCAATTTCTTGTGGTGTAAATTTTTTTAATCTTAATATTTTTACACATCCATAAAAAATTTACACCTCGAGATATGTGATCCCTCTTGGTGCTTGATAGATCCATATTTAAGATGAATCTATGTTGGTTTTAATTTTTTTCATTTTGTGAGTTGACAAACATATTTTTCATTACGTTTCATTTGGTTCTAATTTTTTTTATTTTTTAGCAACATGATTTTTTAATTACTTTTTAGTTTTGACATAACACTACATTATGTGACAACATCCACCCCATACTGGGTTGTAGAGCACCTCGCTCCTCTCGGTGTAACGTGGGGAAGCAAACAATTCAAAATTTGGAAGACTGATAGACTCAGGATATAAATTAAAAACTGATGGAATCATGGGTATAAATTAAAGATTGTTGTAGTCAAGGTTATAAATTTAAAGGCTTACTATGAATTCAATCCACTTGGTAGTCCTCCAAATTAAAAATAATTACTGACTACGTGTATTTAATAGGACACATTCATGCAGAAAATCCAAGCACTACTGTAATATTGTACATTTGTATTCAACTACAAATATCTCAATCAATCATCTATCAAAGAGTCTCACCTAAAAACTTGGAGATAACATAGTACATGACAAACCTCTAGAAGCAAAAAATCCATGTTACATGCTTAACATGTCCATAGTCATAATAATGAATTTACAAACAACGGGCTTTAGAATGTCATAAATTACTATAAGGACTATGGGCCTAACACGGAAGTACTATAAGATAGTATAAACATAATCTCTACATGGCAATCACTAATTCCCAATACAATAATGTTGTCCAATTCTAAAGTCGGATCACCTATAGGATTGCTCAACCAATTTTCTCAGGAAAAATGGAATCTCAAACCATATCGTTGCCCCAAAGAATCCAGCAAACCCAATGAATGGATGTTATCAGAGATTTTGAAGTTGTTTCCACAAGCACTAAAAGTGAATCAGTTTTTTTATGGGAATTCAACCAGTTTTCTCGGGAAAAAAAGAAATCTCATACCATATCCATGCCCCAAAGAATCCGGAAAACCCAATTATTGGATATTAACACAAATTGTGAAGTTGTTTCCACAAGCACTGAAAGTGAATCAACCTTTTTATGGGAATTTTGAAGTTGAACAAGTAATGTAGCATGGCTGGGCATTTTAAACAAGTAAGTTGACATAGCTGGGCATTCTGAAAAAAGAGGTAGGCTAATATGGAAAATGACCTAATATGTTGCAAGACTTTCTAAAACTCGTGTCTAAAATATGCTACAAGGTACAATTAACAATATGTTTTAATAGCTAGGTTTAATCTATAGAGACTTGAAACAAAAGTGACCCTATAAAAAATCAAGAATGTTGACATTGGGAAAAGTTAATTTGTTAATATTGTTATAGAATTTTCTCTTAACAAAGACTGGAAATGGCTACCAAAATCCATGAAATAGATATTAAGTACATAAAAATTGATCACAAATTTCATTTGTCATCCTTCATATTTGTATTCCACTCTTTACATGATCCTAGCCAAAGACAAATTTTTTCCGATTCTCTATACTTACCTATCTAGACCAAACATGTCCCTCAATCATCAGATGGGGAAAAATAGCTATACCAAACAACTCATCCAATGCACACATAAATGTATATATGGATAAGGAAAACATTTAGAAGTAAATTACGTACTGGACATTCAGGCTCTCCTGGCCGCTGTGGAAGAATAGGAGCTCCTAAACTATGTTGGGGAAGCATATGAAAACATTATATGAATAACAATGAACAAATCAGAAGAATATGCTAGAGAAAAAATGATGCTAATAGAAGAGTATTCAATAATGGAAATGCCCCGATACAAAATGACATCCGAAATTACCATTGGTTATTGGTTATTGGAAGAAACCCTTATGATGCAACTGGATGAAAAGGATATAGTGGAGAAAACCCTTACCGACATAGTTCTTGATAAAGCCCTGTCTTCAACTTGGTCTATGGCTACTTCCACCGTCCACTGAACTACTGCTTCACCGTCCATGAAGCTACCTCTTCCACCATCAACTGAGTGCGCAATTTTGGCCTGGTTTGATTTTCAATTTTGACAGTTCAATAGCCTTGGTTCGAGCGCGCCCATGCTATGATAATATTTCTATATGATTTTTTTATTGTTGAATTCTATGTATTATTAGTGAGAATGTGTATATGAATATCCAATGTACCTATGTATCAAAGTCTCATATTTGTGTCTATGTGAGACAATAAGAATTCCTAAATTCTTATTTTTATGTTGTTGAATGTGGAGTAAGGGGGATTGGTTTATAGTGACATTAGCCAAAACCAACTCAAAGTAAACTAAATTCACCTATTATTTTTTTAGTTTAAGGTAAATTTATTTAAAGTGTCCTGAAATATATTTAAGGTGAATTCTATACAAGTAAAATTGACTTCAACAAATTCAAAATTAAGGTTTTCAAACTAAAGAGTAGCTGGAAGTAAGTACACTAAATTACTCTAAAATCAATGTGATGATTTTCAACTAGTACAAGATGAAGTGATAAAAAATGACTTGAAATTTGTTTTAAGTCTACATTTATTGTTAAACAAATCAAATCTAGTAATATAAGGAATAGTCAGTTGCAAAACAATGACTAGAGCTTTTACAAATATCAAGTCCTCGAGTCCTCACTCTAGAATTAATGTAAAGAGAAGTGGATATAATTACTTCAAGCCAAGTACCTCTTTCAAAGAGACATATTTAAAATATAGCATTGTGCCTAAAAATTACTATTTGTTAGTATGCCTTTAGTGTAAAGTGGACTCAATAGACATTGAGGTACTCAATAAACTATACTAGGAAACTAATTCAAAATTTGACAACAAAACATAATACGATCTAAAAATTTCGAGACTAGTTGAGGTGGAGGTTGATTTTCGACCATTGATGATTCATTTAATGCATAGGGCTATAATGTAATAGGTAATATTGAATATGTGTAAGTGAATTCAAATGAATGATGAACCCTTGAAGTACTTTTCAATGTTGCAAAGACCATGAGAAGTCTCACTTAAAGGATGATAAATACTCAAGAAGAGAAAGAGAAAAGTTGTCCGAAGAACTAATTATTGAAATGCTTGACATAAGTGCTATGAGCATTTGAGGATGAAAAACAAATGGATGAAAGTAGAGATTCTAGTAGAATATTTTTAGGATCTAAGAAATTGACTTGTAATTCAATG
Organism: Larix kaempferi; assembly: GCA_027924585.1. Taxonomy (NCBI): domain Eukaryota; kingdom Viridiplantae; phylum Streptophyta; class Pinopsida; order Pinales; family Pinaceae; genus Larix; species Larix kaempferi. Next base: position 8,649,643 of record BSBM01000487.1, read on the forward strand.
GTCCTTTCAAAATGTGTATCCAATGTGTCATTTTGTGGATGACTCTTTTCTAGCAACCTATGTCCCTTTTTATTTCCATTCAACTTAGGTGATCTTGCTCCAGTTGATCTAGGAATTTCACTAATTACTACTTCATCTCTTTTATATTTCCTTAAGTCAATTTGAGGTTGCTTTTGCTGGTATATATATTTTCATCAAAGATTACATCCACAGTCGCTATTATCTTATTCCCATGAGGGTCATATATCAGATAACCATTTGTATCCACATGATATTCAATAAATATGCACTTAGTATTTTTAGCGTCCAACTTAGATCTATTTTCCTTAGACACATGCTCATAAGTAATGAAGCGTGGAAGAAGTTATTTGACAAATTCAGTGAAAGCCAGGTTATGAAGATGATGAGGATCATGACAACGCTGATGATGAGGATCATTACAAAGATGTTGATGATTATGAAGATTATGAAGATGACGCTGATGATGAGGATCATGACGAAGATGCTGATGATTATGAAGATGATGAAGATGACGATGATGATGAGGATGAGGATGATGATGATGATTATGATGATGATGATGATGATGATGAAGAAGATGATGATGATGAGGATGAGGATGAGGATGATGATTCTACCACATTCTCATGATAGAATTATAAGAAGAGACGTCAAATTTGATGAATATATATTGCCCTGTGAGCCTAATTTGGTGCTTGTGCCATCATCTTCGTCTTCTTCTTCACCTCTTTATATTTCTCCTACTCCGGTTATGTCTTCAGATGATGATGATAGCGAGGATGAAAATACTCCTGTACTTGCTCAACCTCCTTCAACACCAGCTTCACATCTTCCTATATGGGTATGTTCTACTAGAGAAGTTGCAGGTGATATTGTCGGTGATCCTATAGATCGGCGTCATACTCGCTCTCAGTTTCAGTGAGCCTCACTACTTCTATCTCATGTTCTAGAAAACTATGATCCAAAGACATGTGAAGAACCTTTTGGCCATCCATATTAGGATGCAGCAATGTATGAAGAATACAACTCCTTAATGGAAAATAACACTTGGGATCTTGTTCTTCTTGTTAATTTTTCGATAATTTCATTCCATTATCATTAGGATCTCTAAGAGAATAACATGTACAGCATATCAATCATAGATACAAAAGCAATCACACAAGAGACACAGAGTTTCAACGAGGAAAACCAAGAAGGTGAAAAACCCCGCAACTTCCTCAGAGATAGAATAAACCCAAGTACAATGATCAAACCCAATAAGATGTCTCTAGCAAATTCTCCTCCTCCTCCACATGTACGCCAATTTCTCTCTTAGCTATGCAAGCTTGAGAAGTGAGTGAATGAGCTAAATGAGAGACACAACCTCTCTATTTATACACTGACTTGACCTACCAATAATCCACTGGGGCCGAATTGCTACTCAAGAAAAAATAACCCAACTGCATGACCTAATCAGGGCCAACCCCACACTGGTGGTCTAATAACCCATCAATACAAATGACAACACTTGTCGATACATATGATGACACTTCCAAATATAAATGAGAAATACATTTCGAAGTTACAAATACATCAACACTCCCTCTTAACTAGGAAGGTATTTCTCGACATAGATCTGCTAACACAAGTCTTGTTGGCTGCTTTCTGGACAGACCCGGGTTTTAAGGATGCGCAGCAACAAACAGCCCTTGGGCACACTGGCCCTTTCGGCAACGAGCTACACAGCAGCCCGAAGTCTCACCCGAAGTGGCTATGGGGGGGCTAAGGAATCAAGTTTCCTTAACCTAGGTGGTGTGGAGTATACAATCTTCTCTCTTCCCTTCTTAACAGAGCGTCTTACTCTTTCACAGGTATCCCAGCACTACAGCGCTGGATCTCACTCTTCTCAGTCGAGCTACGCGGTAGCTCCGCACCTGTGCATGAGTCTTTTACCTGCTACCTTCGATACACTATGTATCGTCTCTGCCCTAGCGCCACAACGCAGTAACACACTCCTTTAGCACTGCGGCGACAGTGTTCTTATGGACTCCTTCGACAATGCACAAGTACAACTCCTAAGGGAGCTTCCAGGATTTACATTATACAATCATTCATAAAGATAGCGAAACATTCATAGAAACATAGACAGGAAAGCAAAGAAATGCATTCACATAAAGCATCATCACAACAACAAGAATTACGTGGTTCACATCCAGGAGGGAAGCTACGTCCACAGGAATTGTGTTTTGTATTATCTTGAGACAGGGATAACACAGTTCCGCTGCGCACACAACTGCAGCCTTAGATCTTTCTGGGAAACTCCCCGCACACAGCTGGGAGCCCTTCTCTTAGATCTATTCTCTTCTTCTACAGATATTATCATAACAAAAACATACAATTACATTCCCCTCTCAGTCCTCTTGCGACTGGTCAATACATGCAATGGCCCTTACGCCAAGCGGTCTTCCTGCGAGATCGCGGCCTTCTTACCTGCACAAACTGATTATTAAGAGCTTACAAAATACAGCAATACAAATGACTCAGACATCAACTTAGACTGTCTGTGTAACTTAGTAACCATCTAACTCTCTAAGCTTCTAACCTGTTTCCCTTTTCAATTACACATATATATAGGTGGCCCTGAGGGTCGCACCTTTACAAAACTGTGGGCCTTTCCCAACAGTGATCCCCAAAAACCCTAATCGCGGACACGGCTAGGTGTACTGCAGGCACCTCTTGCAGTCACGTCATAGCTTCCTGCAGACTCCGCAATTTCCGGCGCAGATCGCGGGTATGGGCACCGCTTCATCATTCTTTGCTCCTTGTCCTTCGCCTTCAATGCTTCAGCTCGTTGCTCTTCCTTGGTCCGAGCAACCATAACTTCCTGTACTTTTCCTTAATGAGGGTAGCTGAGCCCTCTATTCTGCCGCTTCATTTACTGTGGTGGTTGAGCTTTCTACTCGGCCACCTTATTTACTCTTTCCTTTGACTTGTGCCTGCGAGATCCACGATTTCTGGCCCGTAATCTGCGGTGAGCTTGTCCATCTGGCACCATACCACGCACTGTTCATTTCTGCCCAAAAATGGTGCTTTTCCTCAAAATTAGCACTTTTCCTTCAAAACTTAGTGCTTTTTCCCCAAAACTGCCAGCTTTGCCATAGCTGCGGCCTATGCTCCAACAGGCCCCTAACACTTACTTGTGTCTCATCCTTGAGCCACTCGCACTAGCTTGCGGTCGTTTTACCTGTGCACCGGAGTTTGCTTGGGTTGCAGCGAAGGCTTGCTTCCACTGCGCAATAGCGGAGTCCATGTCTTGCATGCACTTCATGGCTGTCTGCACCAGGTCTTCAGTAGCTTATTCTTCTTCTGCGCCATCGTCCAACTCTCGAGACTCAGCAAATGCTTTGACCTTGGCCTCTGCTTCGGAAGCAAGTTCAGCATACTCATCCATAAACGACTGAATGATATTGGCGAGAGTAGCATCTTTGTTTTTGAGCCTGTGCAGTTCTTGCTGGACTTTGCAGACTTCGCTCATCTTTCTCATTTTGGCTAAGCCTTCCAAGGGCTTAGCTTCTTCATTCAAAATAGCTAGGGACTGTTCTGCTGCTTTCACCTGTTCCAGAAGGACAACTTTAGAAGGGAGCTTCTCGAGCTCATCCCAAGCCTACATAACTTGCATCATTAACTGTTGGGCTTCATCTGTTCTGTGCTACATTTGGGTAGAAGCTATGCGCAGTGCTTCAAGTCGTTCTTGCTTATCATCTGCGGGAGGCACTACGACACGAAATTCCAACTCGGCGAGATGCTTTCTATGGTCCTCAGCCATAGAAACTACTTGCTGTTCTAGGGATTTCTCCCTTCTGCCAATGCATTGCACTTTCTCGACTAAAGGAACGTCTGGTTGAATCTGGCAGGCCGGTAACTTCTGGGCGATTTCATCGACCGCATTCCTTAGCCCAGTGTCTCGCGCTTCGTTAAGTGCAAGCTGCGCAGAGATCTCCTTATAGCCTGCCCTTAGCTCTACTTCCTATGTCTGCAATCTTTGATTGGCATGGAATGTGGAGAGCTCCCTAGCTCTCAGCTCAGTAGAGACCTGCTCGTGAACCAACTGTAGAGTTTCCAACGGAATTAGTGACAAATTTATTTCAATTGGGCCAACCGCACTTACCTGCGGTGTAGCCAGAGGATCCAGGAGTGTCATGCTTGCGAGCGGGATGTGGACTACAGTGTGCCTTTCTGTAGGTACTTCAATTTGCTCGGTGCTTGTAGATGTTTACGGCGCTTGCGAGCCAGATGCTGGCGCATGGGTCTGTGCAACTCGTCCTACAAGACCTTTCAACTCCACGAGCTGCAGATCCATAGCACTTCTGATGTTGGCCTGAGAGGCACGCAGCTCCTGAAATTGATCCTTCAAGTACTGGTCGAGCCTCGCGGTAGAGATCTCATAGGGATCTCCAATCGCTTCTGCGGGGTGCGACAACTTCTGCTTCTTAGTACCTGGTCCTGACGGACTTTCATCATTCTTTCGCCCTACCTTTTCCTTGCCCTTAGCTTTCTCTGGAGCCTCAGGGGGTGGCATCGTGGCAGCGATTTCAGTGGCCTACTTCCATTCATCTGACCAGGACTTCACAGTGTCCTCCACATCCTGAGTAGTCATTCGGTAGAGCCCTACGGCCCATTCTTTCGACTGAATTCCACGAGGGCGGAAATAGATTTCATGCAAGTTGGCAGAAAAGACCAACTTCGTTCCATAGAGTTCTGTCATCTCCTCAATAAGCCTCAGCATCTCCATGACGGTATCCCTGAGGAGATGATAATACTCGAAGAACATGGCGCGGTTCATCTTGCGCTTCACGGGATTACTAGAATCTTAGAGGTTGACATAGCGCATCCCTATAACCTCTCTTGAGCGGCGCGGAAGAAACTGAGTGTTGGGTGGTTCCTTCCACCCGACAAAGGCACACAAAATCATGAGCCAAGAGAAATGGAACAACTGATTGACGGTGTCCTGAACGTTTCGGCAGTCTTCCAAGAATAAATTCAGGAGGAAGAGACACCAGTTATACTGCTCTCCCTCCGCAGCTACAATTGCGAGCTCTACAACAGCTCCAGGGACTTCTTTAGGTTGGCATTTCATTAAAAGTCTGCCTGCGAGCAGACTGCCTGTGAATCTAAGTGCTTCATCTTCAACGACAGTGAGGTCATAAGCCCGAACTCCTCTTGACAATTTGTATTTCTGCACCAGCTGTGCAACCAGCTTTCGGTCCTTGTCTTTACCAACGAAATGGACATTGGGGTCCTTACCAACCTTAGATAGGCCAGTAATTCGATGAATCAGGTCCACATTCAGATCAATTGGCCTCCCTAGCCAAAGATAACCATCGTGAACATAAGATAACAGGAAATTGACAACCGCATTGACTTCATTGCTACGCCCGAGGTGCGGTAGCTTCAACAGGTTCAACAGTCCAGGATTTTCTAGATTTACTGCAAATTCCTGCAGGACGAATTCATTAATCTTCTTAACAAGATTATGGACCACCGTCAGATAGTGATCTGGCACGAACTGAGGATACGTTCTATAGTCTCCCAAGTTGAAGTCAGAAAACTTAACGAGCAGGAGATGTCCAAGCAGGGATCCTTCTTCTTCCATGATTTCCGCCATTGGTGGCAGCGGAATCGAATACTTGGTGTTCTTGGGAATATGCACCTCGGGTGCATCATCTGGGCATGGAGGAATGTAGTTAACCAGAGTGGCCAAGGGCTCTGGAACGGGTACCTCCGGCTATTGCTACTGTTGCTGGGGCTATTGCGGCTGGGACGCCCTTGTGCCCGGGGACTGTCTGGGATCAGGGAAAGTAGGAAGCTTGACATTCATGGTCGAGGTAGCCATACCGAAGTCTCACCCTCTACGTCTGAATTGTCAGACGAATTCTTCAGTTGATAGGTTCTCCATCATGAACTGGCATACACGTCAAACACTGAACAGAAAAGGGCGGAACAGCGTAGGGTGCGAACTCTGAAAATAGAGGGAAGCAGTTTGCACAACACGGCTCTGAAAACAATGGCTTAGACTCTCAAATATGACAACTATACAACTCAATAGCAAGGAAAAGTAACCCAAGCATATGCGAATGAGGGGTATTTATTGCTGAGGGCAGTAGTAAGTGCATACAGGTGGCGCTAATAACCGTTGGCACCTAAGCAGATGAGTTGACAACCCCCCCCCCCCCCCCCCCCCCCGCGCCTCTGTGGTGTATTAAATGCGAGGGATGGGCTCTGACAACCTTTAGGAGATGTGATAAGGCCTTCGGCTCCTTAATTAAATGCAAATCTTAGGGAAACCCAGCCGAATCTGCCAGAGCAAGTACAATTAGATGGCGGTCTCATCCTTCATTAAGACTCAGACGCGGCTACAGAACTACCGCAATTCAAATTTTCGGCAGGTAACTTCAGCATGGGTAACTGTGCACATGGAGGGCTCCACGACGAGGAGAACTCCACAAGAGCGACAAATCGACAACAAGGAACTCCGCAAGAGCGAAAGTTTGACAACCCGGGGAACTTCGCAAGTTCGAAAATAGGCTTGCTCAGAACAGGCTTTATTGACTGCACGGATGTTTTGAGGAACTGCGTGGGAAGCCCGAGACTGAAAATGTCTCGCGACTTCCATGTAGACTGATAAATGCAATGCCTCTTTCAACTACACTGGACATCTACACGACTTTAGCAGCTGATTAGGTCGACAGGGCGGAGTGGCCATCACGATAAAGCTTGAGTCGACTCCCATTGATCATTGTGGGCGACAATTCTCCATTAAGCTTTGCAAGCTAAACTGCTCCACCTTCTGTTATCTTCATCACTTGAAAAGGGACTAACCAATGTACACGAAACTTGCCTGGAAACTTGATGAATTTACTATCATAGAGGAGTACCAAGTCTCCTTCCTGAAAGACTTTATTCTTAATATGCCTGTCATGCCAAGCCTTATGTCTTGCCTTCTGCACTTGTTCATGGAATCCAGCTAAGAGCCTGTCTTCTTCTAAGGAAACCAATTGTGACAGCCTTTCACTCATAGTATCAGTATCTGCCATTTCTGTAATTTGAGCAATTCTGAGACTGGCAACAATGTATTCCATGGGCATGACTGCTTCTTGTCCATACACCAAACTGAAAGGTGTGTGACCTGTTAATTTCTTGCATGTGGTTCTGTAAGCCCATAACACAGCTGTGACTCTAAGGTCCCAATCATCTCTTTGTTGATTACAGATCTTGGTCAGGGCATTCTCCATAATCTTATTGAATGCCTCCACTGTACCATTAGCTTGAGGGTGGTAGGGTGTACTCTTATGGTGACTAATGTGGAATTCTTCAGTAAGGGCCTCTATAGTCTCGTTTAGGAAATGTGTGCCCTGATCACTCATTAGAATCAGTGGACATCCAAATCTAGTGACAATATTCTCAAAAATGAATTGCGCGGCAGTGACAGCGTCGCAATTCTTAACTGGCTTCGCCTCAGCCCATCTAGTGAGGTATTCAGTAGCTGTGATGATGTATCTCGCACCAGTTCTCTTTCCTGGTGGGTTGATAGGTCCCACAAAATCAATGGCCCACTTATCAAAAGCATGCACTGTTATTTGGGGTCTTAGCGGCATTTCATCTCTTCTTGAAGGTTTTCCTGTTCGCTGGCACACATCGCAACACTTGCAAAATTCCTTAGTATCCTTGTGCAATGTTGGCCACCAAAGACCCGCGGCTAAGATCTTCTGCGCAGTCGGCTTTCCTGCAAAATGGCCTCCTGCGGTTCCTGAGTGCGCTTCTGCGATTATGGAATTCTTCTCATGCGGCAAAATGCATCTGCGCAAGACTTCATCAGGGCCCAACTTATAGAGCTGGCCTGCTATCAAAGTGAAGTCTGCAACTTTGACAACAAGTTGTTTCTTCTGCTGCATTGTGAACTCAACTGGCGCTTGCCCTGTAGTGAGAAACTCAAGAATATTGGAATAATACTCATCTGCTGCTTGAACAGAAAATAGCTGCGCATCAGGTAGATTGTCCTCCAAATTTGTAGGTTCCTCTCGTGACTCTATCCTAGATAAATGGTCAGGTCCTGCATTCAATCTACCTGGCTTCACAATAATCTTAAAATCATACTCCTGGAAGAGGAGTAGCCATCTGCAAATTCTTCCCCCTAACACTGGCTTATTGACCAAGTACTTCAAAGCAGAATGGTCAGTATACATTTTAAAATGAACACCCAATAGATAGTGTATGAACTTCTGTAAGGCATACACCATAGCGAGTCCTTCTCTTTCTGTAGTGGTGTAGTTCTTCTCAGCTGTAGACAGCTTTCTGCTAGAGTAAGCAATGGGGTGGTCAATACCTCCTTCTCCCAGTTATGTCAGTACAATCCCTAATGCTATGGAAGAAGCATCTACATGAACATGAAAGGCTTTTCTCCAGTCTGGGAAAACTAGAATAGGTGTTGTGACCATCTTTCCTTTATGTGTGTCCAAGCTCTGTTGGCATTCTTCTGTCCATTGGAATTTCGAATCCTTTTTTAGCAGTCTTTCCATAGGTGCAGTGATCTTTGCATAACCCTTGATAAATTTCCCGTAGTATCCTGTATGTCCCAATGTAGTACACAATTGTTTGACTGAGTTGGGCACAGGAAAGTTAGCAATGATGGCAACCTTCGCCGGATCCATCATGAGTCCTTGTCTGCACACAATGTGACCCAACAAAATACCAAAAGGAGCACAGAAGATACATTTTTTCAAGTTAAGGAAAATCTGACACTGTCTACATTTTTGTAACGTCATCCTTAGATTCCCGATATGGTTCTTTAGTAAACCAAACACAGTCCAGTCATCAAAATAGACTTCTAGAAACTTATGAATGAATTCTTTAAAAACAGCAACAACGAATCTAGAGAAAATAGCAGGAGCGTTTTTAAGACCAAAGGGCATTACCGTATACTGGAATGAGCCCCATTCAGTCGCAAAAGTGGTCTTATTGCGGTCCTCTGGATGGATTCTGATCTGATGGTATCCTGAAAAGCCATCAGTGAAGGAGTAAGCCTCTTGTCCTCCAACATTGTCAAGCACTTCGTCTGTAAAGGGCGTAGGGAATGGATCATGCGCTAATGCGTCATTGAGCTTGTGCAGGTCCACGCAGATTCTTATTTCACCTTTTGTCTTTTTCTCTTGTACAACCATAGGACCAATCCAATCACTTTCCTCTACTGGCTCAATGATACCAGCTGCAAACATCTTATCAATTTCTTCTCTGACCTTTTCTTTATATCGCGGGTTCAACCTGTACGGGCGCTGTTTTACTGGCTTAGCGTCTGCTTTCAAAGGTATGCGCATAACTCCTAAATCTCCTAGGATGCCTTTCATTTCTGTAAACTTGGTAGGAAATATATCCTGGTACTCATGTAGTAAATCTGCAATATGGCCAATAGTTTCATCATCCCAATAATCTCCTATAGAGGCAAACTTAGGTTCGTCTTCTATACCAATGTTAATCTTCTTGAGCTTGATGTGTTTTGTAATGGCAGGGATATCAAGCTGAGGGCCTTCGACTTTGCGCGTCCCTTCTGACTCTGGAACATTGATTTTACGAGGATCATCATCCTCTTCTCCAGTGGTGAAATTATAGCATTCCAGGGCATGTTCCATCTGGACAGCCCAATCCGGTTGAGAATACTCTAGTAAAGGACATCGTCCAAATATCTTCTTTCTAATACACTTTAAAGCTTGATCGATGCTTGGATGTTCTGACTCAAAGCTGAAAGTGAGTTGAAAACTTTCAATCATGAGAGGCCAAGTGATAGTGCCTCTGCGCTATTCTATTTCAGTGTACCAGTTCCTTGGAACTATATCCAACGTGTGGATGAATAGGTGAACCCACTCATCCTCTGGAATATCTGACCATTGCTGAATACATGCTTCAACGTGTGACCTGGGGTCACTCTGTCCATCATATTTGCGCAAAGCTCCTACTGTAGTCTCTTGAAATCTGCGCAGTATCAACCTGCGACAGTCTTGCCATGTGTCGATATTTTCTTTATGCGCACCCAACCATCTTGCGGGTGTAGCATGCAATGCTACATCCAATGCTTGTATGCACTGATCATCTGGGATTACTTGTTCATATGCATGTATAAATTCACTTACTCCAGTTAAACCATCAAAGATTGGAGTGTTATTCGATTCTGTGCCAATCCATCGAATGGATTTAGTCATCATGGCGCAACGCCTTGCAGAAACCTCATGTAAGCGATTCTGCCAGTTTTCCAGTCCTGCTTCGGAATCTGATGTGCACGAGCTATCGCATCGCCAGCTGATATGGTCATCCGCTATGGGATTGACATAATCATTATGACTAGCAGTCATTTGATACAAACTTTCCATGTCTTGCACTTCTTCTTCTGCTCGAATGGGTTCAATATACCGTGGTCCTTGAAGGGGATCAAGTGGTGCAATGACCCTAATCTGGTCATCCTCAAAGGCCATCTGTCTTTTCTTCAAATTAATGACAGCCAGATTATCAAATGCCCAGTGTATGCCTAAAAGTGTTGGGTAAGGTCTACTGTCATCCAGAATTTTGATTACTTCAAAGTCTGCAGAACTTCTTACTCCCTCAATATCAATGGGTACATTGGGTAATCTGCCCAATGGAGAAACTCGTTGCTGATTTGCTAATCTCAGATGGATAGGAGATCTGATAAGCTGAGGACTACCCATCTCTTCCCAAGTATGCATGGTGAGAACATTAACTTCTGAGCCTAAATCCAAAATGACTTTGTCCATTTCAAATGCTCCAATCTGTGCTGTGAGTCTCATCTCTCTTCCAGTTCTAGTATGACTCCTGATCTGATGAATAGCATGCTGCGCTGTGTTCATCGAAGTAGATTGTTGACACTGATCCAATAGATGTTGGAGTTCCATAGTTGCTTTTTCATTGCGCAACAACTTTAAGCAGCTTCTCAGGAAAGCATGAACACTGCCTAGTGTATCCTCCTCATCAGGCCTTCCAGATGTAGTAGCCTGCTCTTGTACCAGGTTCTCTTGACTTGGCACATGCGGTCTGATATTATTGTGCGGTAATGCGACAAAACTTGAAGCTCGCGGATCTGAGAAATACTCTTGAGCTTGCTTGAATGCTTCTTTTTGCTTCTGTAGGTCAAGCGGCGATGGTTTAATATTAGCGCAGCGCACCCATTGTTTTGCTGGCTTTCCAGTTTCCGACTCTAGTGCACCAGTGGTTGCACCACTGCGCGTCACTATATTAATTGTGGGATCTGGTTCTATTTTTTCTGCTGCAATCAACTGAATATTCTGGTTAACCTGTAGCTTCTTTTCTTGCATCTTGGCCATCAACTGAGGGCATTCTTCAATGACATGATCGTAAGATTTACAGTATCTGCAGGTGGTTGTAGGGTTTTGGCAATCCCTTGCATAATGGCCTTGAGCTTCGCAGTTATAGCAAGTGATCTGTCCTCTTCCACGACCTAAACCTCCTGCGCGTCCTCAGCCCCTGTAATTTCCTCCTCGGCCTTCACGAGCTGGGTCATACTGCGGACCTGCTGTGGGTCCTTGTGGTTCTGACTGTACTATATAAACGTCATGTTTTCTTTCTATCATAAGGTCATATGCTCTGCAATTGTTCTCATCATGGCCTACTGATTTACAAAAATTGCAATATAGATTCTTTGGGGTTTGTACATATTTCTGTAACAAGTGACACTCTTGTGGTCTGTGGCCTTTAGTTCTACAGATTTCACACCAAGGCCCCTGAGCCTTTGATAAAGGGTTAGCTACTCTGGTTGCAATATAATCTATGAAAACAGGATAATGGTCCTTTGAATGTCCTTGTGCTCTACACTTTGTACACCAAATTTCTTCTTTAACATCCTTTCCTTTCTTAATATCATGCACTTGCAAAGTTAGGTTTTCTATTTGGTTCTGCAACTGCGCAACATCGTTGCTTGTTCCAGCAATTGGTGAAGCTTCTAGTTTCATAGCCATCTCTAGAGCTTGTTCTTGAGTAGTGAGATTCTATTGCATAAGAGGAATTCTATAATGAGGAAGCAACGCAGCAATGAACCATTCCTTATGCTGCTACGGTGCAAACTCAAAGCTTACTTGATCTATCAAGGCTTTGAACTTCTGGTCAAAGTCCCATACTGATTCTGTAGGTAACTGTTTTATGTCTTTGAGTTCTGTTATGCACTGTGATTCTGATTTAGGTTTCTTGAATTCTTTAATCATAGAACTTCTTACATCAGCAAGTGTCCTATTATGTGCTGCTGAGTATTTCATAAACCAGGTTAAGGCTCTCTCTCTTAGTGTGGTTGCTAACTGAACCAGCTTAACAGCATCATCATTAATTTGCTTAATCATCCAAATGGCTTCACATAGGAACCAGTGCTTCTCTGGGTCTTCTATCCCTGTTCCTCTAAAGGTTGGTATCTTCATGTCATCACCCATCCTTCTTGCACTAGATTGACGTGGAGCTGCTGTGGAACTGCCTCCGGGATGGTTAAACACAGGTGTGGCTGAGGTACTAGAAGTACCATGTGGGCTACTAGAGGGTGTTACTGCGGGGTTATGTTGAGCCCCGTCTGGATTTTGCGGTGTAAAAGGGTGATAAGGGATATGATCACTCCCTTGTCTCTCTATATGGATCGCTCTATGAGCTTGGCTATCTTCTGGGCTAGACTCAAAAGAATGCTGGTCGATGCCTACTTTATACCATTTTCCGCTAAGAGTGCAACCAATAACTTCAAGATCACTATCAGAATCTGCGGACATTACTTGTCTATGCTATTCATCGGAAGCTATGCATAGTTTTCCTTTTTCATATAAGAGCATTTTAATCCACAAGTTCAGAGAATTTAAGAACTTACCCCTGTATGCTTTGAAGAAGCTCCGCTTGGCCTCGCTAAAGCTCTTTCTCGTATCTACTGCAAACTCGGTGATGAAGCCTTCCAGCAGACTGTTCAACCAAAAGTCTACTGCGCGGGACACATGATTATCTACCCGCTTCAAAATGCTAACTAGCTCAGGCGTCCAAACGATAGGTTGATCAACATGCACAGTGGGTCCAGTATCTGCTATCTTGGATACCCACTCATGCAACTCGAGTGCAAATGTTACAAAGAATATTTCATGAAGGTCAGTATAAATATGCTTCTGCAACCAGTCCTCTGTCTGAAGCCTACGGCTTCTATTTTCACGTTCAGTGAACTCTCTAGCCTTTCAATCAAACCACTCTTGAATTTCTTTAGCTGTAGGATTCCAGCACCACATTTCCTTCAAAATAATAGGGTTAAAGCCGGCAACGGAACCATTTGTTGGCTGCTTTCTAGACAGACCCGGGTTTTCAGGATGCGCAGCAACAAACACCCCTTTGGCGCACTGGCGCTTTCGGCAACGAGCTGCACAGCAGCCTGAAGTCTCACCCGAAGTGGCTATGGGGGGGCTAAGGAATCAGGTTTCCTTAACCTAGGTGGTGTGGACTCTACAGTCTTCTCTCTTCCCTTCTTAACAGAGCGTCTTACTCTTTCACAGGTCTCCCAGCACTACAACGCTAGATCTCACTCTTCTCGACCGAGCTGCGCGGTAGCTCTGCACCTGCGCACGAGTCTTTTACCCGCTACCTTCGATACACTATGTATCATCTCTGCCCTAGCGCCACAGCGCAGTAACACACTCCTTTAGCGATGCGTTGAAAGTGTTCTTACGGACTCCTTCGACAATGCACAAGTACAACTCCTAAGGGAGCTTCCAGGATTTACTTTATACAATCATTCATAAAAATAGCGAAACATTCATAGAAACATAGACAGGAAAGCAAAGAAATGCATTCACATAAAGCATCATCACAACAACAAGAATTACGTGGTTCACATCTAGGAGGGAAGATACGTCCACAGGAACTGTGTTTTGTATTATCTTGAGACGGGGATAACACAGTTCCGTTGCACACATAGCTACAGCCTTAGATCTTTCTGGGAAACTCCCCGCACACAGCTGGGAGCCCTTCTCTTAGATCTATTCTCTTCTTCTACAGATATTATCATAACAAAGACATACAATTACATTCCCCTCTCAATCCTCTTACGACTGGTCGATACATGCAATGGCCCTTACGCCAAGCGGTCTTCCTGCGAGATCGCGTCCTTCTTACCTACACAAACTGATTATTAAGAGCTTACAAAATACAACAATACAAATGACTCAGACATCAACTTAGACTGTCTATGTAACTTAGTAACCATCTAACTCTCTAAGCTTCTAACCCGTTTCCCTTTTCAATTACACATATATATAGGTGGCCTTGAGGGTCGCACCTTTACAAAACTATGGGCCTTTCCCAACAGTGATCCCTAAAAACCCTAACCGCGGACACGGCTAGGTGTACTGCAGGCGCCTCTTGCAATCACGTCGTATCTTCCTGTAGACTCCGCGATTTTCGGCACAGATCGCGGGTATGGGCGTCGCTTCATCATTCTTTGCTCCTTGTCCTTCGCCTTCAATGCTTTGGCCCGTTGCTCTTCCTTGGTCTGAGCAACCATAACTTCCTGTACTTTGCCTTAATGAGGGTAGCTGAGCCCTGTATTCTGTCGCTTCATTTACTATGGTGGTTGAGCTTTCTACTCGGCCACCTTATTTACTCTTTCCTTTGACTTTTGCGTGCGAGCTCCATGATTTCTGGCCCATAATCTGCGGTGAGCTCGTCCATCTGGCACCGTACCATGCACTGTTCATTTTTGCCCAAAAATGGTGCTTTTCCACAAAATTAGCAATTTTCCTTCAAAACTTAGTGCTTTTTCCCAAAAACTGGCAGCCTTTCCATAGCTACAGCCTATGCTCCAACAAGTCTTCTTCTCTGGATCATCGTCACTACTGCTGCTATCTCAATCAATCTCCAATCTACTTGTCATAGGAAGTTCTACAGATCCATCCCTTTTTCATGCTAGATGTAGGCCCACCATCTGTAGGTCTTCATCATCACTGGCCATACTTGTGTAATCCTCGAGACTTATTACGTGCATCAACAAAACCTTGTAAGAGCATCCCAGGACTGATTATGAGCACACAGCTCAACCTATCGGATCTCCCAAGACCTTTTACATGCCACTGCACAACCTGTCCACGGCCACAGAGTATCATCCTGATACTCATGATCATACTGATCATGACATCGTTCACAAAGCACAACCCAGATGCACATCACACAACACTTACAATCACCGACATGGGAAGACACACTTCAACCATCCGTGAAAGGCTCAACACTTATATCTATGCCATGGGAAGTCACACTTCAACCATGAGAGAATGGAACAACACTTATATCGCAGCCATGGGAGAACACATCTAAAACCATGCTCGAATGGCATAACACTTATATCGCAACCATGGGAGAACACATATACAACCATGCTCGAATGGAACAACACTTATATCGCAGCCATGGGAGAACACATCTACAACCATGCTCAAATGGCATCAGCCCTTATATCTACACCATGGGAGAACATATCTACCACCATGTGAGAATGGCTCCAGAAATTACATCACAACCATGGGAGAACACATCTACCACCATGTATGAAAATCCCAGGAATTACATCGTGACCATGGGAGAACACATCTACAACCACGTCCGAAAATCCCATGTGCATCTGTGTCTTCAGAACTCATCACACATAATCCAACTGATTATGCAATGTATCCACCTGATACATATCATCACATATGATCATCCTCATCATCATCATAGCATCATCCTAATGCATATCATCTGGAGCAACACTCTGAAGCTCGTCCTCCATTATCATCCTGATCATACAATGCATCCACCTGATGCATACCAAGTATCTACCTGATACATATCATCATACATGATCCACCTGATCATACAATGTATCCACCTGATACATATACAAATACATGATCCAACTGATCATATCAAGCATCCAACATGATGCATATACAAATACATGATCCAACTGATCATACAAAGCATCCAACATGATGCATATACAAATACATGATCCAACTGATCATACAAAGCATCCAACATGATGCATATACAAATACATGATCCAACTGATCATACAAAGCATCGAACTGATGCATATAAAAAGCAGTAATTGGAGCATCATCCTGATGCTCATCATCCAGTGCTTACATCCACAGCCGTGGGAAGGATCCTCCTCTCACCATGCTTGGAATGGCTCTTGCAAATGTGTCCATCACTTCTTCCTCGAAGTGTCGTCAATCTAAAGAACACCAAGCCTCTCTCTGAAGTATTCAAACTTCACTCTGGCTAGTGGTTGCACCAACACATCTGCAACCTACTCTTCCATCACAACATATAGGAGCTTCACTGCTCCTCTTTGCACCATATCCTTGATATAGTGATATTTGATCTCAATGTGCTTTGACCTGTCGTGGAACACCAGGTTCTCAGACAGCTTCACACAACTTTGGTTGTCACAAAAGATACCAGTAGCCTCCATTGAGAGATCAAATAACTCAGACAGTAGCTTCCTCAGCCATACTACCTCACAACTAGCTGAACAGGTTGCAACATACTTTGCTTCGGCTGTACTCAGTGCTACGCAGGACTGCTTTCTGCTAAACCAATATATCACACCTGATCCCATACTGAAGCAGCACCCAGAATTTCTCTTCCTATCTGTAGCACTACCTTCCCAGTCTGAATCAACATAACCCTCCAAGTTAAACTTTTGATTCATAGCATACTTGAGCCCATATTCAATTGTAGCCTTCAGGTACCTCAGAATATGCTTTACAGCAACCAGGTGAACATGTCTCAGATCTGTCAGGTACTGGTTCAAGGTGTTCACCGCAAAGCAGATATCTGGTCTCATATTCATTAGGTTCATCAATGACCCAATCATATGACGATACATAGTGACATCAACCGGCTCAGATGAAGCATCACACAGAAGCTTCAGGTTCGATGCCATAGGTGTGGCCATGGCCTTGCAGTCCATCATCTTGAACCTTTTCAAGATCTCTACTGCATACTTCCCTTGTCCAAGGAAGATTCCATCTGCGCTCTGCCAAACCTCCATGCCTAGAAATTAGTGCATAATCCCCAAGTCCTTCATCTTGAACTTGGCAGCAAGCTTCCTCTTCGTGTCGTTAATCAATCTATCCTCACCTATAACAAACAGGTCATCCACATACAATAAGAGTATCACTGGATTGCCTTCCTCAACCTTGTAGTAAAGGTTGGAATTTGCTTTACTCTTGGTAAATCCCAAACTAGATAGAAATCTATCTATCCTACCATACCAAGTCCTAGGAGCTTGCTTCAAGCCGTACAAGGCTTTCTTCAACCTGCACACATATGACTCCCTATCATGTGTCTCAAAACCGAGTGGCTGCTCCACATACACTTCCTCTTCAAATACACCATTCAAGAAAGCTATCTTGACATCCATCTATTGTATCTTCCACTTTATCACTGCAGCCAAAGCAAGTACTGTTCTATTGGAAGTGTATCTGACTACAGGTGCAAAAGTCTCTTCAGAATCAATCCTTCTTTCTGGGAGAATCCACGAGCTATAAACCTCGCTTTGTATTTCTCTATGCTACCATCTGCAGCATGCTTGATCTTATAGATCCACTTGGAAGTCACAACGAACTTCCCTTCAGGTCTTGGGACCGCATCCCAAACATTATTCTTCATGATTGAATGGTATTCCTCGATCATGGCATTCTTCCATTACTGTATCCCAAATCCTGGGAACTTTAGATTCTTCAATAGATAGCTTTGTTGCTGAAAAAATGTTGTAGTCCTTCTTTTGTAGGTGATTGTACACGATATTTCCTACAAGTCAAATTCAATTGCATGATTAGAAATTTCTCATAGTTTTCATAACAAAATATTACGCATAAAAACATATGTCATACAGTCATGCAATTATCTTAGCCAAAGCTTCAATACAACATTTATCCATATTCTGTAACTTTTTAGATGCCTTCCATCTCTACCAGAACATTGTTAAGAGTTTGCACTACTCCCAACATGTTAGCAAAGAGGTTTCATTCTAGATAAATAGCAATGGAATGTTGTACAGTGCCATAGGCCACATATGCATTATATGCATATTAGTAGTATACTATTCATTAATTCAATTATTCTAATATGCATAATACACAACCTAAGTCTAGGAACATAAGTATATACATCATTGAACAATACAAGAATGACAATTCAAATACTTATCTTTGTTTTTTTGTAGGGTGGACTCCCTATCAATCTTTGCTTCCTTGCAAGAACTACTGGAGTGTGCTCCCTCTTGATCTTTGTTACCTGGATTATCTGTCCTATCCATCATGGACCACTATGCGTGCTTAAATGTGCACTAGTGTCATGATTGTGCCATCCTCAAGATCTCATGCATAATCACACATTCATTAGTATAATCTCAA
Source organism: Larix kaempferi (assembly GCA_027924585.1). Taxonomy (NCBI): domain Eukaryota; kingdom Viridiplantae; phylum Streptophyta; class Pinopsida; order Pinales; family Pinaceae; genus Larix; species Larix kaempferi. Next base: position 8,668,131 of record BSBM01000487.1, read on the forward strand.
AACAAGATAATCTTAAACAGATAATAAGCATTAGTATTTAAGGTTTCAGGGAAGACTTCTCTTACTCATGCATATTCATATTTGACCATAGGACTCTTCTGGTTATCATATCATCAATCAAAGTAAGAAACATAATATGCATAAACCCTAGATTACTCAAACTTATAACTTCATGAATAATCATTATCAATCATACAAAAGTATAAGATCCTAACACAACGTAGGATTCTTAATTTGATATAAGAAAACATACCTGGTTATCATATTTGCTAGTTATGTCTAGCAATGTCTTCCTGTTCTCTTCAATGACCTGCATAACTCATAAGTTAACCATTGTAGAACAAAAAGTATACATACCTTGTAACTAGAGCTTCTGTGTGATCCATGACTATGGATGAGTCTCTTTCTTCATGTCACCATGGTCTTGATCTTAGAATTTGATTTGTACCTTCATGTTAGTAGATAACATACTCCTCATACAACACCATAGTGCATTAGTACAATCATGATACAATCATAAGTGTCATAACCCTAATCAATGAATGTCTTCTATCATGCATTCATACTTTTACTAGGGTGATAAGACAAGTCTAAAATTAAACAAGATTGTTACTAAACTCAATAACATGAAGAAAATCATATTATAAACTTAATCATGAACAGATTTCAAAACATACCTATCAGATTGCTTGTAGTTGTTGTTGTTGTTGTTCCTTTTGTTCTTAAGACAATCTGAGGAAAAGCGTCCTCTTCTTGGTATGTGCTGTGAGAGCTTGATCCCCCATTTTTCTTCTCAGACCACAAGCCTAGCTTCTTCTTGTGAACATTCATCCCACAGTCTACTGAAAGAGATCAATTTCTTTCTTGCACAAATTCCTTGGATGGAGTCCCGTGACCTAGGTAGGCCATTCAAAGTGGTCATGATAATTTCTCCATTCTCCACCACTTCATCCACAGCTTCAAGTTGTTCCTTGATTTGAGATACCTTGGAAAAGTAGGATTGAATGGTCTCTCCATTGTGAAGCTTTACCCCTTTCAATTGGTTCCGCAGAGTGATCTTCCGATTTATGTTCTTTCCTTCAAACAACTTGGTCAAAGAGTCACAATCTCCTTAGGTGTCTTTAGGGAAGACACATGGGGTATGAGATGGTCCTTTATAGAATCAGCAATGATTCTCTTATGCTTGACTAAGTCCTTCTTGTGTAAGGACTTAGCCTCATCTCCTCTGGAACTGGAACCTCTTCTTTTTATGTAGGTATCCAAACCATTCTCTTCTAGGATTAACCCAATCCTATACTTCCATGCTCGGAAGTTATCAGCCCCTTTCAAGCTTATCCTCAAGCTTGGTGTGGTGAGACATTTTTAAAGAGTACTTCAAATGGAAATAGAAAAAATTTAGGTCTTACCACTTGATTTGCTGAAAACTGGATCTGGTGCTGGATTAGGGTTTGTCAGAGAAACCGTAAAAATTCAAACTTTGAATTTCAAACTTCTGAAACGATAGAAAGATGTATCTTGATGATCTGATCAAGCTGGTATACTCAGAATTTGAAAACTGCAAAGTTTCACCCCTCAAATTTGCTTTTCAAACATTTGGATTCACTAGGGAGGACCCTCAATTAGGGTTTGATTTTCCCTGAGCTTCACCCATCCAAAAATTTCGATCTTGGTCTCTAAACTTTGATTTTTCAGAGGAGCTTCCATCGATGGTCTCAGATTTACGAAATTCCAATTTTTGCAGAAACCCTAATTTCCTGCTTCACTAGACAAGACCCCAAACTAGGGTTTGATTTTCCCGAAGCTTCACCCGACCAAAAATTTTGGTCCAAAGCTCTAAACTTCAATTTTTTCGAGCTTCCATCCATGGTCTCAAATTTCAGAAATTCCACTTTTTGTGGAAACCCTAATTTTTAGGTCAAAAACTGAAAAAGCTCAGAATTGAATTCTGTCTCGATAGAAAGATGCACCCTTGCTAGGAGAGTCAATATAGCCTCCTTCATTTGATGATTTGTGGAGAGAAACCCAATTATTAAGAAGCCCTAGCTTCCGTAGCTGCACAATGCCTTCTTCTTAGATCAACTCTGATACCATGTTAATTTTTCGATAATTTCATTCCATTATCATTAGGGTCTCTAAGAGAATAACATGTACATCATATCTCTACAACATATCAATCATAGATACAAAAGAAATCACACAAGAGACACAAAGTTTCACCGGGGAAAACCAAGAAGGTGAAAAACCTCGCAACTTCCTTAGAGATAGAATAAACCCAAGTACAATGATCAAACCCAATAAGATGTCTCCAGCAGATGCTCCTCCTCCTCCACATGTGTGCCACTTTCTCTCTTAGCTATGCAAGATGTAGAAGTGAGTGAATGAGCTAAATGAGAGACACAACCTCTCTATTTATACACTAACTTGACCTGCCAATAAACCACTGGGGCCAACTTGCTACTCAAGTGTAATAACCCAACCACATGACCTAATCAGGGCCGACCTCACACTGGTTGTATAATAACCCATCAATACAAATGATGACACTTTTCGATACATATGACGACACTTCCAAATACAAATGAGAAATACATTCTGAAGTTACAAATACATCAACACCTCTTCCCAAAGGAAGAAAACTTGTCAGATGTAAGTGGGCTTACAAAACCAAATATGGACCAGATGGCAGTATTGACAAACATAAGGCAAGACAAGTTGCTAAAGGATTCTCTCAAGTTGAAGGCATAGACTACATTGAAACCTTTGCATCGGTAGCCAAAATGAATTCCATCCACCTTGTTCTTGCCCTTGCCGCATATTTTCATTGGGAAGTTCATCAAATGGATGTTAAATCTGCCTTCCTGTATGGCGATTTGCAAGAACAAATCTACATGGAACAACCTCCTGGTTACATTCAATTTGACTCAAGTCTTGTTTTCTGACTCAAAAAATCTCTCTATGGCCTTAAGCAAGCCCCTCAGGCTTGGTATGCTAAAATGGACACATTTCTTCTAGATACTGGTTTTTCTATATTCCACTCTGATTCAAATGTATATACTAAGAAATTCAATGACCATCTCATAATCCTAGTCCTTTATGTTGATGACCTAATACTTACTGGTAGTGGCCCTAAACTTATCAACCATGTGAAGTTAAGTCTTAAGCAATAATTTGAAATGATAGACCTTGGACACTTGCACTATTTTATTGGCCTCTAAGTCTTGCAAACTCCAAAAGGTATCTCCCTTTCCCAGTCTAAGTATGCATGTGATCTTCTTTGCCTCTTTCACATGGAAGATTGTAAGCCAACTCCTTCTCCCTTCCATACTGGAGTCAAACTTTCTACCACTTGTTCAACACTTAAAGTAGATGCTACTTTGTATCGTCAACTTGTTGGTAGCCTCTTGTACTTAACTCACACTCGTCCTAACCTGCCCTTTGTTGTTGTGTCTTTTCCAACACTTTTATACAATATTGTGAGCCACAAGTAAAATATCATGGTGTTGCAGTGATCTTCTATTGTTCAAACGAGACCATTGCTACACTCATCCTAAGTTTGGTGCATGTCTATGCACCAACACATGATTGGAATAAATGTGGGAAGATGTTATTAAAGGATAGGAGAAAAGATAGCAGTGAAACCCTAACCAACTAGTGGCACGAAAAATTATGAGTCAGTTGCCAATGGTCATAAAAGAGACATCATTAATGACATGGAAGGTCAATTAACGTAGCGTATGGAACAACATGATCATCAACAACATCATCATGAGAAAAACTCGGATCACTTCATGCAATATTTGCATCTTCTTCCAACAATGTGTATTGTGATGTTGATCTTTGTCCCTAAAAGAATAAGGTTTGGTTGGCTCCTTATCCTTTCATTTGTTTCCCTTGCATGACTATGGATGAGAAGTCATTATAGGAGAGTTAGTGGTATTTGCATGGTATTTGGCAGTTTAAATCCTTTATAATACTTCTTGAAGGGTTTGGTGTCGTTGTTACTATAAAAAAAAATCTTTCTATTTGGATCCTTTATAATACTTCTTGAATTGTTTGGTGTCATTGTTACTATGAAAAAATAAATATTTTTTTGGAACATATGTCAAGTCCTTCCATGTACAAGAGCTTGTATTTCTCACATGATTATTGTTTACCAAAAAGCTTAAAGGATGTTATGATATAATATGCACCTGATGTTAGTGAATTGAAATGTAGAGAAAAAATATCAACGGAGCTTTGAGATTGAAAATAATAGTTACGATTTGCTTGGTCATATAGCTTAGTAATTTCACAATCACCAAGTTGAAATCTTCAGAGCTTGAATATATAAATGTAGGATTTAATTTTGGACAATTTTTGTAGATCAAATGAATTGAGCTATTTTTCCAATTGATGAGCATGAATTAAATTGTTTTTTTCGAAGTGTTGCTCAAAGATTTAAACCATGGTCCTCATGGTGTATCAAATGTCTGAATATTAAATTTCAGACCCTCAGGATGGACATGTTAATGAGTCCTTTTTCTTCATCATTGTGATTTGACTAATTCACAAGCCGCTCGTTATTTGTTGATGTGGGATCTAGCCTAATTTTGATACAATAAAGATATTTAATCATGAGTAGGTCATTCATATATGATTTATAGGATCAAGAATTGGGGCTTGTCCAATGAAACTCATTAGGGTTTATAGCCATTGTGCAAATAAAAAAGATAGAGTAGAATGGTCTTAAATACGACACACCACTACACAGATATTGAAAATTAGCACTAATAAAAAAAAGGGACTCAAAATTGAGACGGTTTGAATTTATTCCCCTCATGAAAACTTCCAAAATGAGGATTATACTATTGGAGGATTATACTATTTTAATGTGATCATTCTGAATAAAATGTATAATTTTGCATAATGTTTTGTATTGTTATAGAAATTTCATAATTTCAAACCTCTATCCAAACTTTTGAAATTTTTAAGAACCATGAAATTTTCCAAATCTAGCCACCTCCCAATCATACCGAACTTTTCAAATAGTGGAAACTATGATTATGAATGAAAAAACAGATTGATAGAATACAAGAAAAAGTACAATATGGTATGGATAATATGGACAGAGAAAAGATGGAACAAAAAATGTTTTTTAAACCAAGGATCAGGGTGAAATGAAAGATGAATTTGAATTCAAGGGGAAGCAGGCAGCAAAATAGGCCACATAAATGTGCAGAAACCAGAGACAAATATTAGAGTTTGAGTAGAGTTTATCACAAAGTTTGGTTCTGAGATGAAGTAGCTAGAGACAATGAAATTGAAGATCAAAGACATTGATCGGTTTAGCTAAATAGTCATTAAGGGGGACTGTAAATCAGTAAGGTGAAACCAAGTCTGTAGGTGAAATTCCTGCCACTGACCAGAAGCATTAAAAAAATAAAATAAAAAAAGATACTTTTCGACAACAGTCTGGTAGTAACCATCATGGCTGTTGAGCCATTTAGCCTGTCCAGAGCACTCGAGGAATATACAAACTGTCACATGCATCTATCAATTGAAGGTTGATGCTTTTTTATTTTTTATATTATTTTTTCTTCTCTTCTCTCGAGGATAACCTTGTGAGATTTTCCTCTCTTCTTTGGAATATCTGGATGGAGGGTGGCTCAACCACCAGCTGCAATAGTGGATGATAAATCTAAGGGACTTGGAAAGATTTGAACCTGTGACCTTTGGCTTCTCCGTCCGCAACATGCCTTGGGCAGATGGTTCAACTGATTGAACTGACCCTTGGGTCTAGTTGGAGATTGATGTTATTTTCCAACTTATAGGGTTTACCATTAGGCTGATGTGGTTGCAGGGTGCTAGGAAAACTTGCATAGGAGCAGATATTTGGTGTTGTTCCTATAAAAAACATTTTTCCAACTTTTGGAGATGAAGATTCAGCTGATGGAAACTGCAAACATTTTTTAAATCTAGGATAATGGTCCAATGAAAGATGAATTTGAATGAGGGGAAGTGGAATAGGCTACATAAATGTGCAGAAATTAGAGTCAGGCAGAGATTAGAGTTTGGGTAGAGTTCAACACAATGTTTGGTGCTGAGATGAAGTAGCTTGAGACATAATATGATTGAAGGTCAAAGACATTGATTGGTTTAGCCAAATAGTCATCACGGTGGAGTGTTGAATACATAAATGTGCAGAAATTAGAGTGAGGCAGAGATCAGATTTTCGCTACAGTTCAGCACAAAAATTGGTGTTGAGATGAAGTAGATTGAGACATAATATGATTGAAGGTCAAAGACATTGATTGGTTTAGCCAAATAGTCATCAAGGTAGAGTGTTGAAGTTGTTGTCTATTTTTCTAGGGCCATGGGCATTTTCAAAAATAAATGTAATGGATAGATGGAAAGGTAATGGTAAGATGCAGAAAGTCATGACAAAATTGGGAAAAGGATGAAAGTATAATGAGTCACTGAGAAGACGAAGGTGATGGAAATATGAGTTGGCATTGATGTCAAACAAAGGTTGCTTGGTTGAAATGTTCCAGTTTGAAGAAGTATTTGCAAATGTCAACCTATAGGAAGTTACAGTCAGCCAACAAGAAGCTACAGGAAGCTACACTCAAATCAGAGCTTTTGCTAATCAGATTGAACTTGTTGAAAAGCCCTAAAACAGAGTAAAAAATGGACTAATATTGATCTGAATATCATGCTCTCTTCTTGCTAAAAAATCTGAATCTATCCAAGCCTCTGTGATCCGAGCCCTGAGTTTATCAGTGATTAAACTCAACAATTTTGATGATCAATAGTGATTCCCTAACCGAAATTGTATGAACAACAAAATCTGGTGCTAATTTGAAGAATCCATAGAACATGGCATACTATCTAATCCGAAGTTTGGAGATGTCCAATATTTCAGCAGAATTGAAACTTGAAAATCCCTAGTTAGGTAGTCTCGAAAATGATAAATAAGGCCTTGCAAAATTTTATATGAGCTCAGGTCCAATTATCTGACCTACAATCTTCTTTGCAAGAACTCCTTGTTTAGTTAGGTTGAAGAGATCCAATTGGAAGATGGACCAAATGCACCAGCATATTGGAAAACATATAACTGAACCATGATAGGATTAGACCCAGATAGAGAGATGTAGACTGCAGGCCCAGTATTTACCACAAATTCAGCATGAGATTGCCCCATACACAATATTGGAATTGCATGACCAAGTTCAAGCAACAATGCACCTAGTTTTTGCATGATTACTCTGGATTACTCCATCCCACCTAGAAAAAGATTGAATTCAACCACATAATAATGGTTTAGTTATTGTGTTCTCAATTTCCAGCTCCCCTTCTGAATAAGTTACAGAACGCAATGAAAATATGATTTGATCCTTATTAACTCTTCTTGCAGGTCATTTGTGCCCTTTCTAGTGCTAGCAGTGACAGTCGTGCCTTCTCTATCCATCTCTTAATCAAAACAATGTGTAGATGCACCGCCAAATCCCTTAGATCTGCCATCTCTGTCAAATCTTTCAACCAATTTAAGCATCGAAAAGTCCACTTGGGCACAAACCTCTGCATAGAAACTAGATTTGGCTCCTATCTCAACAGCTGAGCATTCACCGAGGTGATCTAGTTCCTGGCTATCGAATTTACATTTGCACTTCGATGATTTTCCTGATCCAAGGAGAGAACTGACTATGACAAGAATTCAATAAGAACAGAGTCATATTCAGGCCTTATTTGCTTCCTGCTATCACTAGTGAGTATTAGTTTATATGAAAAATTAGCGTTCATCAGACTTTAATTGATAGGTCAATCTCATACAAGAGTGGTAGAGTCCAGGAATATGTCTTCTACTACACGTTTGTCACCCAAGACTCCAGGATTTGCACATGACTTTACCCATGGGATTGATACATATGGTGAATATCCCAACTTGGCACCTGTACAAATGTATTCAACAACTGCAAAGGCTTGCATCTATATCACATGGAATGTTTAAAGTTCAAACACTTGTTTGCTGGCGCTTTGTTTTAACCTTTCTGTTCTATAGGATATATCCCATATTGATTGGAAAGAAAGAAATAAGATATTTTTATATATGGCAATGCTTCCCATATTGTTTGATGAGTTGTGTGGAATAGTATCGTGGGCTATGCGCTTGGAGCAGATCTTTGTATTGTGTATTGAGTTTCGGTTTGACTCGATGATAAATAGGCTCGATGATGAATAGACTTGGTAATATGTGCTAGACTTGACTTAGGATAGATGGTTGACACTTGAACACACACAACCTTTTGGCCAAAATAACAAATAAAACCAATATAGGTTGAGAATTGTTTTCTCGAATCTGTGATCGAAGCATGGGGTCCATCTTCTAGGGGCCGAAAAAGATGATCCCTAAAACCATTTACCTTTCAAAATCATATTCACATCCATGCCAACTTGAATTCAAAGGCCAGTCATCCTTTGGTTAATACATGGAAGGAGGACATGTACCCTAGCAAATATTTCGAAACCATTTCAATCAAGCTAATCAGAGATTTCTCAGAAACTGCCATTCCAAAGAATCTGCTTGTCAGTGATTTCCATTGAAGTCTTCCTTGTAAGTAAAATCTACAAAGTACTATTCTTCATGCCAAAAGCCATCAGGAAATTCAGTAGTACAATATTTCTTCATTTTTTCAGAGAAAGGATCCAATACTTCTTTTGCATAGAGTTTTGCATTATTGACAATCTTCCTTATCGTGGTTATGTTTCGTTGTGTGGGATTCACTTCTTCAATAGAGGGAGTATCATCACGAATTTTGGAAATGATAGCGTTTCGACATGGTACATGTGTTTTCACACCTTCTATTGATAGCTATACAAAATTGGGGCCAAAAGTAAATGATAAATGCTTCTACACAAAATTGTGACCAAGGAGGATATCGACACGAATATTATATTCATAAAATGTGGTAGGGCATTGAATGCCATCAATAAATATAGGAAAGCCTTTTGCATACCTATAAATCTTCCAAGGTTCACTATTTATTTCCCTAACCCTGTTATTAGTATAATCCCAATAGAATCCATGGATTTCTTTTCTCTCAGCACAAGAGTGCATTGATCCTTTGTATATCAGAGCATCCAATTCATTAGACTTATAAATCTTTGATTTTGATGGACATGAGATTTACTACTCTACCTTTAATTCCATTCAATGCTAATTTTGATGTTTTTATGTTTTCTCCATCTTTCTGCAAACATTTTGGTTTAGATATTACTCTATGTTCTTCCAAATGTTCCTCTCAACTGTTAGGGACTTCTCATATACTCTGCTTAATTCTTCACCAAATGATTACTCTGTTTCTAATCGAATCACTTCGTGTCTTTCTTTCTGGCTTGCAATATCAGCTGCAAATTGTCTGAGATGTCGATGCTCAGTTTTAATCCTTTGCTCTAATTCTTTAATTTGACTCTCTTTGGTGTTCTCTGCATGTGGGTGTTGATGACTAGTATGCTGAGTGTGTTGAATACTAGGGCCTTTTTGGAAGTAACAAGGAATGGAAAGGAACATGATTTTTAGGAATAATGGGGCTGTATTGTGGAGATGGAGAAAAAGAAGAAGAATGAAGAGAATACACCATGCTTGAGCATACAAGTTGTTGGAGAGAATGTATACGTTGATGAAGAGTGTTTTTTGTAACATTCTTGAATAGGGATAGAGGCAAGTTCATCATTGAGTTGAGATATTTCATTAGTGATATCAAATGGGAAGGAAAAATATATCATTTTTATACATAGGAATTCTAATTCATCATTTTCTAGATCAGAATCAGAGGAAGAAGAAATAGGAGAGACTCCACGAACCTATGGAGGATTAGAGTTGTAAATAATGATGGCCAAGAGAATTATGATTCAGGCATTTTAATTTCCCTATTTCCCACTTAATTTGATTATGAATAAAAGATGAAAAGTCTCGTAACTGAATATCTCCTACTACAGGATTGGGATTCCATTCCAATTCGTGTTCTAGAAACAATTTAAACTGATAAAGTTCACACAACAAATATTATTCCCTTGTAGATGAGTCATTATAAATATCCACAAAGTCATCAACCTTTCCTATCATGAACTTTTTGTTACTATTCAATCTCATCATATGAAGGCCTACCCATTATTCATGCATGTGCATTGAATAAATTCTAGGAGGACTTCTACAAGAAATGGCTTGCTCAGCAAATTGAAACATTTACCTCTTTTCTTCTTCTTTAATCATTAATTGCTGCTGTAAAGACTATGTCTTGGACTTACACTTTTGTTCTTGAACCAAGTAAGTAGAAAACCAAGTTTCCTGCATACGTTGTACTTCAAATTTATATTGGTGTTGATAAATAAGGCCCAAGTCATATAATTCATCATTTATTCCATTCCATTTAACAGTATTTACTTCAGCTGATGCTAAAGCCAGGGTATTAGTCTAGATATCATCAATAATTTGATTAAAAAACTCATAGAGAACTTTTGTGACTTTTTCTTTATCTTCAGAACTTTTAGAGGAAGAAGGAAGAATGTTTTTTGCAGCTGCTGTAGCCAATAATTCCAAACTTTTATTATCCTCGGCCAGTGGTACTAATTCCTTTAGTACTGATTTATCTCTAAGCAATTTATTTATTTCCTCAACCTTTTGTTTTGCAAACTCGATTGGTGAGCCTGACTTCTCCAAAATTTCAGTCTTTCCTTAAGAAACATCATTCTTTCTCTGTAATTGTCTACTCCTCTATTTTAACTTTTCATTTTCATTTTTAACATATCTATCCAAAACTTGAAATTCACGAACTTGCTTCTTAAGTTTCTTAATCCTCTTTTGTAACTTACTGGAAATTAAACCAGGAGAATCAGGACTTACCACTTGATTAGATTCGTCTTCTTCCCTCTGAGCTTGGTCTTGAAACTTGTTAAGAACCCATGTCAACCCTTATATTTACTTTGTTAGTATATTGTTGTTGGACGCATATGCTTTGTAAGTCGTCCCGTAGTATTTGTTGATCCATAGTTTGTCTTATTGTTGTTGGATGCATATGCTTTGTAAGTTATCCCGTAGTAATTGTTGATCCATAGTTTGTATTGGCCCATGGTTTGTATTGACACATGCTATTGACCCATGGTATTGGCACCTAGACTTAGTATATAGGTTTGTGTTGAGACCAATGAAGGTACCGTGAAGTTATTTGTAATGAGATTGCCCCCTCGAAGTGGCCTACGATCAATATAAAAGTGATTTTGAGTTTTGTTATTTATGTTGTCCCATGTATTCTCATAAATTATTATTGCAGGTTCTTCACATCTGGTATCAAAGCACTTTCTTGGGCTCGTTGGGTGAAATTTCTGCCAAATTTTTTTTTTTTTCGCATCTATTGCAGCTTCGGATCTAGGAATAATTCCTATCCACTTAACTGTGGGAAGTACTTGGGCATAAGCCCTAAAACGCATTGTGAGGAGTACCACGGGAACCCCAAAGTAGCTGTCCCATTAAGAGGACCTGCCAACGAAAATGGAAACGACCCCTACCTGATTGACTAGTTCCCACCCGTGAGGTAAACCAAGAGATATTGTTTGTGGCAAAGTGGTTATCAGTTTTACCTAAGCCGTGGAGTGAGGGGTACTACTCCAATACGCAAGCCGTCAGACAACATTGGTGGCTGAGTGAAACCCCTGAACTGTTAGGAAGCCGCACATACTTGGGGTCCATATCTATTTTCAGCTGAACTATTGTTGATCACTATCGCGTCGTTTCAGATCCATTTTGAAAGTCATTCCAGATCCAGCCATTTCAGATCTATTTCATATCTAGCCATTTTCGATCCAGTTGGTTCCATTTCCGATCCCTCTATTTCAGATCCCTTCCACGCCGTTGCAGAGCCATGTCTCCCTTTTTTTCACTATGTTTCCCTTGAAACTTCCCTCACACCCCAGTAATCCCATTCTGCATATTTCATTCCTGCGGACCCTATCCCAAATTCCACTTCCCAAAGCCCGAAATCCCACATTTGTCTATTTTTAGGGTTTTCCATAACTTCTTCAGATTTCACCCAATCTCCTTTAAATTTTACCACAGAGTTCCTTTCCTAATTCTGCTTCTTTGTCCATCTCTCCCAAATTTTCTCATTCTTTCACCCCGCTTCTGAAATCCTCATTTTTTGCTTCCCTGTCCATCAAAAAGTGTCCAAAACCTAGTCAAACCCCAATTACCCATCCGAGTTTTTCCCAAAACCAAATTTCACTTTACTAAATAAGATTTTGTTTTTGTTTTTCTATCCATTACCCCCCCCCCCAAAAAAAAGAAGAAAACTCCTGGTTATGGTTGTCACCCGCGCAGGACCAAAAACCATGGAGGAAGCACTTGCAGCCATCCAAACCAAACTCCAAGATCTGGATGAAAAATTTCTCAGCCTCCATCTTCAGCATTCAGCCATGAACAATACCCGATAGAAAGAATCTTCGGCAGCCAATGGGTTCTCTTCTTCCAGCAATTTCCATGGTTCAAAGCTTGAATATCCTTGCTTCAATGGTACCGATCCAACTGGATGGATCTATCGTGCATAACAGTATTTCAGTCTGCATAATACTTTTGATGTCCAAAAAGTTCCACTTGCAACCTTTCATTTGGAACAGGAAGCCCTTCAATGGTACCGTTGGTACATCAAGGCTCATGACGAGCCAAAATGGACAGATTTTTTCCAACTCTTTTTGCAACGTTTTGGTCCTAGTGCTTTTGATAAATTCACCGGAGCACTCACTAAACTTCGTCAAAGTGGCACTGTGAGAGAGTATCAAACAGAATTTGAGAAACTACCCAATCACACAGAAGGATTGTCTAATGAATTCTATAGGAGTTGTTTTATCAGTGGTCTTAAGGATGAAATCTGGTCAGAGGTTAAAATGTTCTGTCCCAACAATGATGGAAGTCCTAGGGTTGGCTAAGTTGGTATAAGACAAGAATGCAGCCCAACAACGCTCCAAACCCACTTTTGTTCCCTTCCGAAATATGGGTTCTCAATGACCTCCCATCCCGCCAACTCCTTGACCAACTCCTATCAAGCATTTGTCTGAAACAGAGATGCAGGCATGTAGAGAAAAAGGGATTTGTTATAATTGTGATGAGAAATTCACTCAGGGACATAGATGTGTTCAACAAAAGCTCTATCTCTTGGATATGGATTCTTCGCCTGCCTCTAAGTTTGGTCAAGAAACTCCAGATACAATGGATGATCAGGTCGACATTCAAGAGCCGCCTATTGAACCCCCATATTGGGATGAACAACCAAAGATATCTCTTCATGCTTTATCTGGCGTCACCACCCCCCAAACAATGCGGGTCAGGGGTTACTTCAAGAAGCTTCCTCTTACAATACTCATTGATTCTGGTAGCACTGATAACTTCATTGACCCTCGGATCGCCAAACATGTTGATTGTTTTGTCCATCCTTGCTCCAACTTTGAAGTCATGGTTTCCAATGGGGGCACCTTACCTTGCAAGGGAAAGTGTCACAATGTGTGTATCTCTCTGGAATATTATAACTTGCGCTCTAACATGTTTTCCTTGTCCCTAGGTGGATGTGATGTGCTTTTGGGCATTCAATGGTTACGCACACTTGGCCCCATCTTATGGGATTTTGTTGAACTTTGGATGCAGTTTTCAGTCAATGGGAAACAACACAAATTTAAGGGCTTACAACAAGGGCCTCTCCGCATCATCAGTTCACATCACTTGGAAAATATCCTTAAGAAGAATTCACATGGTGTCATCTCTCAACTACATTCCCTTCAGATGCATTCATCAACAGTCTCCCCTACTTCCTTTGATAGATATACAGGTGTCCTTGCTAAACCAATGGGATTGTCACCTTCAAGAGACCTTTCTAGTATGAATTTAGCCGCATCTACATCTCAGCAGGAAATGATGGCTATTTTGCATGCAGTACAGAAGTGGCAATCATACCTATTAGGGAATTATTTCTGCATCAAGAATGATCTCCAAAGTCTAGAAAATTTCCTGGAACAATGGGTCTCCTCCCCAGCACACCTGAAATGGGTTATCCAACTCATGGGTTATGCCTATGCGATCACTTACGAGAAGGGTAAGGACAATATGGTGGCAGATGCTCCTTCTCGCACATTTGATGACCCAGTTTCTCTTATAGTTATTTCTCTTCTTGTTCCAAATGGGTTGCAATCTGTTCAACAGGGCTATCTCTTCTATGAACTCCGAGCTTCTTCATCAGCAGGGCACTCTGGGTTCCTCAAAATGTATGATCGGGAACAATGTAACTTCTTTTGGCATGGACTGAAAATAACAATTCAATAGATGGTGGTTGACTATGATACTTTCCAGATCAACAAGGGTGAAATGACACTCCTTTTAGGACTTCTTGAACCCTTTCCCATCCCTACACAGATTTGGACAACTATATCTATGGATTTCCTACAAGAGCTCCAGTGGTACAATACTAGATCTAAACGGACACCATATGAAGCAGTCTATGGACAGGGACCACCAATTCTTCTTCCATACACCCTCAGCAGCTCCCCAGTTTAAGAAATTGACTTGGTTCTTCGAAACTGCGATCAGATTCTTCTCATTCTGCAGGACAATCTTCACATGGCAAGAATTCGACTGAAACTAAAAGCCGATCAACACCGTTCTGAGCGCACTTTTCATGTAGTTGATATGGTTATTCTACAGCCTTACAAGCAACCCTCTCTGAAACTCACAAGGCATCAGTGGCCCAGAATGCAACCCAAGGATGCTATAGGGGAACCACTCCTTCAGATTCTGCGTCAATTTCCACATCTAAAGCTTTGAGGACAAAGCTTTTTCTAAGGGAGAGGGGATGTTAGGAACCCATGTCAACCCTTCTATTTACTTTGTTAGTATATTGTTGTTGGATGCATATGTTTTGTAAGTCATCCCGTAGTATTTGTTGATCCATAGTTTGTCTTATTGTTGTTGGACGCATATGCTTTGTAATTCGTCCCATAGTAATTATTGATCCATAGTTTGTATTGGCCCATGGTTTGTATTGACACATGGTATTGACCCATGGTATTGGTGCCTAGACTTAGTATATAAGTTTTTGTTGAGCCCAATGAAGGTACCATGAAGTTATTTTTATTGAGCTTGCTCAAAGGAGGTTTCCCCCTCGAAGTGACCTGCGATCAATATAAAAGTGATTCTAAGTTTTGTTATTTCTGTTGTCCTATGTATTCTCACTAATTATTGTTTCAGGTTCTTCACAAAACTGAGTAGCTTCCAATTATGGCTGGGGTGTTAACTCTAAATTATGTCTCTGTGTATAACTTGTTCAACGACATTTGGGTGTTGTCGATAACATATCTTCAGATATTCTAACTTTTTCAATACCTTGTTCAGAAATGCCTTCTAACCTTGTAGATCTTCTTCTCACTATACCTGAAATTTTAATAACCTATTCATCATCTCTATGCCTCTTTGGAGATGGTTGGGTTTCAATTGGTTCATAAAATGTTGGTTCTGGATCAAATTCTATCAGAACTGCTGGAGGGGGTGATACAGAATCTTGAGGATCATAATTAACCTGCTCCTGAAACCCTTTTTCCACTAAAAATTGTTCCTACATTAGGTTGCTCTTTTGTAAGTCCTCCACGATCAACAACTTAATTAATCCGTGATGATACAAGCTATTAATGAGTCGCTGGTTAGGCCGGTTTTGGGAAGCTGAAGCCATTTTAGACAGGCTCTTCCACAAAAAGTATGGAATGTTCATCAATTCTTCTCCTTTAATGTGAAGGAGAAGCTGAATATGATAAAGAAAGACAAGGCTATATCGTCCTTCACAAGTCAAATATTTCTGCAAAAAGAAAATGGCATTACCCCATTCAACAGTGAAATAGTTGCATTTAGCTACATTCTTCCAATGAATACTAGAATTAGCCACTTTCACAAACTGTTTCCAAGAATCGGGGTTTTTTTCAAACAACGAGCTTTAAACCATCTTTCCCGTTTTTGTGGTAAGCCTACAACGAGGAAATGGATGTTTATGAAACTGGATGCAGAAACCCCCGAATGTTAGAACAAGCTCCATCGAAATTGAGAGCAAATTCCTTGGTCACATCTTCGTTGTGCCCTCAAAATTTACTAAAAAACGCATACAATCCATTTTTTTGAAAAATCCTCTTACTAGAGGGATCTTCATTCAACAGTTCAATGGAATATGGCTCCTCCCTACGTGCAACAGCCATACCAACTGAAACTTTCTCTGCTGAAGGGAAGTTAGGTGATCAAACCGGTATCCTTTAACCCAAATTGGTATTTTCGTGCAGACTTATGCATAACAAAAAAAGCCAGCTTTCAAATCGGGTATAAATATAATTGTTCAGACTTGGGACAAAAGGATAGAGCTAATTACAACAATTGATGGGGTCAAATCAACATATACCCATTCGTCCAAAAAGCAATGAGTTAACGGTCATTCCATTTATGGAATTAATTTGAACAAAAAGACTTGGTTTGACAGGTCACGTTATATAATAAGCCATGAAATGACCTTTAAAAGCTAATTGAAATGTATACAAATCATTCTTATATGCTAGAATTTATACACGCTATTAGGAAAAATATATTGAATTTAACCCTACCGGAACAATACTTGTGCAAATTCAGAGAAGACATTGAATAGAATACCACATAGGCAGGGGATAAAACTGAGATCCAATCCTTCCAATCATGCAAATACAGATCCTCCATGGATTTTAAAGATATAACTTTGTTGGAAGAAATCATTATATCTGCAACTTGAAAAGAAAAATTCCAAATAGGACTGAAAGTTTGCTTGTATTGGGAGGGATGAATCCAAGACAGTATCAAGGTTCTGTTCATTTTTGGATTCCCTTCCTCATACACGAGACATCCATTTTACCAACAATTTGTTCATCGTCGGGAGTTTATTGAAAATATTAAAAACACAGAAACTGGATATTCTACAGGCTTGAGCCAAGCCTGTAATTGTCTGCTAAAACATGTTGAACTGCAAATTCTTCAACCAGACCATTTGTGATGCAATCCAAACCATGTGAATTAAGGTGTTGGAGTAGAACATGGATGAGTAGACATCCCTCTTTTAATGCCAATGAGTGTCAAAGCATCGAAGCACAATCTAACAGGATGTATGAATCAATTTTGTTGATGTCGAATACCCAAAAGATCAAATTGCTTATGGATCCATTTTGGAATGGTACTTATAAATTGCTAGTGGTTTCTTATGGAAAACCACTAGAGATTTCGTATAGACCTTATGAGTGGGTATTGTGACTAGTATGACCTTGGAAACATATTAATTACAAAGAATCCATAACAATAATAGCTGTCTTAAACCATTATCTTTTGTCGAAAAATATAGCATTGCTCACATAGTGTCATCAAAAAACAATTATAATGATAATTGGTGACAAACATTTTCTACACTCACCAAAAGTAAAATAAAAAAAATTATTAGTGAGGGCTAATAAAATATTGTCACCAGAAGTGTCACCAAAGAGAGAATCAATAATGGGCCTTTAACAACCCTCACTAAAAGTGTCACTGGAAAGGGATTTGGTGACGAACCTTAAAGGACAATCTCAAAAGGCACCAATAACGACGATGTTTTAAGGACCTTCATCATATGTGACATTCGTGACAACCTTAAAGGTTCGTCACATGTAGGACCCTCACCAATGACCTTTTTTCTTATAGTGAAGGAAGCGACTCAATCTTTGTTGTAGTCGACAGATTTTCAAAGATGGCACACTTTATTCCGTGTCGGAAGATAAGTGACACCACAAGAATTGTTGTGCTATTCTTCAAGGAGGTAGTCAAATTGCATGGGTTGCCGAAGAGTATCACATCGGACAAAGATACCAAGTTTATGGGACATTTCTGGAGAACCCTATTGTCACATACCCACCCATCATACCAGCATGGGAGAGAACATGACTCTGATTCAGGGACATCTAGTATACAAACATGCATATAGAGAGAAGATGGAAATATGGAAATACATAAGTATTTGAAAACACAGCAGAATTAAGTTCTATTACACATCCATCATACATTCAAGACATTCATGTCATTCATCCATTGAAACAATACAGAATTAGCACATGAGAGTACTTATCTTGAAATAGAGTAATCCCTGAGCAACCAACTATGCAACTGCAACGTTCCTCCCAACCATAGGCCATTTGTTCTTATCAATCTCTTGATGCAACTGCCACCCCCCGAGCTGGGCATGATTTCTACAAAGAACCAGAGAACAACAGACTCACACATAGCCCAACATACACCAAAATGAGCCAAGCCAATCTACAATTGGGTTTATCAGGCTGCTAGGAGATGGAAAGGAAGAATTGCTAAGCTAGTGAGCTCCAACATAGAGCCATGGATACCTCTACAAGATCTATCTAGCTTGGCACCCACAATGCCTACACACCCCACTCAAGGAAGTATTCCCTTCACCAATGCACTGTCCTTTAGGCCATACCTTCCAATCTAGAGTGTCCAAGGTGTGCATAGAAGAGTATCCAGCCCTCTTGATCTTCTTGAGAGGTTATTTTCCCCCACTAGGTTTATCAAGCCAATTCTGTCCACTACCACTCCCAATCTCTTGCTCACAGGTTCAAACCAAAACAAGGATGCACATAACAGCAAAAGTATAAGTGTTGGGCATGAAGAAACATTTATTCAGTGGGATGTCCAAAAGGGGGCTTCTACTAGTTCAGAAAAACGTGGGAAAGCCCAAAATGAAAAATGGAAGATGGGGAACAACCCTGGAGAGCAGAAATCATTTTCAGAAAAACATCCATGAGCATTTTGCGGCAAGAACGACCTCCATCACAATCCCAATTCGTGGCTTTCCTCTCCCAGCTGCTGTACAATACAAAAATGAGCTCCCAGACATGGAAAATGTAGGAAAAATGGTGAAAAATGTGATGGGGAAAGCCCAGCTAGCTCAGACTACGTGAGAGGGAAAAGGCTATGGGTTCAGAATCACTTTGGGCACCATTTTGTGGCTGTTTTCTTGCCCATGGAGGCAAAATACGATTTTCCAGATTGATGGGTTTCCCATACTCGAAATTGACTTCCATACCTCTCCCTTCCCAAGGCATTAACTGCCTCAACCAACACTTAGAAGAATTAAATGATTGGGTGCATAACCCAAAATGGGTAGTTGGGATTTATGGGTTTCCTCAATGAAATGGATTAACACCATTGGCTCATGGGTTTGAATAATTTCCCTCCCTATTCCTTGAAAAATCATGCCCCCATCTCTTTGTTGCATTGCATAGCTAGTTGTGGGTATTTCATTAAAATTTGTATTTACATGATGTCTTCATTTACATTGTGCCTATCTAGCACAAGAGCCATATTCACCGATTTTTAATTGCCGATACATAAAACGATAAATCAATGGCGGGGCCTTGGCCTTGAGCTCCTCACCATGATTAAATAATGATATTTACATCATTTACAATTTTAATGCCACAGGGTCAAAATGGGGACATGACACATATGGAAGAAACTGGACACGAGGTTCCAATTTAGCTCAGCATATCATCCGTAAACAGACGGACAGACCGAGGTGGTGATTAGAAGTTTGGGAAAACTTCTAAGGTGTTTGATGGCCGATGGACCCAGGAAGTGGGAGAACATGTTGGTGCAAGTGGTGTTTGCATTCAACAATTCTGTGAATCGGTCTACATGTTTGAGCCCATTCCAGATTTTTCAGGGAAGAATCCCACATGGAGTGGTGGAATTGGTCGAGTTACCAACGAAAATCAGGAAACGCGTGGATGCAGAATCATTCGTAGAGCATATGAAAGAAGTGCATGAATATGTGTGAAAGCACATAGAAAAGAGTAACATGGCATACAAGTTGAGAGCCGACAGAAAGAAGAGGCTACAGTCGTTCAGTGAAGGAGACTTAGTCTATGCACATTTGCGGAAGGAGATATTTTCGACATGAACATATAACAAGCTGAAGTTGAAAAATATTGGACCATGTAATATTCTGAAGAAGATTTCAGACAACGCTTATGTGTTGGAGCTGCCGATTGGCATGAGAATTTCACCAACGTTCAATGTCTCAGATATGTACAAGTTTGAAGAAGGTTCAAGCAGCAAAAGCGTGGAAGTGTCGAACATCGACTGGATGGTGCAGATTCAAGATCAACACAAGGAGGAAATCAAAGAAGTAATAGAGAAACATGAAGTCGGGCATACGCGCAGTTCGCGGAAGAAAGAATATTTAGTGCGATGGAAAGATGATGAGTTGCAGGAGGCGACATGGATTTCTGAAGAAGAGTTCAAGAGACTAGCAGAGCAGTCGAGTTATTTTTCACCTGGGGAGTTTGATGCAAGAGCATCGGGGCCTAGGTAGAGCAGTCAAATATGATCAACGTGAACAGGCCGACCAGAGGGAGTGCCGACGACCACTGGTGCGGAAAAGGAGATTGGCTATTGAAGTCAATAAGTCGAGCTATATCAGTGATCAAGTGATCGACAAATGATGCGGAAGGTTGAGAGTCGACATGTCAAAGGTCGACAGAGGATGGAGTTGCAGCAGAGACGTCGAGGGTCGACATGTTGTCGAACCACGACTCCGACAAGTTTAAGTATGATCCAAGTGGAGAGGAAGGGGTGGACTGGAGAAAACTTGAGAGTGTGAAGGGAAACCGATAGTTATGTTGAAGGCTGATGAAAGACAGTATGGTCAAGGAAGTGATAAGACCAACTACTGTAGCAGTGTCAGAAGGATGCATTGAAAGTCAAGAAGAGTACTTGGAAACCGTTCAGGGTTTCTAAGGAAGTTATTAGTATTTATTGCAGGTAGTTTGGATCGTGACAAATGTCAACATAGGAAGATATTGTGCAGCATGGAAGAGGCGCTAACAGTTGCAGATCTGCAGGATCTGAGGAGATCAATAGACAGAGGAAGCGTGTCTTGGGGGTCAAAGTGATATCAGGAACAACGGTAGCAGGGTAGAAGGCTTGTGCTGAGGCAGAGAGGAGGAAGTTCAGTTAATTCAGTTCAATTAGCAAAGGATCGGGAGAGCAGAGCTCAAGGAAAGATTTTGTAGATTGGATAGGAAAGTCACACATCTACAGAGCACAGAGAAGATCAATCCATAGCTCATAGTTCTGCAGTGAACTGGGAGAGGGTGAATATTGACACACTGGGATAGAAAAAAGTTACTTCTATATTGTAATAGGCTAAGGACAACAATAGTTGGTTGTTTTACATTCCCTGCATTTCGCATTGTAACCATTTCGGTAGAAGTAATATAAGCCAGCTTCTGGCATCCTATTTACATCTTGTCTATGTGAACGCATGTGTTGTGTGTAATTGCAAAGCAAGAACCTTTACGAAGGCACCTTGCATCAGTTACTCATCAAAAATTCAAACTCATTTTTCAATTGGTTAACCACATTATCCCCTTTAAAATCCCATACAAAACATCAAGCTTGATTTTTACATATTTCTTTTGATTTAGCATTTCCTGGTCGTATGCTTTGCCACAGAGGTCTCCATTTGCATCTCACAAATAGTGCAGACCTCTAGAAAATTATTCTTTAAATTAACCTTTGAAATATGCAATCTCTGATGCCATACCTTTTATATTATTTTGGGCCTCAGTCATCAAGGCTCTCTTGACATGCACCATGTTAGCTTCCTTCAAGGATAATTTTAGGGGTGGAATTTAGCCCATGGCCTATTTTTCCATGTTTTTTTTCCAAAAAATGATTCGTCAATTTGCATTTTTTGAAGCCCCATTTCGCCCAATTTTGATGGAGTAAACTTTTTTCACTCTAAAAATCGCCAAATTATTATATAAACTATATAAAATCCTTAGAAATTGAAATAATTTTAGAAAAATATCGCCAAATATTTTATAGTTGACATTTTAAGAATTGGTAAGATTCGCCAAGGTTTATACACTTTTTAATAAGTATGGGTCCTTACAATTATCCCTAGCTTCCTTGATTAGATGTGTCCTCTTGGTGAACCCCATGTCTTTTAACTGTTGATATTTATGTTGTTTAAGTACTTGATTACATATTCTGCAATCTTAGGTTCAGACCGAAGCTCTGTTTCAGTCTCATTTATTTCATTATTGGTAGTGGTGTCCAGCTCCATTTCTTCATGTATCAATTCAAAATGCTCCTAGCATTAAATGACTTCTTTTGCTATTTTCTCCCATGATATTTTCCTTTACTCATTTTAGTCGACCTTTCCCCACCAAATTTAGATCTAATTTCTAAATATGATATTTTACATCATACCTCTCATTTACCAAATTATCAATGAGCTATTCCTTTTCATTTACAACTATCTCAATCTCCATGATCTTATTGTCCTCCTCCCTTGACTATTCTCATAGGGCACGTTCCTCCATATCTTCAGTTGTTTTATCTGTTGGAGCCTTCTTTGTTGGGTCTATGGGAACCTATTATGTATCTCCTGTTGATTCGTGGATTTCTTGAGTTAATATAGATGGTGCTTGAGAGATTGTTTGAGTTGATAAGGATGTTTGTTTCAATTTCATTGATTTCTTCAGTTGATCTAGATGGTACTTGAGGGACGGTTTGAGCTGATAAGGAAGTTTGTTTCAATTTCATTGTCAAAATATTTAAATCTGGATCATTGACCTTCCTCATATATGCCTCCATTTGAGATTTTTAGTGTAGCATGTTCCCATTTATCTTATCTTTCTCATTTTGAAAAGCGATCAGTTCAGGGGTCTGGAAATGCTCTATACCAAGAACATGCATCCTCTCCTTCAACACATAAATTTATTTGTCTTTCTGCTATAGGAGGGTTTGTGCATGAGTGGTATCATTGATAGAGATTTTGGGTTTTGGAGGTGTGACTATCAATGAGGTTTCCAAGGGGTATTAATGATGGCATAACATGGTACAATGCAAAATTGTTTATGGTAAAATTTAAGTATAGACTGGTAAAATTGCAGAATTACACGGTGGCTTAGAACAACGATGAGAAGCTGGTCCTCTATACTGGGGCGTCCATGCTCTTTTTTGCGAAGTTCCATGCAGGTATTTCATTGTTCATCAAAATTTTTAGGTGTTTCAGAGTGGAATGAGAGGTAATTTTGAATATATGATACCTTCTTACTTGGAAACTTTAAATGCCCCAAGTGGCACAAATGCAATGAGTGATTAGCATAATGTAATCTGAGGTCATTTGGGACACCTACCACGTCCCGGTGACTCATTGGCATATGTAGGATCCACCTATGCTTCCTCTGTATGTTGTGCAGTCATTCTTGGTTGCTTGCATGGAAACAAGTGAAATTTGTTGTTGATATGCCTAGGTGGTAGCGGCTGGAGCCAAAAGTGGTTTCGAAATTTGATTTTCAGAATCATTTACAATCAAAATCGGCCACATGGAAATGTGGTTTTAGGCCAACGGGTCGAAGGGGGTGCTTTATCCTTCATGCATATTCATGAATATCTATCCCTCTGCGTTGTAGATATGATCGATTTGCGGCCCGATTATTATTTACGTCGGGGCTTAGCACCTTTAGGCTTGAGCGCTTGGTTCCAAAATCTAGACTAATCCAGTAGAATATTATTATTACATTTATTCTCTGAATAAATATGGACCTGAATCAGTCAATATTTAACGAAATGGGCACTCACTGCTATCTGTCCCATAGTTATAAGTCTCTCCTCAATGACACCAATGACGTCCTTAATTTTATCTAACCTCTCAGGCCGCGAGCCTAGAACAGTTTCCCTTTCCCACAATGCATAATTTTTTAAGTCCAGATTTATTTGGAGAAACTAGGCTCAAAATTTGGTTTTCTAGAGACAACAATTATTGCAGTCTTCTTCTGAATAAAAAACTGACAGTGAGTAAATAAAAAATAAATTTTGTTTAGACTTAATTGATTATATTACTTTGTTAAGGATAATATAGAATCCTTTTAGTACAAATTTTCTAAGTTAATCCACATTTATTGAATTAGTCCAAATATTGCAGGATTAATCCAGATTCTTCAGAATTATTTTCTCCTTCCTCACACTTCTTCCATTATTAATAATAGGAGAAGAAGGAGCTTAGGCCCTTCTTTGCACTTTTGTAATATGAGTGAGATAGAGAAGGAGCACTGGCCCTTTCTCTCGCTTTAGTAATTTTTTGGGAGGAAGAGAAGTGGGAGGGGTGTGAAGGAGCATGTGCTCTTTCTCACACTCTTGGTAATATTTGATTGAGGAAATCACCCTTTATCTTTCTCTAGTAATTCTTGGGAGGAAGAGTCGATGAGCACTGGACCTTTCCTACACTTGTTCCACTCGAGTGAGTAGCATGGGAACTGCCTTAGACTTTTGGTAGGAGGAGAGGAAACATTGGAACATTCTCACCCTATCCTAATTATTCTATCCCTTCCACACACTTATGGAATTTGAGTAAGGAGGAGAAGGAGCACTCGCCCCTTCTCACCTTTCTATGGTTAGAATGATGAGGAGTGGGTAGGTGGAGAAGGAGCATGTGCCCTTTTTCACACTTTTTGTATTTGTGTGGATAAATTTCCCTTTCCCTCGATCTGGTGATTCTTGGGAGGAAGAGTCGAGGAGCATTGTCCCTTTCCTACAATTATTCAACTCAAGTGAGTAGGATGTGAATTGTCTTATACTTTTGGGAGGGGCAACATTCACACTTTCTCAACCTATTTTATTTATGGTGGCCCTTCCACACAGTTATGGAATTATAGTAATAAGGAGAAGGAGCACAAGACCTTTATGACCCTTCTATGGTTAGAGTGATGCAGAGTGGGGATGTGGAGAAGGAAGGAGTGTGTGCCCTTTCTTAGACTCTTGGTATTTGAGTGAGGAATTGGCGCTTTCTCTCTCTTTGGTAATTCTTGGAAGGAAGAGATGACCTTTCACACACATTTGGAATTTAATTAAGAAGGAGAAGGAGCACTATCCCTTGATCACCCTTTTATGGATAGAGTGATGATGAGTGGGGAGGTGGAGAAGGAGTATGTACCCTTTGCCAAACCACTTGTTCCACTCGAGTGAGTAGCATGGGAAATTCCTTAGACTTTCGGGAGGAGGAAAGGAAACATTGGAACTTTCTCACCCTATTCTAATTATGTTTTCCTTCCACACACTTTTGGAATTTGAGTAAGGAGGAGAAGGAAAATTGGCCCATTCTCACCCTTCTATGGTTAGATTGATGATGAGTGGGAGGCATAGAAGGAGCATGTGCCCTTTCTCATACTATTGGAATTTGTGTGGGGAACTGGCCCTTTATCTCGATTTGGTGATTAACTTTTCCCTTCCATGCACCCAAGGAATTTGAGTAAGGATGAGAAGGAGCACTATCCCTTTCTCACACTTCTACCGGTTAGAGTGTTGAGGAGTGGGGAGGTGGAGAAGGAGCATGTGCCCTTTCTCACACTTTTGGTATTTGCATGGGTAATTGTCCCTTTCTCTTGATGTGATAATTCATGGGAGGAATATTCAAGGAGCATTGGCCCTTTCCTACACTTGTCCTAGTCGAGTGAGTAGTATGGGAACTACCTTGGAATTTAGGGAGGAGGAGCCGAATAATTGACACCTTCTCAACTTATTTTAATTACCTTATCCTTTTCACATAGTTCTTGAATTTGAGTAAGGAGGAGAAGGATAATTGGCCCTTTATCACCCTTATATGGTTAGGCACTTTCTCACCCTATTCTAATTATGTTGGCCCTTCAACAAACTTATGTAATATGAGTAAGGAGGAGAAGGAGCATTGTCCTTTTCCCACCATTCTATGGTTATAGTGATGATGAGTGGGGAGGTGGAGAAGGATCATGTGTCGTTTCTCATACTCATGGAATTTGTGTGGGGAACTAGCCCTTTCTCTCACCTTAGTGATTACATTTTCCCTTCCAAGCACCCCTAGAATTTGAGTAAGGATGAGAAGGAGAACTGGTCCTTTTTCACCCTTATACAGTAAGAGTTATGAGGAGTGGAGAGGTGGAGAAGGATCATGTGTCCTTTCTCACACTTTTTCTGTTTGCATGGGTAATTGGCCCTTACTCTTGTTGTGGTGATTCTTGGGAGGAAGAGTTAAGGAGAATTGGCCCTTTCCTACATGTGTTTCACTCGAGTGAGTAGGATGGGAACTTCCTTAGACTTTTGGGAGGAGGAGAAGAAACATTGACACTTTCTTAACCTATTATAATTATGTTGGCCTTTCCACATTGTTCTGGAATTTGAGTAACGAGGAGAAGGAGAACTAGCCCTTTCTCACCCTTCTATGGTTAGAGTGATGAGGAATGGGGAGGTGGAGAAAGAAGGAGCATGTGCCCTTTCTCAGGATCTTGGTATTTGAATGAGGAATTGGCCCTTTCTCTCTCCTTGGTAATTATTGGGAAGAAAATACGACCTTCTACACACATATGGAATTTAAGTTAGGAGGGAAAGGAGAACTATCCCTATATCACCCCTTTATTGATAGAGCGATTTTGAGCAGAGAGGTGGAGAAGGAGCATGTGCCCTTCCTCAAACTCTTGGAATTTGAGTTGTGAACTGGACCTTTCTCTCACTCTGATTATTGGGAGGAAGAGTAGATGAGAAATGATCATGTGCCCTTTCTCAAACCACTTGTTTCACCGAAGTGAGTAGCATGGGAACTGTATTAGACCTTTGGGAAGAGGAGTAGAGGCATTGGCACTTTCTCACCCTATTATAATTACGTTGGCACTTCCACAAACTTTTGGAATTTGAGTAAGGAGGAGAATGAGCATTGTCCCTTTCTTACCCTTATATGGTTAGAGTGATGCTGAGTGGAGATCTGGAGAAGGAGCATGTGCCATTTCTCATACTCTTTGGAATTTGCATGGGGAAATTTCCCTTTCTCTCGATTTGGTGATTAGGTTTACCCTTCCATGCACCCCTAGAATTTGAGTATGGATGAGAAGGAGAAATAGCCCTTTCTCACCCTTTTATGGTTAAAGTGATGAGGAGTGGGGAGGTGGAGAAGGAGCATGTGCCCTTTTTCACATTTTTGGTATTTCTCTGGCTAATTATCCCTTTCTCTTTCTTTCTCATTCTTGGGAGGAAGAGTCAAGGAGAATTGGTCCTTTCCTACACGTGTTCCACTTGAGTGAGTAGGATGGGAAATTCCTTGGACTTTTGGGAGGAAGAGTGGAAACATTGACACTTTCTCAACCTATTTTAATTACACTAGCCTTTCCACACAGTTTTGGAATTTGATTAAGGAGGAGAAGGAGCACTGGCCCTTTCTCACCCTTCTATGGTTAGACATTTTCTCACCATATTCTAATTATGTTGGCCCTTCCACGCACTTCTCAAATTTGAGTAAGGAGGACAAGGAGCATTGGCCTTTTTTCACTACTCTATCATTAGAGAGATGATGAGTGGGGAGGCAGCGAAGGATCGTGTGACCTTTCTCATACTATTGGAATTTGTGAGGGGAACTGGCCCTTTCTCTCACCTTGGTGATTAATTTTTCCCTTCCATGAACCCGTGGAATTTGAGTACGGATGAGAAGCAGAACTAGTACTATTTCACCATTCTACAGTTAGAGTGATGAGGACTGGGGAGGTGGAAAAGGAGTGGGGAGGTTGAGAAGGAGCATGTTCCCTTTCTCACACTTTTGGTATTTGCATGGGTAATTGGCCCTTTCTCTTGCTGTGGTGATTCTGATGAGGAAGAGTCAAGGAGTATTGGCCCTTTCCTACACTTTTTCCACTCGAGTGAGTAGGATGGGAACTTTCTTAGATTTTTGGGAGGAGGAGAAACAACATTGGAACTTTCTCAACCTATTATAATTACGTTGGCCTTTCCACATAGTTCTAGAATTTGAGTAAGGAGGAGAAGGAGAATTATCCCTTTCTCACCCTTCTATGTTTAGAGGGATGAGGAGTGGGGAGGTGGAGAAGGAAGGAGAATGTTCCCTTTACCACACTCTTAGAATTTTAGTGAGGAATTGGCCCTTTCTCTCTCCTTGGTAATTCTTGGGAGGAAGAGTCAACCTTCCACACACATCTAGAATTTAAGTAAGGAGGGGAAGGAGCACTAGCCCTATCAAACCCATTTATGGATAGAGTGATGATGAGTGAAGAGGTGGAGAAGGAACATCTTCCCTTTCTCAGACTCTTGGAATTTGAGTTGTGAACTGACCCTTTCTCTTGCTTTGCTTCTTGGGAGGAAGAGTCTATGACCATGTGCCCTTTATCAGACCAGTTGTTCCACCCGAGTGAGTAGAATGGGAACTTCCTTAGAATTTTGGGAGGAGGAGTGAATACATTGGTACTTTCTCACCCTATTCCAAATATGGTGGCCCTTTTATACACTTCAGGAATTTGAGTAAGGAGAAGAAGGATAATTGGCCCTTTCTTACCCTTCAATGGTTAGAGTTATTATGAGTGGGGAGGTGGAGATGGTGCATGTGCCCTTATCATACTCTTGGAATTTGCGTGGGTAACTCGCCCTTTCTCATACTCTTGGAATTTGCATGGGTAGCTCTCCCTTTCTCTCACTTTGGTGATTAAGTTTGGCCTTCCATGCACCCCTAGAATTTGAGGAAGGATGAGAAGGATCACTGGCCCTTTATCACCCTTCTATGGATAGAGTGATGAGGAGTGGGGAGGTGGAGAAGGAGCATGTTCCCTTTGTCACACTTTTGGTATTTGCGTGGGTAATTTGGCCCTTTCTATTGTTGTGTTGATTATTCAGAGGAAGATTCGAGGAGCATTGGCCTTTTCCTACACTTGTTCCACTACAGCTTCTTCTACAGACAACATAGATACAACAATGCATCTTTACATAATGAATCACAACCGTTGGAGGTACTAGAGTGACCAATAAGGATGGGAAAGGCCCCTCCCCCCTTCCATGACTGTAATGAGGCCCCATGTTTCGTCAGAATAAACCTGAGACTTTGGAGGAGATGCTATCTAGTCTCCTATTTATTCAAAATATTATGATCATCGAAGGAAGAGTAATAAAAGGCATAGTCAGAGCAAAGTATTATCACTTGAAGCCAGATTTGTATCACCAAGATCCTTCCCATAGTAAAACATGGTTGTTAAATAAGAATCAAGGTACGAGTCAGAGGAAAGAAAGAGGAATCCAGTTGATAGTCATGGAAAGGGAATGCCATCTTTTTAAATGAATATCAATCATCCTCAAAGCATAGAAAGGACCGAAAGAAATGAAATATTTTCTTTTGTCATCCGGTCATAACTTATTTTGGCTAAGATTTCAAACAAGCTATGTAAATCGTGTAAATCCATAGCCTCTTCAAATCAAACATTGCCCAAATTTTGAAAGATATGCCTATGCATGGTCCATAGCATAGTGAGTTTCTAATTGCTTCATCATGCAATCTATTGTTCCATAATTACTAGATGCCTACACATATCGTCCTCCCTCCTCACCATACGTTCATGCATGTAAAGTGTCACCGAGAAAATATTCATTGATTCTCCAAATCCTTTGTTCAACATTTCTTGGATATGTTGTGGCTAGTGAGAACTATATTCAATCATGCCTTCACTCATATATAGGGTCACAATGGTCTCAAATACCATCGGTTTGCTACATGCTTTACATTGGAGATCATTGTCTCACATTTCTCCCTTTGCATTAATGTATCCAGTGCTAGCCATGCTCACTTTGAGTGAATTTTGCAAAATTGGCATGATGGATAGAGATTGGAATCCCACTTTCACTGAAATTTTGTGAGGAGACCAAATATTTCCTCTAGTAAATGAGGCTTATAATACTCCTGCCACATATCGCTCTCTTATCCTTCATTTTCCACTTGTTACATTTCTTGGGGGCATGAGACTAATCATTTTCAACCTTGGGAAGATGCGATCGGGATTGGAATGCTTCTATAGAGTTCACTTAATGATTATCACAACCAAGCAGTATTTATCCCTTCTTGCAGCCATCCATGCCCAACATAGCATCCCATGGGCCATAAATTCTTCCAGTATGATATTAGAAATATTTATTGGTGGATGTTGTTTAGTATCAGACAAGGTATATCGTTGTTCTTCAGTACCACAATAAGTTTTTCCCTCCAACTGCAAGAAACAGATGCAGATTCCAGAAGTAAAGGCACATTGCAAGGGAAAAGTGAGCATCATGCGACATATAAAAACTCATTTTGAAAGGGCACAAAGGAAGGTTAATAATTTTTCTCATGAGTTTTGAGGCTTAAAATAGTCTCATGGATTTACCCTACTCTCCTCTTTATTTTCTTATGCCACATAGCCTCAGACTGCTAAAAGTATGCTATTGATCTAAAAGATGACAAAATCATGGAAGAGATGAATTAATCCTCTCCATTTTATTTTATTTTATAAAAAAATAGAAATAATTTTTTCTAAGAGTACCCAAGACCGAGGTGATACTGACATTGGGTTTTCAAATGTAATGTGTTTTCACTTTAAATGAATTGCATGTTGTGCTTTAGAAATACCAAGTACCCAGGTGAGACTGCCACTTGGGTTTTTAAATTAAAAATATTTCTATATTCTTAAATGTACTAGATTTTATTGTTTCAGATACTACCACTGGTTGTTGACTGAATGGTGTTTTATGCATGCTTAATTTATTTTTCAAACAATATGTCAAGTCTTCATCTTATGTCTTGGACGCTGGCCCTTCCACAAACACCAATAATTTGAATTAGGAGGAGAGGGAGCACTGGCCCTATCTCACCCATCTATGGCTAGAGTGATGAGGAGTGGGGAGGTGTAGAATAAGCATGTGCCATGTCTTAAATTGTTGGTATTTGATTCAGGTACTGGCCCTCTCTATCTCTCTGGTAATTTTGTTGGAGGAAGAGTCGAGGAGCACTAGCCCGTATCGTGGAAACTGCCTTGGACTGTCGAGAGGGGGTGGAAACATTGGGCATTTCTTACCATATTCTATAGTTAGATTGATGAAAAGTAAAAACATGGAGAGTAAGTGTGTGCCCTTTCTCAAACTCTTGAGATACCCAATTCTCAAAAGGAAGAAATAACAACATGTCATTTCTTGGACATTAATAAAGTCATCTAACTTATCTAAATAAACTATGGGTGTTCATTAACCCATTGAGATCCATGAGATCCATGTGTTCAATGTGTATGCTCTATTAGAGTTGAGGATATTTGTAAACATTATCATAAAACCCTAATAATCATTATTTTATAAGTGTTTATGTAGCTTTGTATTTACATGGTAGAATTAAAGTACTTTGTATTTACATGGGATCATAGACATGTGCTAAAAAGAGTCTGCACTACGGGGAATTTATGTGGTATTTTTATGCAGCACGGTTAATAAAGGGCCACACGGATATGGTCGTCACATGGTTGGGTGCATTACCCACTTTTTTGCAATTGAGAGTCCCTGTCGCACTGCGTTATTTTTATGGTGAGCTTTAAATTGCATTTCCATTCGGGAAACCCGCAGTCCAATGTTGATGGCGTGATTCGTCACATTATTCGTTTATTTCCACTAGATATTAATCGGTGCACTGCACTATTTTCCTCTGGTACGTTGAAATGGTTCTCCATTCATGAGCCCGTGACCAAATGTCTGCGTCAAGATTCAAGGCATTGTCTAATTCTTTGCTCTTGGGGTCCATGGCAAGTTGCATTGTTTCGGTGCGGTGCTTTAAAACGCTTATCCATTCGTGACCCCACAAGATAATTTCTATGGTTAAAGTGAGAAGGAGCATCTGCATTATGTGCATTTTGTTAGAATCTTGGTATTTGAGTGGGGAACTGCCCCTTTCTCTTGCTTTGGTAATTTTTGGGAGAAATATTGGAGGAGCACTCGCCATTTATCACTCTTCTACGTGTAGAATGTTGACAAGTGGGGAAGTGGATGAGCATGTTCCCTTTCTCACACTCTTGGTATTTGGGTGAAGAAGTGCCCTTTATCAACCTATTCTAATTACTTTGGAACTTCCACACACATTTGGAATTTGAGTAAGGAGGAGAAGCAACACTTCTATTTTCTCATCCTTTTACAATTAGAGTGATGAGGAGTGGGGAGGTGGTGTAGGAGAAGGTGCCCTTTCTCAGACTCTTGGTTTTTGAGTGGGTAACTGGCCATTTCTCTCGCTTTCATGAATTTTGGGAGGAATATTTGAGGAGCACTATCCCTTTCAAACACATTTCCCACCCTAGTGAGTAGCATGGGAACTGCCAAATAATTTTGGGGGGAGGAGCGGCAACATTAGCACATTGTCACCATATTATAACTACGCTCTCCATTCCACACACTTCTAAAATTTGAGTAAGGGGGAGAAGGAGCTCTGGCCCTTTCTTCCCTTTCTATGGTTAGTGTGACGAGGAGTGGGATGGTGGAGAAAGAGCATGTTCCCTTCCTTAGACTTGTTACAGTATAATTTTCCACCTTGTGAGCATCAGCAGTGATTGACCTTCAGTATTAATTTTATTGACTCAGATCCACCTTTTATCCTCCAGGAACCCATTGTTCCCTATTTTTTTTCATGTACGCTAGTTGTTCCACTATACCTAGCATATATGCAAGCTGCACCAATGTAGCCCACTTACATCGAGTTAAATGGTAAAAAACAGTAGAAAATTACTTTTCACTCCAAAAAGTGTTAGTTTTTCATAATTTAATACATTCTGATCTAGGATCTTTACTGAAAGAACAACACGTACAGCATATCAAGCATAAGAGAAAAGAGACAAGAGACACAAAACATTTCACCTGGGAAAACCAAGA
Source organism: Larix kaempferi (assembly GCA_027924585.1). Taxonomy (NCBI): domain Eukaryota; kingdom Viridiplantae; phylum Streptophyta; class Pinopsida; order Pinales; family Pinaceae; genus Larix; species Larix kaempferi. Next base: position 8,700,919 of record BSBM01000487.1, read on the forward strand.
AGGTGAAAAACCCCGCAACTTCCTCAGAGATAGAAGAAGCATTAATACAAGGATCACCATGATCAAACCCAAGAGATAGATATCTTCAGCAGCATGATCCTCCTCCACTTGTGCACATCCTCCTCTTCTCTCACTAATGCGAAGTGAGTGAACAATAGAATGTGTAAAATGAGAGAGACACACTCTCTATTTACACACTACATCTCTTGACCTTTACTCAACTAGGTCAGCCCTAACTTAACCACATAACATAATGCTGACTGGGACGACCTCCAATAGGGTGGTCTAATAACCCTTTGACCCACATGACTCATACAGGGATGACCCAAACAAGGTGGTCTAATAACCCATCAAGTATAAGTTACGACACTTACAATATAACTTGCGACACTTGCAAGTACACATGACGACACTTCCAATCAGAGGAATAATACATCTCCGTTGGGGATACAATAAAGTACAAATGTAATACATACAATATAGAAGTGAATATCTTCCAAAGTTACAAATACATCAACACTCCCTCTTAACTAGGAAGGTATTCTCTTGACACAAGTCATCAATACATATAGGCACAAGTCTTCAATACTAGAGCTAGATCATCATCACTGGATCACAGAGCATCATCGTCACTGCTGCTGTACTCATCATCTCGATCACTGGTGCTATCTCATAATTCTTCTTGTCATAGGAAGTTCTATAGAGCGAGCCATTTTTCATGTTGGATGTAGGCCCACCACCTGTAGGTCTTCATCCTCACTGGCCATACTGTGGAATCCTCGAGACTGATTATGTGAGTCAACAAAACTGCGAAAGAGCATCCCAGGACTTTTACGAGCACACTGCTCAACCTATCGGATCTCCTAGGACCTTTTACATGCCACTGCAAAACCTCTCCATGTCCATAGAGTGTCATCCTGATATCCTGATACTCATGATCATCATTCACAAAGCACAACCCAGATGCACATCACACAGCACTTAAATTCACCTGCATGGAAAGACACACTTCAACCATCTGTGAAAGGCTCAACCCTTATATCTACGCCATGGGAAGACACACTTCAACCATTAGAGAATGCCACAACACTTATATCTCATCCATGGGAGAACACATCTGCGACCATGCTCGAATGGCACAACACTTATATCGCAGCCATGGGAGAACACATCTACAACCATGCTTGAACGACATAGCACTTATATCGCAGCCATGGGAGAACACATCTACAACCATGCTCGAGTGGCACCAGCCCTTACATCTGCACCATGGGAGAACACATCTACTACCATGTGAGAATGGCTCCAGCCCTTACATTTGCACCATGGGAGAACACATCTACCACCATGTGAGAATGGCTTCGGTAATTACATCATGACCATGGGAGAACACATCTACAACCATGTCCGAAACGCTCATGTGCATCTGTGTCTTCAGAACTCATCACACATTATCCAACTAATTATGTAATGTATCCACCTAATACATATCATAACAAATGATCATCACATATGATCATCCTTATCATCATCATAGCATCATCCTGATGTATAATATCCAGAGTATCATCCTGATACTCATCACACATGATCATCCTGATCATCGTCACTACATCGTCCTAATGCATTTCATCTAGAGTATCATCATGATACTCAACATAGATGATCATCCTGATCATCGTCACTGCATCGTCCTGATGCATATCATCCAGAGCAACATCCTAAAGCTCGTCATCTATGATCATCCTGATCATACAATGCATCCACCTGATGCATACGAAGTATCTACCTGATACATAAATTCATATGCATGATCCAACTGATAATACCAAGAATCCAACCGATGCATATCATATACATGATCCAACTGATCATACCAAGCATCCAACCAATGCATATACATATACATGATCCAACTGATCATACCAAGCATCCAACCGATGCATAAACAAATACATGATCAAACTAATCAAAGCATCCAACTGATGCATATGCAAAGCAGTAACTGGAGCATCATCCTGATGCTCATCACACAACACTTACATCCACAACCATGGGAAGGATCCTCCTCTCGCCATGCTCGGAATGGCTCCTGCAAATGTTTCCATCACTTCTTCCACGAAGTGTCATCGATCCGGAGAACAGCAAGCCTCCCTCTGAAGTACTCAAACTTCACTCTGGCTAGTGGTTCTGTCAACACATCCGCAACCTACTCATCCATCGCAACATACAGGAGCTTCATTGCTCCTCTGTGCACCATATCCCTGATATAGTGATATTTGATCTCAATGTGCTTCGACCTATCATGGAACATTGGGTTCTTAGAAATCTTCACACAACTCTGGTTGTTAGAAAAGATACTGGTAGCATCCAACAGGAGATCAAATAACTCTGACAATAACTTCCTCAGCCATATTTCCTCACAACTAGTCGAACAAGCTACAACATACTCTATTTCGGCTATACTCAGTGCTACGCAAGACTGCTTCCTGCTAAACCAAGAGATCACAATTGATCCCATACTGAAGCAACATCCAGAAGTGCTCTTCCTATCTGCAGCACTTCCTGCCCAATTTGAATCAACATAACCCTGTAGGTTAAACTTTTGATTGGCATCATACTTGAGCCCATAATCAATTATACCCTTTAGGTACCTCAGAATATGCTTTACAGCAACCAGGTGAACACCTCTTGGATCCGTCAGGAACTGGCTCAATGTGTTCACCGCAAAGCAAATATCTGGTCTCGTGTTCGTTAGGTACATCAAGGAGCCAATCATCCGACGATACACTGTGACATCAACCGAATCAGATGAAGCATCACAAAGAATCTTCAGGCTTGTAGTCCATCATCCCGAACCTCTTCAGGATCTCTACTACTTACTTCCCTTGTCCAAGGAAGATTCCATTTGCACTCTACCACACCTCCATGCCCCTAAAGTAGTGCATCATCCCCAATTCCTCCATCTCGAAGTCGGCAGCAAGCTTCCTCTTCGTTTCAGCAATCAATCTATCCTCACCAAGTCCTAGGAGCTTGCTTCAAGCCATACAATGCTTTCTTCAACCTGCACACATATGACTCCCTATCATGTGTCTCAAAACTGAGTGGCTGCTCCACATACACTTCCTCTTTGACCACACCATTCAAGAAAGTTGTCTTGACATCCATCTGGTGTATCTTCCACTTCATCACTGCAGCCAGAGCAAGTACTGTTCTGATGGAAGTGTATCTGGCTACAGGAGCAAAAGTGTCTTCATAGTCTATCCTCTCTTTCTGGGAGAAGCCACGAGCTACAAACCTTGATTTATATTTATGTATGCTACCATCTGCAGCATGCTTGATCTTATAGATTCACTTGGAAGTCAAAACAGACTTCCCTTTAGGTCTTGGGACCACATCCCAAACATCATTCTTCATGATCAACTAGTATTCCTCGATCATGGCATTCTTCCATTACTATATCCCGGATCCTGGGAACTTTAGGTTCTTCAATATATTCAATAGATAGTTTTCTTTTAACTTCATTGCTGGAACAAATGTTGTAGTCCTTCTTTTGTAGGTGATGGCAAACAGTCTTTCCTACAAGTCAAATTCAATTGCATGATTAGAAACTTCTCATAGTTTTCATAAAAAAATCTTACACATAAGAATATATGTCATACAGTCATGCAATTATCTTAGCCAATGCTCTAATACAACATTTATCCATATCCTGTAACTTTCTAGATGCCTTCCATCTCTACCAGAACATTGTTAAGAGTGTGCACAACTCCCAACATGTCAGCAAAGAGGTTTCATTCTAGATAAGTATCAATGGAAGGTTGTATAGTACCATAGGCCACTTACCCATTACTTGCATATTAGTAGTACCTTGTTCATTAATGCAACTTTTCTAATATGCATAATATACATCCAAAATCTAGGAACATAAGTATGTACATGACTGAACCACATCATTTAAGTAATCATAAAGGACAATTCAAATACTTATCTTTGTTTAGTTGTAGGGTGGACTTCCTCTCAATCTTTGCTTCCTTGCATGAACTACTGGAGTGTTCTCCCTCTTGATCTTTGCTTCTTGGATTACCTGTCCTTGAACTTATATTCATCCTAGACCATTATGAATGCTTAAGTGTGCACTAGTGTCATCCTCAAGATCTCATACATGATCATACATCCATTTGTATAATCTCAATACTATCAAAACATTATGATCCTAATTAAATTTAACATGTATGGTCATGATCATTTCATACATAGGTAATAAGCATTAGCATTTTCAGGTAAAACTTCTTTTACTCATGCATAATCTTATTTGACCATAGGACTCTTCTGGTTAGTCATATCATCAATCAAAGTAAGAAACGTAATATGCATAAACCCTTGATTACTTAAACTTCTAACTTCAAGGATAATCATTATCATTCATACAAAAGTATAAGATCCTAACACAAGGTAGGATTCTTACTTGATATAGGAAAAACATACCTGGATTAATATGTTAGCTGGTTATGTCTAACATACCCACATGATGTCTTCTTGTTCTCTTAAATGAATTGTGCTAGTGACCTGCATATCTCATAAGTTAATCATTGTGGAACCAAATTATACATACCTTGTAAGTAGAGCTTCTATGTGATCCATGACAATGGATGAATCTTTGTCTTTATGTCACCATGGTCATATGTTCTTGAACTAGAAGATGATTTGTCTTTCTTGATGTACCTTTCATGTTAGCAGACAACATAAACCTCACACAACACCACAATGCACTAGTACAATCATAAGTGTCAAAATCCTAATCAATGAATATCTTCTATCATGCATTCATATTTTTATTAAGGTGATATGACACATATAAAATTAATCCAGATTGTACTAATCTTAATGAAGAAAAACATATCATAAACTTAATCATGAATAGATTTCGAAACATACCCGTAAGTCATACCTATCGAGTTTGCTTGTAATCTTCTTATGTAAGGCATTAGCCTCATCTCCCTCTGGAACTTCTTCACTTATGCAGGTGATCAATCCATTCTCTTCTAGGATTAACCCAATCCACTTGATTTGCAGAAACTGGATTTGGAGCTAGATTAGGGTTTGTCAAGGAAACCCTAAAAATTCAAACTTTGAATTTCAAACTTCTGAAAGGATAGAAAGATGCACCTTAATGAGCCGATCAACCTAGTATACTTAGAATTTTAAAACTATAAAGTTTCACCCCTCAAATTTGCTTTTCAATCTTCTCGATTCCTTGGGGAGGACCCTGAATTAGGGTTTGCATTTCCTGGAGCTTCACCCAACCAAATAGTTTTATCCAAATCTCTAAACTTCGATTTTTTCAAGGATCTTCTAGTTATGGTCACAGATTTCAAAAATTCCCATTTTTGCAGAAGCCCTAAGTTTTCACCTTTCCGATCAAAGTCCCGAACTAGGGTTTTATCAAGCTCGGCCTTCTGCCCAACCAAAAAAATTGATCTTGGTCTCTAAATTTCGATTTTGGTGAGGAGCATCCATCCGTGGTCTTCGATTACAAAAATTCCAACTTTCTCCAAAACCCTAAATTCTCGGAGCCATGAATGAAGGTACTCAAAATCCAATTATGTTTTGACAGAAATATGCACCTGATTGTTTCTGGTGTAACTCCGAAACTTCAGATCTACAAGGTCTGAAAATTTGGCCTGTGGTAGCCTGACCTGTTATCTTTCCAACCCCACATGTCTGACCTCAAATCAATTCTCTGATAGAGATTTATTCCAAGTTTCTCAATGTGACCTATTTATGGGATAAAACAGGAGAACAAACTTGTACGGAGTGCCACGTGTCACTGGTTCAATTTCGGCTTCTGAAAATCGGACCTGTGAAAGTAGAGTCCGTGCCCTACCTGCCAATTTTTACTAAATTTAATTTGTTGATTCCTATCCCAAGTTGTGACCTTTTCCCTATGTCACATGTTTATGACTGAGATCTAGAAGAGGCAGAAACCCTATATTGAACAGATCATAAATCTAAAAGTACAACGAATTATAGGCTCTCCTTCTGACACAAGGTACTCGGGGATCTTATATTCGAACTGTAAGATTTAAATATCTTGAAACTTCTCCAAAATTAATTTATAGCAAAAGTGATATGATGACTGGTTTTTTCTATATCAAGCCCTAGCTTCGCAAGTGCAACAAGTGTCATAAATGCCATACCATGCCTCCTTTCAAGCTAGCTCTGATACGATGTTAGTTTTTCAGAATTTAATACATTCTGATCTAGTATCTTAACTAAAAGAACAACATGTACAACATATCAAGCATAAGAGACAAGAGACAAGAGACACAAAATATTTCACCGAGGAAAACCAAGAAGGTGAAAAACCCCACAACTTCTTCAGAGATAGAATAAGCATTAATACAAGGATCACCATGATCAAACCCAAGAGATAGATATCTTCAGCAGCATGCTCCTCCTCCACTTGTGCACATCCTCCTCTTCTCTCACTAATGCAAAGTGAGTGAACAATAGAATGTGTAAAATGAGAGAGACACACTCTCTATTTACACACTACATCTCTTGACCTTTCCTCAACTAGGTCGGCCCTAACTTAACCACATCACATAATCCTGACTGGGCCGACCCCCAATAGGGTGGTATAATAACCCTTTGACCCACATGACACATACAGGGCCGACCCCAACAAGGTGGTCTAATAACCCATCAAGTATAAGTTATGACACTTACAATATAACTTGCGACACTTGCAAGTACACATGACGACACTTCCAATCAAAGGAATAATACATCTCTGTTGGGGATACAATAAAGTAAAAATGTAATACATACAATATACAAGTGAATATCTTCCGAAGTTACAAATACATCAACAAAAAGTGGTCTTAGGGTGACCTTTGGGCCTCCATGTTCCCCATAAACGACTCGATTCAGCCTTTCACCTACCTTTGGAGGTTATATATTGAGCTCTTATGGTGCATGGAAGGGGGAGGAAAGAGAGAGCATAGAAACTCTATTGAATTTTTGATGCAACTTGAGTTTACATCCATTAATCCTTGTTGTTGTGAACTTCTTATGTTCACCTACCAAACTCCTTCATAGTTTGAGATTTTCATTGCATGGGGGATTGAAGTGGTGGAGGCACAAGTGGAGGGACCTAGTTCTTGGTTCAGATGAGTTGACGACAAGAGGTTGTATCATGTACTTCTTGTTTTCATTAATAGAAATACTCATTTTCGCATCTAATTGATCTTGGAAATGTTTGTTTATTTACATTGGGTTATATTTGCTTATTATATTATGGACCATGCTATTGTTTAGGCTAATATCTTTCACATATTATATGCACTTGCTTGTATTTGTTGTTGAGACTAAGCTGTAGGTTCAAGTGTAGATTGATATGCTCAACGAGGATCTACTTTGAACATCCGGTTGAAAGTTGGTTATTTACACCACATCTTAGCATTTACATTTATAATAGCATTGCATTGGGAATTGAGTTTATTTCTGGTAGTCATCTATCTGTTGTGGTCTACCCCGAGGCATAGGAAGGTTTTCTCCGTAACAGAAATGGCGGTTCCGCTAGGGACGAACCTCCATTTTGGTTATTTTTAGGCATTCCTCCTTATTTTGAGTTTATGTTTGTCGAGCTTCTGTGTCATTGACTGGTCGTTGGGATCTGCATTATAAAACTTGTTTTTTTCTGGGTTTTTTTATTCATTTTTGGTCCACTTGTTTTTCCCTGGATGCGGGTTAGCCTTGGTTAGCCCACTTCTACCCGCTATTGTTAGTATAGTATCCAGCATACAGACACTATTGTTCTATGAATAGTCCCGTACAACTTTGGTATTGTCTTATTTATGATCTTTGGTTGTTGTTGGGTTGATTCTGCGTGTTCCTCGGTCTTAGTAGGCCTGTTCCTGACTGTTTCATACTCTTTTATTGACCAAAAACTTCTCTTTTCTTTAGTTTTTGGGCTTTTGGTTTCAAACCATTTTTGCATTTTTATAGCTCATTAGCTTGGTTGAATCTTACTATTTTGGATTTGTTGGGTTGTCTGCTTGATATGCTCTGCATTTCTACTGAATAGTTCTGATTTCACTTGCATTTTTCATTCATATTGAAAAAATACAAAAAACATTTGCATTTTGATTTTATTTATACTTGAAAATACAAAACAAATTTGCTTTATGTTATTGCATTTTGCATTAGAGTGCTTGTGCCTTTACTAGGACTTGCTTGAGCATGAAAATATAAATAGAATGCATTGTCTTTTTTAATCGTTCATTTGATTGTCATATAGTGGCATACCTTTTTTATGGATAGACGAGTCTAGTATTTTCCGGGTGTGCATATCATTGAGTCTTTACACATCTTATTTTCACAAGCATATCCTTTGAGTAATCATAGCCATTTAAAATTAATGCTTAATCTAAAATTGATTAGAAAAGTTTTTCTCTTTTATAGGGTGCACCAACTAGTATAGGTTTAGAGTCTTGGAATAGATCATTGTGAGTTAACAATCCAAGACTATTGAACCAAACATTATGTGTCTGACCAGGGAGTGGTGAAACCCATGATATACATCAGTGTTCTCAGAAAGATCTACTAAAACCAGAGTTAAGCACGAGGTCATGGGAGGTTGGTTGCGGAGATAGCCCTCCAATACTAGATGAACATGGGATATGTTTCTAGGATTTTTTCATGTACGGGGGCTCTTGGGGGATATGACCCTCTTGAGTTTTGAGCTTAGTTACCCTTCCCATACGATAGATCCCACCTAATATTGTCTGCCTGAGCATTGGTTATACGTGGTGGCCTTAGTTTCTTTACCTAGGTATCACATAGGGTGCTTGCAGCGGTTATACTATGAGTATCTTAAGTCAGATAGGGGTCGGACAACACAGTTGTTATATGTATAGGGATTTCACCCTGTGCATGTAGTGAAGTCTGATAGCCCTTAAAACTTATTATGTTACCTCCGGTTATAGTTTTGGAGTCTCAAGCCTCTCCTAGGTGAGACATACCATCTGTAGTGTCGGGAGGTCCCTTGAGCCAGTCTTGTTTGTGTGCATTTCGCTGTAGATTTATTTTAGGTGTATGCTTTGTGATGATATAGTAGGCCTTTAGGAGATTATTATTAGTTTCTTTTTGGAGTCATCGTGGATCGATATCTGCCTCTCCACCGATCTCGTAGGTTAGATGGTCTACTAGCTAGCGATCCGTCGCAACCTTTTGTTGGGAAGCGTTGGGGGACTACTGCTGGTCCTATACACACATATCATGAGCTTCAAGGAGATTCTATCATGAATTCTAAAACTGGCACATCTGGAGTCCCAGTGACTCCATCCATTAGCACAACGGGAAACTTCCCTCCGGCCACTCGTAGGGCTGAATGGGGAGGAGGTTCTCCATACACTATCCCTCATGGGTTTGGTATGTCCCCACCCATGATCACAAACCCATTCAATGATACAAAGCCATCTGTTTTTTTATATGGGATGCCAGTTTATGGTACTTCATCTATCCCTTCGACCTCAAGTCCTTTTACATATGGTATGCCCGACTATACGCCAACTATTACATCCACCATGTCTAGTAGTCACGCTAGCTCTAGTGTTGGATTTGGGGGAACTATGCCTGCTTACACAGCCTATCAGTTTGGGAGTAGCCACATCCCTCCATCTAATCCAACTATTGGCGGAAGACCACCTCCTTCGTCAGACCCTAGCGTTAGTGTGAACCCATTTTCGAGTGGAGGTTTCACGTTAGGTATTGGATCCATGACTTTCATTCCATCCGTTCATCCGCATGTCACTATTCCTGTACCTTCGAACACTTTTGTGATTCCAAAAAACCATCCTATTGCTATCTATTTCATTCCGTGGAGTGCTCACATACCATTTTCATATGGCCCTCACTCGTTCAGTATTCCTTCCTCGGGTGGGTATATGGGACCCCATTCTCATGGAAGTCATCCTCAAGGATTTTCAGTTGGCCCTATTTATTATCCAAATCCTTCACATGGAATCTCTGCTACGCATGTGCCTATGTATCCCAATGCGGTCCAGTTTGGAGGAGGTTACTATCCTTATAATCACAGTCACAGTTATTACTAGAGTTCGTCGGCACCAAAAATGTCAACTTCGATGTATACAATCTCGCCTTGCGGTTCAAAGAACTAGTCTCTTTCAGGAGCTCATATTCAAGCTTCATAGCCTCAGCCCCCTTTTCTTGCTAGCTTGAATCTACCATATCTTTCGAAGCTCACGAATGATCCGGTGTGTCATGATCCTACATGGCCTCCAATCCCCACCAAGCTCCTTTCTGACATTCTAAAGTTTGAGGGGAAGAAGGGCGAGGATCCAGGTGATCACTTTACTACTTTTCACTTGTAGGATCATCAAATTCCTTGAGCCATGACTCTATTCGTTTGAGGCTATTTTCGCGCACCCTCACGGGGGAAACGGTGAAATGGTATGTTGAGTTTCCTGGGGGAACATATAGAGGTTTCAACGATTTAGCTTTGGTTTTCCTAGACCACTTTCAGTTGTTAGTTCGTTATGATATGTCCACCTTCCGTCAGGACAAAGCCACACACATCTCTGACCATATTCAGGAGTGGCGCTGGCGAAAGAGGCTAGTGAAAGCCAACATTCCTCCAGAGTTTCTGTTGGAGTGGTTCCTTAAGTCTTTACTCCCTTGCATTTCAAAGGACATTTCATTGTCTGGTATTATGACCGAGGAACAAGCTATCTTCAAATCCGAGCAGCTAGACCTAGTCTACGCTCAGTCTGGCATCTTATATGATATTATACCTGATGCACCGCAGTCACGACATGAGCCCAAGCATGTTCCTGGACCACATGTTGATGGAATTGTTGGATCCATGAGTACTCATCTTGTGGATTTGGTTACAAATTAGATGCACAATCTGTCCATTAGCCAATCTACCCCTATACAGGCTCATGCCTCGTCCATTCCCACCTAATCGTTGGATGTTCACTCTATACAATCGGCGAATTAATGAGGTAACCAACAACCTGGTGGGAAGAAAAAGGGGAAGAATAATCATAGGGGTGGGAACAATAGGAATAACAACAATCCTAAGAAAGAGAATGCCAACCCTCCTCGGGATGGCGAAAATGATGGTGGGGACCAAGAACCTAGACGTAAAGTGAAATTCCTTGGTAATCTTTGCATGGAAGATCACCTTACACATTTGTGTCCTTGTCTTGAAGAAGTCACAAAGCACATAGCATAGAGCCCAACTATGCTGAAGGATCCCCTTCCTCATCACCAAAATATGGCTTCGGGTGCTTCGATCGCAGGTAGTGGGACCTATGAAAATTCGATGTCCTCTACCCCTGTCGGTTGTTACGGATGCATTAATATGGTCAAAACGAAAGTTAGTGTTGCTACTCGCTCTAGTGATTATGGAGCTCCACAACCTCCATTAGGGAATGATCCCCCTCCTCCTGATACTCCATTGCATATCTTGAAGTTGAACTCTATGTTACGGATACTAAAATGTGTTCTTAAGTGCTTGACGCACAATCCCAGTGCTTGAGCCTCCCAAAACTACTCCATTGTAGAATATTTGGGCCAGACTCTATGCGCCATGTCAGCTCTTGAGGTTCTCTAGGCTTGTCCTTCTCATAGGACTTCCCTTTTATGTGCTTTGGGTGTCCAAGATCAGTGTAGCCCGAACATTATCAAGTTCGACACTACCGATGTCCAGCCTCGGTTTCCCTACCATGTGGCTTTCCAAGTCCACGTTAGGTGCCTAGAGAAAATTGTTAAACGTATCGTGGTTGATGAAGGTGCTTCTACTTTAGTTATGTCATTAGCTTGTTGGAAGGCTATGGGTTCACCCGATTTGTTGAAGTCTATGACCATATTGACTACATTCGATGGTCATTCTTTTCGGCTGCATGGTATTATACCCTCCCTTGAGGTTCACTTGGGTGGGAAGACCGTGTCAATTGAAGTCGAGGTGGTTGATGCACCCATCGACTACAACCTTATGCACCCATCGACTACAACCTTTTGTTGGGTAGGAATTTGATCTACGTTATGCAAGCGATCGTATCCTTCGTGTTTAGAGTTATCTGCTTTCCACTTGAAGGAAATATTGTGTAGGTCGATCAGCTTGATTACACGAGTTCCAATACCATTGCATCACCAGGAACAAAAGTTCCTCAAATCGAAAATTATCAGCTAACAACTATGAATATTGGTGTAGGATTGTATTCCTCTTTGATGGGATCTTTCAACTTTGTTTCACCAATCTCCTTTAGAGGAACTATTTCCGATAATGCCCCATCCTCATTAAAGAGTGTACCATTCCGGACATCATATTTTAATGATTCATGGAATTTACCTTCCACGAACTCCTCTTTTGGAAATGTTAAGCACATCAGGATGGCCATGCCATTATGTGCAGCCGAGCTTGCCTACCGTGAGATTCAACAAGCCACTGGAGAGCCAAATCTCTCCTCTTCACAGACAGAAGGGGAAGATCCTATTATGCTTCCCACGTGGGCAGTCGACTCCTCTTGCTCACATGATTTCCTTGATGGTACTTTTCCTTCAGATGAAGCCATCATTGAGGCCATGTATGGTAATGACAAGCCTTGGGAATGTTTACATCATCGATTGTATTTTCTTCCCGATCTTGACCTTATTGAGCAGGAAGAGTTTTGATCGACTCTAGAAGAGAAGGTTGGTCACCCTGTGGCTCCTTTGGATTTGCACGGGATTTACACAGAGGAGAATATGGCTAACATTTCCCCAACCATTCTGATCAACATCTCTTGCACTCCCGAAAAGATTGAGAATGTTTACATCAGTGCCGATTGTTCACCTAAGGAAATCCGCATTTACACCAAACTTTTAAAAGAATTTCGGGATGTTTTATCTTGGTATTATGAGGAGATTCCAGGAATAGACCCTAGCATTATCGAACATGAAATTAAGACTTATCCTAATGTCAAGCCATTTTGACAACATCTTAGTTGAAATTTAGTAGATGCTGAGCTGAGATACTCTCACATTGAGAAATTGGCACTAGTGACTATTCATGCAGTCCAACGGTTATGGCATTATATTTTCCTTAGGAAAACCACCATTATAGCACACCTAAATCCATTTTAGTTCATTCTCTCACAATGCCTAATTGGGGGGGAGTATAATAAATGGATTGTCATCCTTTCGAAGTTTGATCTCAATTTTGCTTCGACAAAGTTGGTGAAATCCTTGGTTTTTTCAGAATTGCTGTCGGACTTCCCGAGAATGGATGAGGAAGTACTCGATGAAGATTCATTTGTAGATGAACATTTATTTCTTATCTCGTCAACGAACCCTTGGTATGGGGATATCATCATATATCTCCAAACTCTGAAGTTCCCTGTGCACTATTCATGAGATGAGTGACGACGTGTGAGACATCACGCTAAAGATTATGTCATCATCGGTGAAACTTTGTATTTCCGAGGAAAGGACTCTATCCTCCATCGTTGCATAGCTCATGAAGAAGATGAGATAGTTCTTAATGATTTCCATAGCGGAGCATGTGGCGGTCACTTATTAGGGCTTGCGACAGCCCAACATATCTTGTGAGTGGGATATTTCTAGCCTACGATCTTCAAAAATTGTGTAAATGCTGTGAAGAGATGTCACCCTTGCTAGGTGTTTGCTCAGAAGATGCGCTCATGCCCTACTCCTTTACAACCAATCGTCACCGTCGGTCCCTTCACCAAATGGGGGGTAGATTTCATGTATTGCAACCCAACCTCGGCTGGGGGGCATCACCATATCATCGTGGCCGTTGATTATTTTACCAAATGGGCTGAGGCCATGCCGACCGTTAAAGTCGATGTTACTATAGAATCCCACTTCATTTTCAATCAGACTATAACTCGATTCGGTATCCCGAAAGAGATTGTCACTAACCATGGTAGTCACTTCCAAAACCATATGATGGTGGATTTGTCACTCAAGCTTGGGTTTAAGCAAGATCACTCATCTTCTTACTACCCGCAGGTGAATGGTCAAGTTGAGGCAGTCAATAAGTCCTTAAAGACCATTCTCCAATGAACCATCTGACAAAGCTAGAGCAATTGGCACATTATGTTATATACTGCTTTGTGGGCATATCGAACCGCAGTCAAGACTTCTACCAGGTTCTCACCATTTCAATTAGTACATGGTGTGGAGTCTATCTTGTCAATTGAATGTGAGATCCCTTCGTTGAAACTAGCTATAGAACTCCTTCCTAACACATCAGATGTTGAGTAACGTTTGATCAACCTTGAGAAGCTTGACGAGAAGCTTCGATATGTTGTTGTGGCTATATATTCCAACAAACATTGTGTTAAGGTTCAGTATGATTGGTCTATCCGTCCCCGGCAATATGATGAAGGTGACTTGTTCCTCCTTTATGACCAAGCTAAGGAACCCCTGGGGGCAGGAAACTTTAACCCATGTGGCACGGTCCTTACATTATGAGGCGTGTCCTTGAAAAAAAATCCTACGAGTTGGAAGACTATGAGGGAAACATCTTGAAGGAGCCTAGAAATGGGCTCTACCTCAAGCAGTATTATGCTTGAGCTTCTAGCTCGAGCTGATACTTTTGTATACTATTGTATAGTTGTTTTTGTACATAGTTTAGATCTATTTTGGTTGTCTGGGTCTACTGATTCGCTTCCGTTTGGTTGACAGATGTCAGCGGAATATCCAGTGTTCTTAGGATTCATGGATGGGTCTACCCATCATACGTAGAGACTTGCTTCTGCTGCGTGGGTTATTTACTCGCCCAACCATCAGATTGTGTCTTTAGGAGGTGCTTGTCTCGGTCCTACATCCAACAATGTGGCTGAGTACAATGTCGTTTTTTAGTTACTTCGTGATGCCATTTCGCATGGTATCCAGTCTTTAGAGGTCCACCTAGATTCGCAATTGGTTATGTCTCAATTGAATGGCTAGTATCGTGTGAGGGATCCTACATTACTACGGAGATTCTTAAGGGTACGACTCTTGGAGCATCATTTTTTTTATTACATATATTCATGTTCCAAGATGTTTTAATCATGTTCCTGATGCATACGCTAATTATGTCCTAGATTGGAATTTGTCACATCAATAAAAGAAGCATACAAATAACATTCATCCATACATTTGTACATACACAAGTAGTAGAACCAAATAATTAAAGTTTATATATATATATATAAGTGGTGTCATGATACAAAACTAGAGCCTGTAGCTCTCAAAAATATACAATCCGATACAATAGTGAGACCTTATGGCATCTAAGCCCTGAGGGGAGGTTTCACTGCCTCGGCGGGATGATTCTGACCATAATAGTGTACGGTATTGGCTATATGCCGTAGTATCCACACCCATACACCTGTTACCCAGACCACATGTTGCTGCATCGCCTAAGGGAGATGCTCTACCTCTATCAGTGGTACCCGAGTAGTCATAAGGGACAGGTTCACCCATACCGTCTCCAGTGTGTGCTCTGCCACCGCACCTATGATATCGCCTCCCCTTCCCCTACGACGGTGTCATGGGAATCCCTAAGGTCTTCGCAGACCCCGATCTACGAGCAAACAGTTAACCACCAATATATGATACCACACCAAAAATATTTGCGCATTTCACTTATAATAAAAAATCCAAAAACTTAAAATACACAAAACTTAAAAAGAGTAGCCATACCTATGTCTCCGAACGCGGCCCCTAGTGGGAGCGGCATGTGTCTGTCTCCGCTGAAGTCTATGCCCTTATATGGATAATCATCGATGGCGATGACTTGTCGTGCTCACCAGTGAAAGAACTCCTCTGCATTTGGTGATGCTTGTCGGCCACCACCCTATCGCATTAGTACCTCTTCCCACTGGGTCTGGGTGAGATCTCGGAGATTGTGCATAGGGAATTCAACCCTCGGACTCAATCCCAGAGCCCTCTCAAAGAAGAAACTGCAAAGTATGCTTCCAAACCCGAATTTCTTTTCCCTCCCCAACTTGCACTCCGTTAGCTGGCTCTTCATAGTAACCAACAATGTTGTGTACCAGTCATACACAGTCGGTCTCATACATTCTGTCGAATAGAATATCATCGGCCTCGAATCCTGATGTAGAGCAGCTGAACCCGATATCCTCCTGAGTGTAAGAACTATAATATTCATACTCAGGATCGCGATGGAATCAATAGGAATCTGGTTTCCCACCTTCTGGGTTCTAGGTAGGTAGTACATGTCTATGTAATCACTAATCGTGATTCCACCTCCTACATTGTGGGACCTGAGGCTTGCTACATCCCCTCGGTGGGACAAACCTGAGATTAAATAGATATCCTCCACCTCTAATGGAAGTGGTTGACCATCCAGATCGAAGTTCTGTGCATCCCCATCCCAGCAATCAACCAACTTGTGGAGCAATTGGTTTTGGGCCGTTAAACCCCCAATGCTCCAAAAATTATATAGACCACATGCTTGTAACACTTGTTGGGAGGGTAAATATTGGCGCACATGCTCATGAACAATGTCATGTTCCCTTTCTCTCTACTCTAGGACCATCCTAGAGGCAAAAACAAGGCCATTTTTTTAGCTTTCATGTGTTAAAAACCACCCTCATGGACCTGCACGCACGCAGTCAAATTTGTATACAGTCGTGTCTGTATGTGGTCAACGCATGCATTGACCACGTATAGGAATCCCTACACATGACCCATAAAGCTATAGCTCGCGTACAGCGCCGAGTAGGTGTAGATCTTGGCAAAGACAAAATTTTAACCATTAAAAAATGAAATAAAAGCCATGAATTTGAAGAGGGGGATGAGACTACTAACCTAATCCCGAAGTCTCACAAGTCCGACGCCCATAGCTCCCAGAATCAAGAACTGAAGATTGAGGTGAAAACTAACCTAAAGCACTATTTTGGGTGAAAAGTGAAAATGAAATAGTAAAAGTAATTTTTTATTACTATTTATAGTTTTTTAAACCCACTTTCCTATAGTTTCCGCCATTTTGAGTTATTTTTGGACTAATATGTCGTCTTGGAGTACTATTTTGAACATATTTTTCTGATGAGAGTGATTTTTTGACCGTTTCGCACCTTCGGCAGGTATATTTTACACCCATCGTATAGGTTAGATGTCATTTTCTCCTGCATTTTTCATTTGACCTTATGACCATGATCATTAACGCTAGGTGGGACCCCTCTTTTAAACCGACATGGAACCTTCACATTATTATAGCAGTTTTGTTATTTGGCGGTAGAGCTTGTACGACGATGGGTGCCCTAGTTAGAGCCTTTTTATGACTTTTGGCACCCATGCGGTTGTTCCTCGTTAGGATTAGGAGTCCTTTGTAGTCACGCCATGACTTTGCGATGAAGCCTCATAATCTACTTTCTCTTATTCTATCCATCTCCCATAAGGACTCCCCCATTTTACGTCAAGTTGTGATTGCATTGCATCATCTTGATTGCCGCTTGAGCCTTGTGTCAGCTCCTGGTTACTCAATTACTAGCCATGTGCCTGAGCACTTTCCCTTTCGATCCAAGCAAAGCTTTCATTTTCCTTTCGCAATTTGATGACCCTTTACTGTGAGGGAACACCCCCCAAGTGTCCACATCTTGCACATGCTTCCTTGCATTAATCATAGTTATGTTCCACTACTAGGGACTAGGTTGCTTTCTATTTGACACTCATTTCCTCACCTATTGTACTATAAGCAATTTTATTCTTTTTCAAGATTTCCTAATATGAAAAAGACCAAAAAAATCAAATATTTCAAAAATCCGGAAGGGAAAATGTTTACTAATTTTTGTTGGAAGCTATCGTGTCTCCTTTGAATAGAGCATTCAATCCACTCCATCCATTATTAGTCGGGACTATAGTAGGACTGTAGGAGCTGTACTCATTTCTTGGATTTTACTCCACCAGTTGGTTAAGCTTCTAGTCATTATGGATCCCTTTGTTGATTCTTCCTGCATCGCACAATGTTATTATCATTTAGTACTTGAGTCTATGTTTCCTGAGTCCATCCATCTGCTCATGCTCTTGTTCAAAGGAATTCCTGAAACTAGAGTCGGCCACTCCTCATATCTCTTGACTATTGCATGTCGGCCATCCTTTTTGAGTCAATCCGATTTGTTTGTCCGAGTTCTTCCAAATCTTTCAGCATAGCTATTACCTCGTGCTGGTTGATGGGGTATGCATTAATGCCCTCCTTCCAGCGAGTTTAGTTCTGTCGACTTCAACCCATTTATTCTGCAATTGAGACTTAGATTCGGTTGAGTACCTTGAGGCTTGCAGTCATTAGTGGTAGGTTCTCTCGCCATCGAAAGTTGGGGATTCATCAATGCCTCCTGATCGATGGATTTGTCATAGTGTTCGACCTCAACACCTTTATTCACACTTTGATGAATGTAATCTGTTCCTTGATGCCCATTTTCATTATTGGTGGGTTATCTCGTGTCTGTTAATGGTATACATCAATGATCAGTAATCAGACAATTCCACATCAGGTTTGACTTCAGCACCTTTATTCACTTGATAGGGCATGCAACGTTGGTGATTTGTGTAGAATACCCCAGACTTCAGTGGCATTCAGTATGCTACTCATGATCGTGATTGTACTTATCGGATGTTGTTCTCATACATCAGTAGTTTGTACCTTTATTTTGCACCATTGGTTTCCTTTTCAGCAGGAGACCGTATCTTACTGTATATGGGTCATGGCTATGATCGCCTATGACATGTATTCACTATATACTGACTATTCATGGCCATTGTATCAGATTGTTGTATTGTACCGACATGTATTCAGAGATATCATTGTATTATGATGAGTGGGCTACTCCTTCCATTTGTGTCCCCATCATTCCACTTATGATATTTATAATGTATTTCGGACATTGTAGTACCTTCTCTGACCTCACACATGCATCTGTTACAGGGTAATTTTCCACCTTATGATCATCAACACTCATTGACCTTAAGTATTCATTTTATTGACTCAGATCCACATTTTATCCTCCAGCAACCCATTGTTCCCTATTTTTGTTCTTATACGCTAGTTGTTCCACTATACCTAGAGAATACGCAGGCTACACCAATGTAGCATGTGTACATTGAGTTAAATGGTAAAAAACAATAGAAAATTACTTTTCACTCCAAAAAGCGGTCTTAGGGTGATCTCTGGCCCTCCATGTACCCAAAAACGACTCGATTCATCCTTTCACCTACCTTTGGAGGGTTATATATTGAGCTCTTATGGTGAATGGAAGGGGGAGTAAAGAGAGAGCATAGAAACTCTTGGATTTTTACTGCGACTTGAGTCTACATCCATTAATCCTTGTTGTTGTGAACCTCTTATGTTCACCTACCAAAATCCTTCATAGTTTGAGTTTGCCATTGCATGGGGGATTGAAATGGTGGAGGCACAAGTGGAGGGACCTAGTTCTTGGTTCACATGAGTTGTCGGCAAGAGGTTGTATCATGTACTTCTTGTTTTCATTAATAGAAATACTCATTTTCTCATCTAATTGATCTTGTAAATGTTTGTTTAATTACATTGGGTTACATTTGCTTATTATACCATGGACCATGCTATTGTTTATGGTAATATATTTCACATATTATATGCACTTGCCTGTATTTGTTGTTGAGACTAAGCTGCAGGTTCAAGTGTAGATTGGAAAGCTCAATGGGGATCTACTTTGAACATCTGGTTGAAGGTTGGTTATTTACTCCACATCTTAGCATTTACATTTATAATAGCATTGCATTGGGAATTGAGTTTATTTCTGGTATTCATCTATCTATTGTGGTCTTCCCCAAGCCATAGGAATTTTTTTATCCATAACAAGACTCTTGCTATCTTGGTGAGGAGATGTCCCTTTATCTCGTTTTGGTTATTCTTGGGAGGATGAGTCGAGGAGCATTTGCCCTTTCCAATAGTTATTCTTGGGAGTAAAAGAGACAAGAATGGGACTTTCTCAACCTATTCTAATTATGTTGGCCCTTCCATGCACCCCTTCTTGAATTTGAGTAAGAAGGAGGAGTACTGGCCCTTTCTCACCCTTGCATAGCTAGAGTGATGATGAGTGGAGAGGCGGAGAAGACACATCTTCCCTTTCTGAGACTCTTTGTATTTGGGTGAGGAAGTGACACAAGTTTGAAATTTGAGTAAGGGGAAGGACCACTAGCCCTTTCTCACCATTCTATGGTTAGAGTGATGAGTAGTGGTGAGGTGGATATAGAGCATGTTCCATTTTTCAAATTGTATAAGGATCATTGGCCCTTTCCTACACTTTTTCGATCTAAGTGAGTAGCATGGGAATTGCATCATAATTTTGGGGGGAGGAGTGGCAACATTTCCATTTCTCACCTTATTATAATTTCGCTAGGCCTTCCACACACTTATAAAAATTGAATAAGGAGGAGAAGGAACACTCTCCCCTTCTCATCCTTCTATGTTTATACTAATAATGATTGAACCCTTTCCCACAGTTGTTCCATTCGATCAAGTTGCATGGGAACTTCCGTAGACTTTTGGGATTACAAGTGGAAACATTTTATCTTTCTCACACTATTATAATTGCGATGTCCCTTATAAACACTTTTTAAGTTTGAGTAAGAAGAAAGAGAAACACTAAGCCTTTCTCACCTTTCTATGGTTGGACTGATGATAAGGAAAAATGTACCTTTTCCACCATTCTATGGTTAGAGTGATGTGGAGAAATGACCCTATCCCACACTTTCTTTTCAAACCAGTAGCATGAGAATTGCCTTAGATTGTTGGGAGGGGGTAGTAACATTGGAACTTTCTCACTCTATTCTATAGTGAGAGAGATGATTATTGAGCACGTAGATTTGGTGATTTTTTGGAAAAAGGGTCAAGGAGCTCTGGCCCTTCGCAACACTCGTTCCACTCGAGTGAGTAGCATGGGAACTTCCTTAGAATTTTGGGAGGAGGAGAAGATACATTGGAACTTTATCATGTACACTTTCTCAAATTTTTGGCATTCAAGCGAGGAGATGGCCCTTTATATCACTCTAGTATATCTTTGGAGGAGGATCCGACCTTCCATAGACATCTATAATTTAATTTTGGAGGAGATGGAGCATTGGCCATTTCTCACCTTATTCTAATTATGCTATCATTTCCACAAATTTTTGAAGTTTGAGTATGGGGGAAGAGGATCACTGGCCCTTTCCCACACTTCCATGGTTAAATTGATGAGGAATGGGGAGGTGGAGAAGGGGCATGTGCCATTTCTTACACTTTTGGTATTTGAGAGAGGAATTGGCCCTTTCTCTTACTCTAGTAATTAGTGGGAGGAGTAGCCGCAAAGCATTGGCCCTTTCCTGCACTTGTTCCACTCGAGTGAGTAGCAAGGTAAATTCCTTAGAATTTTGGGAGGAGAAGTGACAACATTGGAACATTCTCACCCTAATATAATTACGCTGTCCCTTCAACACACTTCTATAATTTGAGTAAGGAAGAGAAGGAGCACTGTCCCTTTCTCACCCTTCTATCATTAGAGTGATGAGGGTTGGGGAGGTGGAGAAGGAGCATGTTCCCTTTATCACACTTTTGGTTTTTGAGCAAGTAGTTGGCCCTTTCTCATGCTTTGGTTATTTTTTGGAAGATTGGTCGATGAGCACTGGCCCTTTCCAACACTTGTTCCACTCAAGTGAGTAGCACGGGAGGAAATGTCGAGGACCACTAGCCATTTCCCACTGGCGCTTCCTCACACTTTTTAAGTTTGAGTGAAGGAGGAGAAGGAGTATAGGCCCTTTTCTCATGATTTTATGGTTGGAGTGACAAGGAAGAGTGTTTAGGACATACAAGAGGCAACATAGGCCCTTTATCAAACTTTTGTAATTTCAGTGGGTAGTTGGCCCTCTCTATGGCTCTAGTAATATTTGGGAGGAAGATTCAAGGAGCACTGGACCTCTCCCATGCTTGTTCCACTAGGTTGAGTAGCATGGGAACTCCCATATCATTTTCGGAGTAGGAGCATGGGCCTATTCACAATCTCTTATAATTCGGGTGAGCAATTGGCCTTTTTTCCCGCTTTGGTAATCTTTTGAAGGAAGAGACAAGGTGTAGTAGATGTTTCACAAACTTGTTCCAAAGGAATGAGTAACATGGGAACTCTCTTAGATTTTTGGGATGGGAGAAATAATACTGGATCTTCCTTTCCTTTGTGAAATTTGAGAAAGGAGAAAGAGCAATTTCCCTCTCACCCTTATGTAATTAGAGTGATGAGGATGAAGTGCAATGGACACATTTTCCTACGAGCGAGTAAATTTACGAGATTGGATGAGAAGGAGTGTGGGCCCATTCCCAAGAAAGTTTAATTATCTTTACATAGGGATCTTAAGAGTTTTGTATATTAATGAGGTAAACTCGGATGGCAGGTCATTGTAAGGACGAGAAGGAGCACTCTCCCATTCCCACCCTTTTATGGCCTTTTTATGGTTAGAGTGGCCTCATTTTCCCACAAGTGATGTAACCACCATCCATGGGCTAGATGAAATAGTGAAGCATGTCCATACAAATCTATGTCATTATATGATTAGAGATATTTAGCAAAGAAAAATAACAAAATTTCTTGCCAATGGCCTAGATGTAATGGTGCATATTTCCAAAATAAATCATGACCATTGGAGGCATTAGAAGTCGCAATGAAGATAAGAAGGGATACTTGTCGCCAATGACCAAGATTAAACCATTCATCTGGTGAATGAAAATCTCAACCATCAACAACTCGAAGAAATCTAGAAAAACTTAAAAAGGATCTCACTCCATCCACGACTCAGATCAAAGCAAGCGTTTTCCTAAGATAAATATAGGCCATTTGTGATCGAATGAACATGTACTGAAATTAAAAGTGTTTTTTGTCGTCAATGGTTCAGTTTAAAATGGAAGGTACCTTGTCATCCACGGTCGGAATTAGACTGCATGGATTTCCCAAAGAAAACCATGATTGTTAATAGTATTAGATCAAAAGTCATCAATAAGGAGGAATTTTTTCAATTGAAAATCAAGTTTGATCACACCACCTTTGAAAAATAAATGCACATCATTGACAGGGTTGTAGTAAGTACCTTCTGCCACCCTAGGATGAATTAATTGGTGTGTGCAATAAAATGAATAATCACCCGTGTGGAGCTGTAGCCACTTCAAATAAGGTTGTGCGTAAATATTGAGAAACTGCTTGTTCAATATCACAACATTACTCGAACGAATGATCACTTGTGTGAGGTCGCATCAACTTTAAATCAGGTGGCATGTAAATATGCCTCTTCATTACTAAGTGAGCTAAACAAAACAAATTCGCATGGGTGATCAGCCATTTGATTAGAAATTCAGTTTATTTTTGGGAAGTAAATGGTTTTTCCTAGAGGGAGTAGTCCAGGAAGGATTTCTTTAAAAATTCTATGATTTGACCAGACTAGGGCTTTCCACTGGAATCCAACATTTTTTATTTTTCAAAGTCTGAAATGAACTATGTTTTAATGGAAATTTTGATGTTACAAGAAGATTCAACACAACAAACAACCTGTGTGGCAACCAAAATTTCAGAGATCGAGAGATCAAGAATTGTAAGAAGAATTTAAAAAAAAATATGTTTATTTTTTCAAAATTGTGTCAGATATATCAATTTTTTTCCGTTTGAAATCATAGAACTTTTAGACTATGCCATCCAAAAAAGTTTCGTAATTAATTAGACAATACGCTCATACACTCTCCTCATGGAACGCGAGAAAAAAATGTCTAGAGCATAATGTTCACTCTATTCCATGCCACGTGAATGGAAATCTCAATTCCCACTGACAGCTATATATGAACGCACATCTTTTGTGTTTATTCTCAATTCTCTACCTCGTTCACCTTATAAATCATTATCCTTTGTCCTATCCTTTCGTAAGCATGTAAATAGTTCCACCAACCCTAAGGATTTTCCCCTTGTTGATTTATGATACGATTTGCCTCCACAAGATGGTTTTAAGTTGTTTCCATAAAAACATATCATTGATCGATCCCACGCACTACTCAGTTATGGTAAGATTTTCAAAGTTGATATCCAGTTTGGAGGCGCAGTTACTGTGAGCTTTGACAATTTAACATCATGTTCAGATTCAGAGCCCAGTTACAGTGAAATTTTCCATGAAATGCAAATTTCCTCCATAAAAAGGTGGGCTATGATGTGTTTGTGACATCAAACTGCGGTAAGCCCCTTTTTGCAACTACTACATCCCATGGAAATTGGATGAATAAGCTAAGGTTTTGGATGAATCTATGGAGTATGTTTCATTGAGCACCTCTACCAACTTGTATATGTTCCTTCTTGTAGTCATCCTTATGCAACAGAACATCAGTTAATCCCTACCTGTATCACAATAAAAAGGTGTACTAACCGACATTGTTCAGTACCAGACATGGTACACCGATGTCATTCAATACTAGATTTACTTTCATCATCCAACGACTCTATAGATGCAGGGATATGAACAAAAGTCAGCATATGGCGCATGATGGTTAGTGGGATGTTCCCAAAAATCATTTACGCCAACATCAAGAGAGAGATGCAATTTAATAGAAAGGAAATACCTAGTAGATGAAGTAAGGGAATAGTCAACATCAATGAGCATACTTAAGCTCAACATGAAGAGAAACAAAAGGAGATTCAGTCATTTCCAATATTAGAAGTGGTTAGGATCTGCAACATTATCCTTATTCTCTTCTTCTTTCCCCATTCTTCATTGTACATTGTTCAAGATTCTAGAACTTATGATTTCATTTGAACATAGATGATAACCACCATGGCTGTAGTGAATTAATCCCATGATTGTACTCTCATATAAATGAAATAAAATTGTTCGGCATTTTGGAAGCATGACAGGGGCAATGATGCCACTTGCTTTTCAAATCAAAAAGTATTTTTATATGGTGTTCATTATTTCTTCAATATAGTATACAAGTTTTCATCTGAATTCCCGAGTCTGATGGATCAAAAATTTATCATGGATAAAAAATTTATCACATTGGAAATTAATAAAGTCATATTAACTTATCTTAATCAACTATCGATGTTCATTATCCAAATGAGATCCATGAGATCCATGTGTTACATGTGAGGTATGCTCTATTAGAGTTGAGGTGATTTGTAAACATTATCATAAAACCCTAATAACCATTATTTTATAAGCATTTATGTTGCTTTATATTTACATGGTAGAATTAAGGTACTTTAGATTTACATGGGATCATAGCCATGATCTCAAAAAGAGTCTTCACTGCGGGGAATTTATGCGGCCATTTTGTTAGAACGGTTAATAAAGGGCCGCACGGATATGGCCACCGTGCGGCTGGGTGCATTACCCACTTCTGTGTGATTGAGAGACCCCATTGCACTGCACTATTTTTATGCAATGATTTAAATTGCATCTCCATTTGGGACCCCACGGTCCAATGTCTGCGGCGTGATTCGTCACATTATTCGTTTCTATCCGCTAGAGATTAATTGGTGTGTTACACTATTTTCCTGTGGTACATTGAAATGGTTCTCCATCCGTGACCTTGTGGCCCAATGTCAGCATTGATATTCACGACATTGCCTAATTCTGTGTGTCTGGGGTCAACAACAAGTTTCGTTGTTTCACTACGGTGCTTTAAAACGCTTATCAATTCGTGACCCCGCAAGACAATGTCTATGGTTACAGTGGTTTTGTGTTGAGAAGTGGATAAGGAGCATCTGCATTATGTTCATTTTGTTAGAATCTTGGTATTTTAGTTGGGAATTGCCCCTTTCTCTTTCTTTGGTAATTTTTGGGAGACAGAATCGAGGAGCACTCACCCTTTCTCACCCTTCAATGGGTAGAGTGATGACGGGTGGGTAGGTGGATGAGCATGTTCCTTTTGTCACACTCTTGGTATTTGGGTGACGAACATCCCTTTATCACCCTATTCTAATTACTGTGGTCCTTCCACACACATATGGTATTTGAGTAAGGAGGATAAGTAGCACTTGTCTTTTCTCACCCTTCTATAGTTAGAGTGATGACAAGTGGGGAGGTGGAGAAGGAGTAGGTTCCCTTTTTCAGAATATTGTAATTTGAGTGGGTAACTGGCCCTTTGTCTTGATTTGGTGATTCTTGGGAGGAATATTTATGGAGCATTGGCCCTTTCTAGCACTTGTCCCACCATAGTAAGTAGCATGGGAAATGCCTAATATTTTTGGGAGGAGGAGCGAAAACATTGCTGCATTGTTAACCTATTATAATTACACTAGCCATTCCATACAATTCTAGAATTTGTGTAAGGAGGAGAAGGAGCACTGACCCTTTATCGCCCTTCTATGGTTAGAGTGATGAGGAGTGGGTGGTGGAGAAGGCACATGTTTCCTTCCTTAGAATATTTCTATTTGGGTGAAGAAATGTCCCTTTATCTCACTTTGGTAATTCTTGGTAGGATGAGTCAAGGAGCACCGGTCCTTTCCAATACTTGTTCTACTTGAGTGAGTATCATGGGAACTTCCTTAGACTTTTGGGAGGAGGAGTGACAACACTGGCACTTTCTCAACCTATTATAATTAAGTTGTCCCTTCCACACACCCCTCAGTGAATTTGAGTAAGAATGACCATGAGCATTGGCCCTTTCTCACCCTTCTATGGTTAGAGTGATAATGAGTGGGGAGGTGGATAAGGGGCATGTGCCCTTTCTAAGAATCTTGGTATTTGGGTGAGGAAGTTCCCTTTCTTTTGCAATAGTAAAGTTTTTTGGTGAAAGAGTCGACCTTACACACACGTTTGAAATTTGAGTAAGGGGGAGGACCACTAGCCCTTTTTCACCCTTCTATGGTTAGAGTGATGAGTAGTGGAGAGGTGTATAAAGAGCATTTTCCCTTTTTAAAACTGTATAAGGAGAACTGGCCCTTTCCTACACAGGTTCCATCCAAGTGAGTAGCAAGGGAACTACCTCAGAATTTTGGGAGGAGGAGTGGTAACATTTCCATTTCTCACCCTATTCTAATTTCGCTAGCCCTTCCACACACTTGTAAAATTTGAGTAATGACGAGAAGGAGGACTAACCCCATCTCATCCTTATATGGTTAGACTAATAATAACTTAACCTTTCCCACCCTTTTTCCATTCGAGCGAGTAGCATGGGAACTGTATTAGACTTTTGGGATTAGGTGTGGAAACATTTTCCCTTTCTCACCATGTTCTAATTACACTGTCCCTTCCAATCACTTTTGAAGTTTGAGTGAGGAAAAGGAGAACTCTCCCTTTCTCACCTTTATATAGTTAGAGTGATGAGAAGAAAACTGGCCCTTTTCCACCATTCTATGGTCAGAGTTATGTGGAGTAATGACTAGTAGCATGGGAATTTCCTTAGATTGTTGGGAGGGGGTAGTAACATTGGCCCTTTCTCACTATATTCTAAAGTGAGAGTGATAATGATTGAGCACATTGATTTGGTGATTTTTTGGAATAAGGGTCAAGGATATCTGGCCCTTTCCAACACTTGTTCCAGTCAAGTGAGTAGCATGGGAACTGCCTTAGACCTTTAAGAGGAGGAGCGGAAACATTGGCACTTTATTACCTTATTCTAATTACATTGGCCCTTCCACACAATTATGGAATTTAAGTAAGGAGGAGAAAGATCACTCGTCCCTTCTTAAATTTCTATGGTTTAAGTCAAGAGGAGTGGGTCGGTGGAGAAGGAGCATGTGCCTCTTCTCAAACTGTTGGTATTTGAGCGAGGAACTGGCCCTATCTCTCACTCTGATAGCTCTTGGGAGGAGGAGCCGAAATTCCACACACATCTGGAATTTAAGTTTGGAGGAGAAGGATCATTGGCTCTTTCTCACCCTATTCTAATTACGCTATCCTTTCCACACATTTTTGAATTTTGAGTAAGGGGGAAAAGGAGCGCATTTTTTGGCCTCATCCACTTCTGTGTGGTTGAGAGTATTATTCTAGCGACATTGTTTTCCTGCGGTGCTTTTAAATGGTTTTAAATTCGTTACCCCACGACCCATTGTCTGTGGAACTATTCAGGGTATTATTCGCTTCTATGCGCTCTAGGTTGCGCTATTTCTCTGGGGTGATTTAAAACGGTTCTCCATTCAAGACACCACAACTGACACTTTCTATAGTTTAAGTAATTTTTGGGAAGAATAGACAAGGAGTGTTATCTCTTTGCCACACTTGTTCCAATAGAATGAGTAGCATTGGCATCGAATTGTGGGAAACTAACCCATTTTCACCAAATTTTAGTTACACTAGCCCTTCTTCCCACACCTGAAATTTGAGTAAGGAATACTGGATTTATAGCTAAAATATGAGATGGATTGGGAAAAAATCTTCTGTTTGACAATATTGAGTGTTGAATTTAAGGAGGCACAACAAAAAAATTAAAGGAAGGGAAGCTAGGTTGATTTAATCACAACCCAACTCTTGAAAAATAAGAATAACATCCACAAATACACAGCACGATAAAGCATTGTCGACTATCCACTAAAATGCATTCAATAAAGCTACAGAAGGTCACACAGGCGTAATAAAGTTCAGATATATGTGATTTAGGTACTGAGATAATACTTGTCTACTATTTTGAAAGAACATTAAGCATCATATAAAAATGCTTTTGATTCAAAAAATAGTGGTATAATTTCCTCAATCCTGGTTCCAAAATCCGCAACAATTTTAATTCATTAGTATAACAGTGTACCATCAGGGCCATTTATTCTTATACAATGAGGAAGGATAAAATAAAGGGCCAATATTGTAGATCACATCAACTTCCCCTTTAGGGATTGTGGAAATGAGTAATCCTCCTTGAGTATGCGCTTCAATGCTGAGTATGCCTTTCGAGCATTGCTACGAGGCGTGATTTTACTTATGGAATATGGATCTTTATGTCTAGGTGGTGTAATTGATTTATTAGAGAAGTCATCTATAGGAATGGGCCATCCACCATATTTTTTCATATTGTTCCTCTTTTTATCTTTTCCCCCATATCTCTTATAGGAGTTTTAGAGGGTCCCCCTACATCCTTTGCTAGCGGTAGTTTTTGATGATCTCTGGTGTCTTGTGTCTACTGTTGCTTTTTTGTTGCAAAATATTTCAACCCCTGTGTGTTTTACCAATCCCAATCAGGTAAAATTGGGCCACCCTTCAAAATCCTAAAATAATTGTCTAAATCGGATTGGGGTGTGTAATCAAGACCTCCCACGCTGGGAATCTGATTCTTCAGTAATACAGTTGTAGCAATTGGGAGACGTAGCTCTTAATGGATTCCATTTGTAGTGGGAGGATTTATCTTCTGAAGAACTAATATCAAGTCTTTCATATTTTCTTGGACTCTCGAACTGTATAATTTCTCTGAGCGCAACTCCAAACACTCATTCTAGGGAGGTGGAAGCTCATTCTGTAATATGACAGTCATTATTTTCAAGAAGTGGATGAATAGGGCCTTAGATTCTTTTAACTTTTCCTCCAGTATTCTCATGGAGGTGAATTTATGGATACAATTATCCATGTTCATGATAGACCCTATCCTGGCATATATCTGCATAGATTGCAATTGCTCTGGGTAAAGGTTTTTATCAATGTTTTGGCTGATTTTTCCACTTGGAATTTATTTTGTATGACCACTTTATTTCCGTCCAAAAAATCCGTTGCTTCTAAATAAATTTTATAAAAACTTAAGTCAAACTGTATGTGAGCTCGAATCTTGAGAAAATTTTCAAATACATGCTTCCACAAAAACTGCTTGACCTTCATCATCTTTTCCACCATCAAGGATTGAGTCGAGGCATCTTCATGTCTTGATTTCAAATCTTCCACTACTATCGTAATCTCAACTATCTCTTTCTTCAGGATGTGCACTTCTTGTTTTTCTTTGTCAAGATTTCCACCTTTCCCTTTGAGGTTTTCATTCTTCTTCTGAATGATGTCGTGTAGCTTGATAATATCCAACTTAAAATTGGATGCTTGGGATTCCCATTTCTTTCTTTCTCACTCACTCTGATTCAACCTTTTTCGCAGGTTCATCATATTCTCATGTAAGCCTATGTTTTGAACAATAGAAGGAGGTAACTATATTTTTATTCTTTCCACGACTAACTTCACCTTGTCGTGTTCTAACTCTACATTTTCCCCCTCCAATTTTTTTCTGGTTTCTCTTAATTCAACTTCTGAATGCTGCAACTCAATGATTCTATCCTGACTTACATTTTTCAGTCCGATTACCAAGGCATTTTCCCTTTTCAGGAATTGCAACTCATCTTGGAGTTACTTATATTATTCCATCTCCTGGAGAGTGGCTGGGAAAGATTGAGTTACTTGAGATTCTTCCAACTATTGATATTTTGATCCTTCTTAGGAAACAGGGTTAATACTTCACTAGAATATTGTGTGCCTTTCCCTATCTTGATTACAGAGTTCTGTAGCCTTTGATTTTCACCTTCTAAACTCTTCACTTTAGTGCTCAAAAAATGTTTTTTGGTTTTAAAAGCCTCAACTTTCTTTTTGTATCCATCTAGATCAGATGCAGTCTTAGCATATTTGTTGTACACTATACTATTCATCCCCTCAGCCATTGACACTTCGTCTTCAGGGGGTAAATTTGTAGTGTCTACTACAACTTGTGAATTCCTCCATTCCTTGGGTTGTAGATCCCTATATTCTCTGTTGGATAGGGGATCCATCGTGACTATATTGAACTTATTTGTGCTAGGGTCGAACTTAGAGATTGACCTAGGTATTTCGTGTGAGTCCAAACACTCTGTAATAGAAAATAACTCTAGAATTCATGCTCTTTGTTTTTTTTCTTGTTCCAATAACATAATAGGGTTAGTTATAGAAATAGGAAATCCCATTCCACTTCCAATTGTATGTTTAGTCATCTCTAGGAAAACAAATCTTGATGAAGCATTCATATTGTTCCTTGGCATTATAGCATACATCAGTTCATTAGATTCAAAAATAAAATGAGCAGGATTATTGGATGCTTCACCTTTTCCACTCTGAATTTCCTGTAATTGATTAATATATCATTGGGTGGTCACTATCCCTTCACCTGGTCTGGTATCTTCCCCCGAATCCACTATTGCTTCAGTTTTTTTACTCTTTTTCTTTTCTGGCTCCCGAGCTATTTCTTCAGCTTTTCTTTTCTCAAACTCCATGGACCCCTTCACAGTCTCCTCAATTTTATTCCTTGCCTCTTGAATAATCTCTTCCATGATGGATAGTAGAGTGCCTTCAAGCCTTGTGTCTGTCTGGGTCACGGTATCATCATTTTCTCTGATACGATGCTCGATAGCATTTAGCTCACTGGTCTCAACGCCTACCAAGTCATCTTTCTTCTTCTCGCCATGGAAAACCCCTGTTTCCTTGGATTCTTCGACATCATTCTTCCGATTTACTTTATTTAAATCTGACTCCTGCTGTGAAGAAATTTTAGTTTGCTTCTGTTGTTGTATCTTCTTTGATTAGCTATGCTCCTCTCCTGGTGATATATCTAATTCCTTGCCTTCTTCTTATTTAGACAGATGTGCCACTCCCTCAGGGATATTTCTAAATTCTATTTATATAGATACTATATGTTCTTGGTATGATCTGCTTGTCTCATCCCCAATACCTAATCTCTTAAGTCTCTGCTCAAGTTGGATAAATGATGTATTTCCTTGTCCCTCCTTCTGCAGTCCTTTCTTTGGATCAAATACCATAGTTAACATGATTGACAAGCCTTTCTGATACCTCTCTACTTCTTTGGGAGGTGAGGGGAGATGAATCTGCATCATTGAGGATTCTCCTTCATCCCTATTGCTTTCTTTATCCTTCGATACTGGTGTGGGATCTCTTGTTTCTTCTTAGGAATCTGAATCCATCCTAAAACCTTTCCTTGAGTCATCATTAGCATGATATTCATCATATAAGTCCTCAAACCTCTGGTATTTAGGGATAGACAAATAAGGAGCATTCTCTTTTTTTAGGTACTTCCTCATCCTCCACCAATATCCTCTTCTTCTTCCGGCGTTTATATCAGTATGCCCTACGTATTCATCGTTTCTTTTTTGGAGAGGTTCCAGGAATTTCATCTCTCCCTCAAGAATTAGAGATCCTTTTGGCCTGTAGAAGGTATAATATGGCCCTAGAGGACTTTGAAGCAGGTTCAGGACAAGCTTGATACATCACCTTGGTGTGGTTTCCTTATTCTTGAATTGTTCTTTTCACCTTTTCGAAGGTGTCTTTATTGGCCAATATTTACAATTTTGGTTTGCACTCATGATCTAGAGGGTTTGGGATCTTTCTTCCCTTTTCTTTCCCGATTAAAACATGCGGATCATATTTCCTGGCACTATTGAACTTCATTTCTAGATTAAAAAAAATGTTGGTAATTTGTCTGATATCGTTGTTGCTATTTATGGCATATCCTCCAATGGCTATGGGAAAAGTGGCTCTCCCCCTCTTCTTGAAAAAATGAATGTTATCCACTTCTATCATCTTCCTAACATATTCTAGGAAAAAATTCCTAGGAGTGAGTAGCTAAGGTAGCGTATAAGGAGGATTTTCAGTTCCATACAACCTAATCACAATGTAGTCCTCGGATAAAAACCAATCTCCCTTTCTGACAGCATTACCTAGTTGTAGGTAAGGTCTGATCTCCTGAGGCATACATTCAAGCACAGTGCCAGTGATCAAAGCAAAGGCCTTATACATAAACTGAGACACAAATCGATTCTAGGTGACCCCTTCTTCCTTTCCCTTATTTATCCAAAAATCCCAATAATATATTCTATTTGGAGAATCGCTTTTAGTTCTCTGGAGATCCAGGTCTTCAAAGTAGTGATACTAGTGGAGCAGGAGTAAATACACAAGATAAGAATAGTATCTAAAAACCCTAGTATCATTGAAGTCTGCTAGATGGGTTTTGATGCCAGTCGCTAAGGCCTATATATAGTTGAATTTGGTGGCTGACAGATGATTATATGTATAAACCATCACAACCATTCCTTGATCAACGTATTTATCACAATCTTTTCCAAATGTCAATGTCAAAGCTGAGACTGTTTCCTGATTCCGGGGTAACAAATTTGCATGTTTCCATGGTTCAAAATGAACTAGTCACTGCTTCAGGGAGGCTACTAATCAATCTCGCAACTTCAAATTTTTCTCGTTACTAAGCCCTCGATAAAATATTTCTTGCTCTTATAGAGATAGTTTATTCCCAACAGGAGTAGTCCCTAGCATTACGACAATCGAAACAACTAAGATTTCAAAAAGGCATATGTTTCCATATATAGCATGGATAGCGGATATGGTTGGATTGTAATAGTTTGCATAGAGTTGGAAAAATTCGGGGAAAGGGAAGACATCAAGGACTAGGTGTTGGGATAACTCCAACTTCCAAAATTTAGCCACGACTTCAGAGACATGCAATTTTCTGAGAGCTTCTCCCATGATTTTTTGGGCTATGGTTTTTGTTAATTCAGGTGGAGATACCTTGGCCCATTAGTCAAAAAAGGGTAAAACATCGGATTTGGTTATGTTTGAAACGTCAGAATGGTGGGAAAGATCTCGATAGGATGCGCTAGATATTGTGGCCTTTCTCTTTATCATCTCGCACTATAGAGTCGGGGGTAGGGAAGATTCATATGTAATAGAAGAAAACACGGGTGACCATAGGGGAAAGTATGCACAATGCTTACATTGAAGACAAAGCACACTAGAGAAGCTTTTAAAACAGTAAAAGGTGGAGGGAATGAGGATTATACTTACTTCAATCCTCTATAAAAAAATGCATGAGATCCTTGCAAGAATGTGGATTATACTGAGGGTTTTGTTTCCTTGCAAGAATGTGGATTTTAACGTTAGTCTGGAGATCCCAAGGTTTTCTAGGATTTATCAATACTGACAGATTTTCCAATAATTACATTGTTAATTTTGGCGATACGTATTCCATAACAACCTTTGCAACATTTACCGTTAAAACAAATAAATATCAGTTTCAAGTTATAACACCTCTAACAATCCGGATTTATCCTAGAAAAATGCACAATTGTATCTATGCCATTAGTGGAAAACTTCACCTTTTATGTTTTCTACATATTTTGATGCATCCAACGGTCGAGATCTTCCTTGGTAAGCTGCATGGCCCAATCTAAGCTATCGTCATTAGAAATCACTTGTTATTATTCTTGCTAGTTACAACGCATGAAGGGCTTAGATCCTTTCTGTGTGATTTGAAATATTCTTTCCTGGTCATTGACCATTAGCACCTGGATTCTAAATATTTCAGGATTTAATATTGTTCCTTGAGGAGGCCAAGCAATTGTAGGCTCACCTGACAATGCAAGGTGAGGACATGCTTATTAGGATAAGTTTCCACCCCTATTATTCGTGATTTGCCAGCCAACAATTTTTGAGGTGGGCCTTTTGAATCCCAAGGAATAATAAAACCATGTATTCTGCCACATTGCATGTAGAATTTAAAGCAAATATGAATATTCCCTTGCACAGAGAGGGAAACAATAGGACAAGGAGCATGGGTCCTTTCTCAAACTTTTAACTATTGTAATATTAGTAATCAATTGGCCCTTTCTCTCCCTCTAGTATTTTTGGGAGGAAGGGTCATGGAGCACTAGCCCTTTATACTGGGTATCTTTTTAATTAAAATTTCATTATTGAAGGGTTAATTTCTAAAAAAAAATTCCATTATTGAAGGAAATGTTTTTAGGGAAAACGTTGATTGATGAGAAGTATGAGAAATGAAAACGTCAAAAAATATTTGTTTGGTTGGTAGTGATGAATATAAATTACAGCTCTACTGGTAGATCTTGT
Organism: Larix kaempferi; assembly: GCA_027924585.1. Classification (NCBI taxonomy): domain Eukaryota; kingdom Viridiplantae; phylum Streptophyta; class Pinopsida; order Pinales; family Pinaceae; genus Larix; species Larix kaempferi. The sequence continues at coordinate 8,735,800 of BSBM01000487.1, forward strand.
CGTCATTATTCTTGCCTCTAGTGTAATCCTCATTTTATGTCTTCTTTGGTTGGTCATCGGGTATTGTTCCTTGTCGATCTTTTATGTGTAGATTCGACTATATATTTCAAGTCAGGACTTGGTGGGGGTCTTGTGCGGAGTCAACTGTCATATGTATTGAATCACTCTAGTCCTACCATCTTCCATGTCTTCATTCCCTCTTTGTATGTATTCTCTCAATTGTCTTTATGACCATTTTCTAAATCAATAAGGTATCTTTCGTCATTCTACACAAGGCTTGGGGCACGACGTTCGACTAGTGCTGATATGGATAGTAGTCGATGTTGTGCCTCTTTTTCAGAGGCTATCATTTCAGTCAATATCCATTCATGACCTTTAAACAATGGCCTTTTCTCACCCTATTATAATTGGTCTGGCCCTTACTCCAACTTATTTGAAGAAGGAGGAGAAGGAGCACTGGCCCTTTCAGAACCTTTCATGGTTAGAGTGATGATGAGTGAGGAGGTGGAGAAGGGAAACTTGCCTCGGGGAAGGTGGCATGATCCTATCTCAAGGGTGGACCTCTGATTTGGTTTCTAAATCCAGTGAATTTTTCCATGATAATTTTAAAGGCACCTAGGGTAACAGGCTTGGATTCATTGCATTCCATTTTTGGTATACCTCCCTTGGTCAGAGGACTATATTACTGACATAAAGTGTTGCCTAGAGTGGTAGGGGGAGTGGAAATATTGTCCCTTTCTCAGTTTTCTATTTAGGTTGACATTTCCTCCGAATTATGAAATTCGAGTAAGGAGGAGAAGGAGCATTGTCCCTTTAGGAACCTTTTATGGTTAGATTGATCAGGACTAGGTGGAGTGGCCTCATTTTTCAACTAGTGTGTAATTTTATGATAGAAGGAGAAACATGGGACACTTCTCAAACTTTTGTCACGAGTGAGAAAATTGGCCCTTTCTCTAGCTCTAGTAGTTTTGGGGGAAGAAGGGTGAAGGAGCACTAGCCATTTCACGCACTTGTTCTATACAAATGAGTAGCATAGGCACATTCTCCCTCATAGTTTCCAGAGGAGAAAGAGAAAGGGCCCTTTCTCAAAATCTTGTAATTTGATCAAGAAACTAGACCTTTCTCGAGCACAGTTTCCCTTAGATTTTTGGGGGGAGAAAAATCAAGTGCTCTTTCTCAAACTCTTGTAATTCGAGAGAGGAAATGGCCCTTTCTATCTCTCTAGAGAAAAATTATAAACCAAAATAATACACAGGGAATAAGTTATCCCACCAATTGTATCGAACTTATAAACCAATAGAATGGCCATAGAAAATATGTTGCTTAATAATTGTTTGAAAATCCAAGAAACAGTTCTGAAATTCCAATTCCAAATTAACGCCTCGATATAGTAAAATAATTTAAAACAAAAGTAATTTTACTCCCACATAATTCATTGATATTAGATACACATTTAAATGAATGAATGGGAAGAGGGTAAATTACTGAAGGAGACACAAAATGTAATATTAATAAGATAAAAAAGAAAGGATATATTATTCTACCCAAGTTATGTATCACATATATTCATATTTATGAAAAATTAACATTCATTATAAGAAAATATATATGTTTTTGTAATTCGAATAAGAATTAACTGGAAAACGGGATCATGAATTCATAACTAGATAGAAATGCACATATTATAAAACACATAATCACAATATAGCCAAGAATTCTGAAGAAGAGTCAACAACAATCCATTAACCAATACAAAAGTATATAAAATCTTAATGTAGTAGCGGTTTCCCAACACCACCACCCCTTTCGACTTCAAATCCATGGGACAACTGAATTAATTGTCCAAAATTGAAATAATTGTCTCTCCTTCTTAACAACAACTTAGAAAATAGAAATAATTATAGAGAGATAAAATAAAATAAACAAGAGTATCATAATACAGATCATTCCCATAATTGCTCCCACTGTGTATGCCAATCCTTGATCTCATCATAGCCACCATCTTGCAGTTGTTCAAACTGAACTTTTTCCTTGAGAAATTTAGGCTCGATTTCCCTGTCTAACTCTGACCTGATCAGGTTTGTGAAACCATCTATCCATGATACTAATTATGTAGGTTGATAAATGTATTTGTTGATTATGTCATGAACAACCTTGGTCAATTCATTAATCACTAGTTCACTTGCATCCCTTCCAGATTTAATACAATATGTCTTTGTCCCTATCGACTGTTCCACCTCTAACTCATCAAGATTTGGCAAGTTGACTAACCATCGTGTTAAATGTGGAGATCCAAAAATGTTTGCATATCTGTTTCACCGTCAGAATAGCTTCATTTTCATCTTCTTGCATGGAATCTCAGGCATTTTCCCAGGCTCTTACTTTTGCCAACTCTTTCTTGTCAATTTTGGGAATATTTGCGGAAAATTCCTCATATTCTTGCTGTCATTTATAGATTCCCTCTGCATACTTTTGAATAAATTTAGATTCATCTCTGAGCGACTCGGCTTCATCTGTGAGCTTTCTCAAGCTCTCATAGTAATGCTGCAATTCCTCTAGGTGAAAAATAAAATTCTTCTAAGTCTCCATAAGCTTCAAATTAATTTTGATGCCCTGTTGTTTTACATCGTTCAAAGGAAACACATTTTCTTTCCTGAAAATCTTGAGTTGAAACTGTGTGTCATCTATAGCCATATCCAATTCTATCATGCACTCCTCATGTTATGTTTTCAATAGAGCCAGATCATTCTCATGCACTTCTTTCAGCTGCTCATGTTCCATGACCGACTCATGATGAACTTCATCGAAATGGTGCTTCATATGTTCATACAACTACTTATATTTCTTTGTCTGTTCATTACATTGTTGCACTTGTTTTATCAGGTCTAGTCGAAGACACATTGACATTTTCCAATACTTCAATTAAGGAGGCAACGTTAGATACAATTTCACCTGGTTCCTTTCCTTCCATGTCAAACACTATGATGTTGCTAGTATTTCCTTTGTTCCTCTATCTCTCCGATGACCTTTTTGAAATAATCTTGTTTTCTAAATCAATAAAATAATATCCCAAGGAGACGATTGTAGTATCTACATCCATGGGTTGAAGGTACTCTCCATATCTCATAGCCAGTGGAGTTCCTAGATTGATGGGGGATGTTTGCAAGACAAACTGATTGTCCCTTTGTTGTTGTCCAAATTTTTGCAATTTTTATTCTTACTCTCTTTTTCTTTCCTCATCGGCCATGCGGTTTTCCTCCTACAATTTTTGTTTTTGTTACTAGAGGAGTTGAATCATTGATCCTTCTTTGTCAGCCTCTTTTTTCTATTTTTTCTCTTCCTCCTCTTCTTGTTGGATCTCTTCTTGTTTTCTTTTATGTTATTCTTCTATGGCTATGGCCCTATTGCATTTTTCCTCTGCTCCGTGTAGTTTTTCCTCCATTACCTTGTGGTGTTCTACATCCACTGTGTTTTGAGCTTCAACCTCTTCCACCCACAGAGCATCCTAATGATTTTTTATTGGATTCATTTTTCAAGTCCTTTCCGTGGGATAAAATTTGTGTTTGAAGTTGCCACAGCTTCGCCTGTTCATCATAAAATTTGCTTACCTTTTCCTCTCTCTTTATTCTATCTTAGTTCTTATTCATCATTTCTTTTTCCACCTCAACTATGAAAGCAACTCTTCTATCAGTTCTAACATAATCCTGAAGGGCTAACTACTAGTCGTGTAGTGTCCTTCGCTCCCATTCTGGGATTTTCTGAAAAACTTCATCAAAGGAAGTAGCCCCTTGAAACATAGTTTCTCCATGGTCTTCCTCATGTATGTAGTTATAAATTAATGATAATGACTTGAAATGTGCTTCAATTACCCTCCTAGGTTCATGCCCTTTCATCTTCACAAATCCAAGTTTCATCTCTTCCAATATAGTCGCTTCCTTATGGGCGTGTGGAGAATTAGATAAGGTGAAGGATCCTATGTGAATGGGAAAATTAGGCCAACCTTTCTTACTCATGTGGGACAAATTGATGTGATTGTAAAATCTAAGCACAACAAATCTATGAAATAGAGACAACAATCACTAGAGATGCATGCGGCAAATAATATGTCAAAACACTAATGCAAAAGGTTTGCAACAGTTCATGCATTATCATAAACTCAGAATATTATTACAATGTGTAACAATGGCTACAATAAGCCAAGCAATTCGAATCCTAGAGTTCTCATTCGAATTGAATGCATCAGGGTGGCTTACTTGGAAGTTAAAACCACTCAGCACATCAGTTAACCACTTAAATACTATGAAACTGACTCTAACAAACTCTGAAACTGTCTAACCGAGTCTAACTGAATCCAGAACTCAACTAAATTCCCCAAAATAGGGGAGGGTTCCTTTTTGTCTACAGTTAACTAAATAGTAGGTGAAACTAACACTAGATGAAGTCAACTAGTGTAGTGGGGCACATTCTAGTCTCCAGTTGGATGAATAAACTAGTAAATGCTGACAATTGGACTGAGTAGTGTGCTTTAGTCATGTAAATCACTCCCTGGATGATGGAGAAGGACGAGTTAACTGATAATGATGGCCCAATTGAATCCTCAGATGTAGGAGGAGGCCCTGTTTACTGAAACTGTGATCTACTTATGACGTAAGCACATGATAGAGAGAAAATACTTAGGATAAGTGGAAAATTAAGCTCTGAAGCTCAAATAAATGATGTGTGGTTGGAAAATGCTCCAACACCCCCCCTTAAGCTAATCTCATGTGGAGGAGTAAATAAAAAATAATAAAAGGGCCCTGGAAACAAAGGCCATAGGTCACCCAGTACAGAAATAATCCAAATAAAGAACATTCCATGAACCCAGGAAATGGAGAAAACCTCATGGGAAAACCCCCCCCTCAAAATAGACTGAAACACACCAAAGGATTAATTGCTCCAAACTCAAGTAGGTGTGATTCTTAATCATATGTCTCAAGGTATCTTCCTCTTGGGAAGAAGTGGATCATGCTTCAAAAACATATGCTTGTATTCTCCTTCAATGGATGCAAGCGAATATGTAGGATTTCTGAACATTCTCTTCAGACCGAACATGGTGAGAACAAATCCAAAAATATGAATAACATCCTGGAACCTCTAATTCGAACCAATTGAGGTAGGATCAGCTCCAATCAGATCTAATTTCTCTTGAAACTTGAACTTCTGATCAGTGGAAGTTAAATCAACTCCAAGAATTGATAGATGGTTTCCTGTGGTCTCCTTTTAACCAACAGGGGTGAGATCAAAACCAAGATCACGAAAATGTGCCTGAGACTTGAACCCAAGCAAATGGTAGTGTCCTCCATTTTCAATGAAACTCTGAGAACATGTGCCAATGATCGAACATAAGTACATGGGAATCATGTGATCAAGGAGGGAGAATGCATCACCTACAAACTCTTATTTAACCTCCAAAACATTCAATAGATCATCATTCTGCACACCATCAAACTCATGTGAAAGAGAGGATTTAAGAACCTCTTCAGATTCTAGAGTACGAGTTGGATTATCTTGATTAGAACTCAAAATAGAATACATTGAGAACATGAGTATTTAATTTGCAGCTTCTTCTTCATCTTGAACAAATTCATCATGAGATATGATTGAGGCCAAGACATAATTAGAGAGCAAACTTAAGGAGGTATCACTGGGACTGTTCTCCAAATAATTTGGACCAATCTCTTCATTCTGCTTTCCAAATGCTTTTTCTAGTTGGGCCCATAGATCACTTGGATTTTCAACAGTTTTCTTGAGGTAACACATACTAGTGTTGGAGCATTTTCCAACCACACATAATTTATTTGAGTCTTACAGCTTAATTATCCACTTATCCTAAGTATTTTGACTCCTTCATGTGCTTACATCATCAGTTTCAGTCAAATAGGCCGCCTCCTACATTCTAGGAGCCAACTGGGTCATCATCTGAGCCTTCTCCTACATTCCAGGAGTCAATTGGGCCACCTACTTAGCCTCCTCCGCCTTTTAGGGGGTGATTTTCATGCCTCATGCACATTATTGAGCTAACTGGTGATACTAGGGCACCTTACTACACTGTTTGACCTTGTTTGGTGTGATTCTCACCTAACACTCAGTTACACTACAGACATATGGCACCCTCCCCTATTTTGGGTAATTCAGTTGAGTTCTGCATTGAGTTAGACTCAATTAGTCATTTTCAGAGTCAGTTAGACTCAATTATTGATTAGTTAAGTGGTTAACTGATGTGCCGAGTGGTTAAATGCCAAGTAAGCCACTCTCATGCATTCAATTCGAATGACCACCTTTGGAATTCGAATTTCTTGGCTTATTGTAGCCATTGTTACACATTGTAAACTATCTTCTGAGTATATGAGATTATTTTACTGTTGCAAACCTTTTGCACAATGTTTCCATACAGTTTATTGCATGCATCTCTAGTAACTATTGTGTTTGTTCGATAGATCTGTTGTGCTTGATATTTCACATGGTATCAGAGCTCATAGCAGGTACAAGCCAACGTTTCTGCACTGCATGCATTTTCTGCACTGGTAATTCTGCACTAGTGATTCAGCACTAGTGATTCTGCACTGGTGATTTTGCACTGGTGATTTTGCACTGGTGATTTTGCACTGCATGCATATTCTGTACCTGCAGCTATTTTCAACTCCGCACCAGAAGCCTATATTTTCCACATAATTCCTGGATATTGATTCTTAACTCTTCAATCTTACTCGATAGTCTATGCCAGGTGTGATGCAACTTGAAAAGTGCAAGTTGTATACCTAATGGTTCATTTTTGTTTGTGACGGTAGGTTTCTCTCAAATATTACAACTTCTTCGATGGATCTAAAAGCAATTACTCCTGTCTCTCCATTCAACTATGATGAGTAGAAACCAAAGATGATAGCATATTTGAAGAGACAATGTCTTTTTGATATGTGTATTGGTATCACGAAAGATTTTGCTTCCTATGAAGAGGAGAATGATTGTCTAAATGATTGTCACAGAGCCTTTGGAGCAATTTGTCTTGCTATGTCTCCTAGTATGCGCTACCTCATTAATACTGCTGAACATCCAAGAGATCTCTGGACCAATTTGGATAGAGAATTTGGAAAGCAGAAAGAAGAGGATCATGTTAGCCATTTGGATAACAAGCCCAATGATACCTCCTCAAGTGTTATCTCTAAATATGTCTTGGCCTCAACCATATCTCAATATAAAGTTGTTCAAAATGAAGAAGAAATTGTAGATTCAACACTCATGTTCTCAATGTCTTCTATTTCAAATTTCGAGCAAGATAATCCGTCTCACACTCTAGAATCTGAAGAGGTCCTTAAATCCTCTCTTTTACATGAGTTTGTTGGTGTGCGTAATGATGATCTATTGAATGTTTTGGAGACTAAATCAGTTTTTGGAGGTGATGCATTCACCCTCCTTCATCACATGCTTCCTATGCACTTATGTTCGATCACTGGCACATGTTCTCAGAGTTTCATGGAATATGGAGGACACAACCATTCGCATCGGTTCAAGTCTCAAGCAAATTTTGGTGATTTTGGTTTTGATCTTACCCCTGTTGGTTCAAAGGATATCACAAGAAACCATCTACCAATTCTTGGAGCTGATTTAGCTTCCACTGATCAAAAGTTCAAGTTAAAAAATACTCCATGGGCTAGAATTTCGACTGAGAAGAGAAGATATTTAGAACCATAGAGTACTGGGTGCATCCTACTTGGATATGCTGAAGAATCAAAAGGCTACAAACTCATGGATATCAAATCCAAAAATATTTCATCTAGCGAAGTGTACAATTTTGAAGAACCGCTTCAAGATCTAAAACTAGTCGAGGAAGAAACTCTTGAATTGTCGCCTCTACAAGAAGATGATGAAAGTATGTTTTCTAATCTTTCTGATATTTTATCAAACATTAATGAACATGAAATATCAGGTTCAGAATCAGATCCAAATGGTCCTCCTCAGTTACCAAAATGGGCAGAAAAGACTCTCAATTCTGCTGGTTCTCACATTGGAAATCTTGTCGATCCAAGGAGAACTCGAGCAGACTTTCAAAGAGCAGGTATGGCTCTTTCATATTCTGATCCTTTACTTTCTGAAATTTTGTTTTTGATGATAGGTTCAGATCCTAAATCATACTATCATGCCCACCGAGATCCGAGATGGAAAACCGCCATGGATGAAGAGTACAATTCTCTTCAGAAAAATGCTACATGGGAGATAGTTTCTTTTCCACCTGGGAGGAAATTAGTTCAATGCAAATGGGTCTACAAAACTAAGGTTTCTGCAGATGGCTCAACCTACAAATTCAAATCCAAGTTGGTGGAAAAAGGCTTCTCACAAGTTCATGGTGTGGACTACACAGAAACCTTTGCATCGGTTGCAAAAATGGATTCTATCCGCCTAGTTTTGGCAATTTCCGCATGTAAGCACTGGGAAGTGAACCATATGGATGTGAAGAGTGCATTTCTTCATGGATATATGAAAGAAGAGATTTACATGAATCATATTGAAGGATACATATCAGATACGACTAGTGTGCAGACTGAAGAAATCAATGTATAGTTTAAAACAGGCCCCAAGAGCTTGGCATGCAAAGATGGATTCCTTCCTTGTGTCACACAATTTTGCAAGATGAAAATCAGATACATATGTGTACCTAGAGAAACATGAAGGTAATTTTATTATTTTTTTCCTCTATGTTGATGACCTTTTGATTACAGGAATCACTCTTGCTTCGATCGACACTATAAAAACCGCACTAAATCTAGCATTCGACATGAGTGATTTAGGCTTGCTAAAACAATTTCTTGGCTTAGAAATCACTCAAAATTTTGATGGGATCACCATATCTCAGTCAAAATATGCTTTATACTTGCTAAAAAAATTTAATATGGCAGATTGTAAAGTGGCACCATTCCCATTCCTCTCAGGAATCAGTCTTGAGGATGGTGATTCTACACCATTGGTGGATTCTACACTATACAGACAGTTGATTGGTAGTATTCTATAATTGACACACTCTATGCCTGATATTTCTTATGCCGTGAGTGTTGTGTCAAGGTATATGCAGAATCCCCATGAGCTTCATTTGAAGGAATCCAAAAGAATCTTGCACTATGTGTAGGGAACTGGACATTTTGGCATACATTATGATGCGGATTCCAATCTAGATTTGGTTGGATTCACTGATTCAGATTGGGTGGGTGATAGCATTGATCGGAATTCCACTTCTGGATATGTTTTCATGATTGGCATGGGACCTATTTGTTGGTCAAGCAAAAAGCAGGCATCCATTTCCTTATCTTCAACAGAGGTAGAGTATCGAGGAGCAGTCAATGCTTGCATTTAGGCAGTTTGGTTGTAGGGTATTCTAGTAGAGTTTAATATTGGTAGCACCACTTCTACTGTCATATTTTGTGACAATCAGAGTTCTATCAAGATATCGACAGATCCAGTTCAGTTACATAGGACCAAGCATATCGAGATCCACATGCACTACATCCGAGAGCTTGTGCATGACAGAACCATTGTACTACAATATTTCCCTACAAAAGAGCAAATTGCAGACATCTTCACCAAGAGATTCACTGAGAAGAAGTTCTCTTACCTTCCTTCACTGCTGGGGGTGAGTTTTACTATGGTGAGGACAGATTAGATCCTTCAATGTTCAGTTTGAGGGGGTGTTTTCTTTCCCACTTTGTTTTTCCCGCTTTCCTCACTTAGAGATGTTTCTAGCATAGTTTGGATTATTTTTTACTGGGTGACCTATGGCCATTGTTTTGTAACATACCCTTTTTGCTTGAAAACATTTTGTGTTAGAAAAAAAACGTTATGAAAATTTTTATTGTAAATTTTTATGTTGGACAGGTGTCCAAGGATGACTGTAATTTGCATAATATATTATTATTAAATAAATAAAATAGGAGAGAAACACCTAAGAGGACTATTGAAAGAGTGGTTACTGATCCACTAGATGGAATGGAATATGGGGTAGAAGGCAATGGACAAGTGCCAGCATCATGATGCAACTAACTAGTTGTTGGTATGGAACAACTCCCTTGAAATGTGGTCATAGTGTCCTGAAAGATGGGACTAGAGCTTGAGGCTCATTTATTCCAAACTGACCACTAAAGACCTAGGCAGTCTATATAATAGCCATCAACTTTTTAACTGAATTTCATCACTTTTCCTAACGAGGAAATTTGCCTTGAGGTTTTGCTTTGTTTTCACCCAAGAGATTTGATGAGGGGATATGTTATGTTGTTGATCATGTTGTGAGTCTGCAAAACTATTATTGAGTCCAGGAGGTTGATGCTGAGTGCTAAAGGCATGTTATTTCAGGAGGTTAATGCTGAGTGTTGAAGGCATTTTGAGTGCCTTGCTTCTACACAGATTCCATCTACTTAGTGGTTCAGTAATCAGGCTTGGGGGTTCACAAGAAGCCAACAATTGAGCTGCTTCTTCTTGAATAGGTTGGGAGGAGCAGGCCTCCTTGGGTGTTTTTCGTCCCTATCTTCATCTATAGGTTCTATTTGCTTATTTGTTATTAAATAGTTAAATCTGTTTATTGCATGTATTTGATTTTTATTTACAGAATGTGTTCTGGTTTAGATACCCCTACTTTTGGTTCTCTGAATCAAATTAAAATTATGAATAGAATTGATGAATGAAATAAATAATCTCTGCATTTTTCCCCATGCTGTAGGAACTGCATTGTACTCTAGTACAGAGACAAATTAAGATAGATAGATATGATAGTAAATTTGCCAAGATGATGAAAAGAATAACTCTGTATAAATTGTTAATTTTCTACTGTTAGTAATTAATATTGATTTATGTATTTCGTTACAGTACTATTTTAACTTCATCAAATAGAAGTTTACTGTCTTAAAGATTATTACTGTGATTTAGATTTATTATTGAAATCATTACTGATACAGAAATTAAAGAAGATTCCATAATCTCATCATATAGAACTAATATGTCATTTTCAAGTTTCAAATCAAGGTTTATAGTTCCCATATTTTTCCTTCTCAAAAGTTTACTATAGTCTAGTGTCATTTTCACTACTGTACATATAGGATAGACAAGCAAAAAGAGTCCATTTTAATTCTATAAATGTTTTCCAAACATACAATAGAAAAACCCTAAACCCTTTCAATCGAAACCATTATCAATTCATTCTATAACCATAAACAATATTATTGTCTCTCAGCATGCATCCAACAATTTTAAACCACTTTACACTTATGTTAAAACATGTGCTCTTTTCATAAATCGACATAGTTAAAAATCTCGGCACCAACACCAAACATGTCAGATATTACATTGTACATGAAACCACTCTAAACAATAACGACAGACAAATAGTGGGTTTCCGATATCAAATCGAAGAGCATGAACAAGCCATACTTTCCACACAAAGAAAAATCCTAATATTCAAACTTCATAGGATTAAAACACAGTATGATTATTTACAAATCGACGAACTACACACAGGATGAAGCTTATCATAGATAACAAACATCTAGCCATTGTTTAGTGATAGCAGTAGTCTTCTCATTATTCTTATACAACACACGGTTCCCTTTTTCCATTATTTTTCATTTCATAGTTTCACAAATCCATAAAAGAAAACGATAGCGGCACGTGTATTAAAACCTAGTTTCACAAACCATATTTCGTATTACATCAAATTCAAATGCAGAGGTCTGCTAAACACAAGTTTCATTTCCACTTTTTAAATCGACGAGTCATGGGTTATGTTCATGCACCAAGCCCCAAAACGACGAAACAAAACAACTACAACAACATAGACTTGTAAATATTCTTTTATTAAAAACTCGACAGAGCTTGAAAACCTCGTTGACAAAAGTACATTGCCCAGTTCAAATTCATAATCCAAAACACTGTACAGTGACCCTAAACAGTATTACATCGACCCTGTCAGCCGAGAGGCATCCATAATACACGCATAAAACAAAACAACACTATTTTGAACCACGATTTCCAAAAAAGAAAGTTGTTACAACTTCAACGTTGGCCACAAATATGCCAGGAGAACTTACGGAGGGTTATGCGACCGGGGTTTACCAATTTATAGCATACCATCCATTTCCAACAAACCCCAGCACTGTAAAATCCACAAGGAAGGAAGTACCTGCCATACAATCACCCATAAGTTATAACGAATTCCAAACGAATACTTGGTAAACCAAAACTGTATTTAACAAATAGTGTTACGAGTCAAGTTTACCTTCACAATAACAGATAGATGGAACACTTCACGCTTCTAGTTCCTCCACCGATGCAACAGGAGTAGCATGTAATTGAACAATTATCAAACTCATATTATAACTCACCAAAAACCTAAACTGTCATACAACGAAAGCCACAGGCCTTCAATGCATTACACCTTTTCGAACCTGAGCAACTTATACAGTAAGTTTACACCATTAAATTACAAAGGTTGGAGTTACAGAGCCATCAACAAACCACCCAGGGTCGAGCCCTGCTATTTCAGTGGCCTGTTGGCCTCTCTACCAAACCCTAAACTCCAAATGAATGCATTAAGGAAAACAACAAACAATAATGCTAGATTTTCTTAGGGTTTAGATCTCAATGATCAAGGCAGTTAGATCAACGGGTGAGAATTGGCCAGCCAAGTCACACCGATACCGAGACAGAGAATACGATCACCCACCTTTAATAACTTGAATAAATAGCAAGCCCAGTGGAGTGCCATATCACCAGGGAAGAGCTCACAACTCGGCAAGTTCTCAACATTTATACAACTACAGCACGTGGAGCCAGATACACGTCGAAGCCATCGAGGCAAACCACTACCATCACACAGGGTTTGCATTCAATGCCGGATCTTACGTATCGATTGCTAGAGTATGCCTGCAATGGTATTTAATTCATGTCAGCATCGAAGTTATGGCTTACAGCACGGTCTTGGATATTATCACCACTGTCATACAACCCCATTGTATAGTTTCAAACCATAGGGTATTATCATATTACGTTATTATAATCATGTATAAAGTTTCAAACTATGATAAAATTCGCATAACAAATGTATATTGCAAATCCAACCATATGTTGTATTCATATAACCACGATATAAAATCAACTCCAAACTTTATTGCATCGTATAATGCCTTTGTTTCATACATTTTTAATGTTAAGTCCCCATTTGCTTAGGGCGCACATATTTCAAAGTCAAATGTTAAGTTATTGTTTGCATAGTATGCACATAGTGTAATTTAAATGCTAAGTCTCACAAACATAGTTGCACACAATAGAATAAAGTACTAAGTTTCAAATTTGCATATGGTTAAGCATTGTAACCCTAGCAATTATTCCATAGAAGTATTATGACAATTTAATATGTGTCACTATTACATAACAAACTATTATCCTGTCCATGCAGTGATGTAGTCAAATAGTATTATAGGAGCATATATGATTTAAGTACATGAAATATGTCATGTAGGATTTTGAAGACCATCGTTAATACGAGCCATAGCGTTATAGTAATGCTATTATTACTATACAATTGCATTTTTGAATTGAACAAATGATGGATTAGAATTCTAAAGGTCCCATTACAATCTAACCTAGCATTAAACATTGAGGTCCCATATTGTTCAACCTTGACGTATTGATAACATCATCACATGCTTGTCACAACATTCAGATTGTAGAATCTCACATGACGTTCATATCAATTATTTCCCTAATGAACGACAACATTGATTACAGCAGAAGTATAGTGCAAAATATCTCTAGTTACACTTACAAGTGTTAGGATAAAAATGGTACAGATTGTTAAAGATAAACTAGAATTACATACCATCGACATCTTCATGCACGACAGTATATACATCTATCTTAAAAACAGAGACAACTAGCTGAAGCTTACAACTTGTCTTGAAATACTGGAATTACTCTATTACCTTACCTGCATATACGCAAAAGAAAAGAATCCAGTGCTTTAGCTATCAAACTAAGTAAACCCAAAGGCACCCAGTAGGAACCCCTTCAGAAATATGCAACAGATCATTAGTATTGTTATTATACCATTACACATAAAGAATTTAACATTGTTCTATCGCATTTCAATTTTAATCTATTGTCTTTCATGTTTAAGAATCACAATGATAGAATTACAAAGCTGCCATTATCTATTAGTTAAATACTTTTATTCCGCAGATAAGCATTTCTTTTATGATTTTGGCTATATCAAATTTTTTTAAATTTTAGCGATTTTTGGGATGTTACATGTGGTATCAGAGCGCAAGTTCAAACTCTAGGGCTGATTTAGGCTCACGCACGCAAACAGAAAACTCATCATAAAGTTTATGTTACTAACTTTTGTAATTTAATTTTATTTTTGCACAGAACAGATTGACCTTTAAATTGCAGGAATGGAAATACTAGAAGAGTCAGCGGAGGATATATATCCTCGTAATGAACGTATTAATCATAATAATTCTGAAGGAATATATGTTGAATTAAATAACCATTCTTCTGAAATTTTATGCACTGTACATGATTTAAAATCTGAGTTAAAAGTTGTTAAAGAAGAAAATGAACGGATCCTTAAGGTGCAGGAAGAATTACAATAGAATTTAAAAAGAGATTGTCATAATGATGAAAGAGGGAGAAAATCAGAATTGAAGGCTGATTCTGAAACAATGTCCCACCAACATAAGCATAAGAAGACGAGAAATGATAAAAGGAACAGTTACTCATCCTCTAAATCTGATTCAAGTAATAAAGACTTTAATTATGACAGCAGTAACAGTGAATGTTGCTCTAAAAAGAGAAAACATAAACATCATTCACAGATTACTGGTGAATTTAAAAAGATTAAGCCACCCACCTTTAATGGTGAAAGTGAGAAATGTGAGACAGCAGAGGCTTGGCTGTCTGGAATGAAGAAGTACTTTAATATTTACGACTACTCTTCTCAACTGAAAGCCAAGATGGCTATTTACAATCTAACCGGGAAGGATGATATTTGGTGGCAGGATCTTAAAAGAATTAAGAGTATAAAAGAAAAAGAAGTAACTTGGAATATGTTTAAAAGTTTGTTTAAAAAGAAGTTTTTGTCGGAACAATACTTTGAAGATAAGTCAAAGGAGTTTTACGATTTAAAGTTGGGTACAATGAACATGAAAGAACTGTGCAGCAAGTTCCTTAGCTTGCTGAGGTATGTGCCCTATATGGTCGAGGAAAAGCCTAAAGTACAAAGGTTTCTCAGTTGTCTACCTTTTAATATAAAAGACTGTATTGAGTATGATAATCCTTCCACTTTGGAAGAGGCCATGAGGAAGGAAAATTTTTGTTTCGATCAAAACAGGAAAAGAGAAGGAACAACTGGATGGAAGAACAGTAAGACTAAATTATCAGTTTGACTATAAAAAGAAGAATTTTAGTCATAATTTTGGAGGTTTTAAGAAAAATTTTAATAACAAAAATTTTCCTAATAATTACAGGAATAATGCACCTCAGAACTTTACTACTGCAAGAAACGTACATAACAATAATAATCACGGCAATAACAATAATAACAACAACAACTATGCTGAACAGAAAGGACCCATGAATTGCTATGAATGTGGTGGACCACATAAGAGAGCAGATTTCCCACGCAACAAGAGGACAACCAACAATATTCACACTATGCAAGAAGAACCTACTATTGGAGATATCGCAAGAGAAATGCCCAGGATAAATGCAGCGTTGGAGAACCGTCAAGCGGACCATCAAACATCCATGGTCGAAATTGAAGGTATGATACAAGAGGAGTCTATTTCTATTCTAATAGATCCAGGTGCAAATCTGAGTTATATTTCACCTACTTTAGTAAACCATTGCAAGTTACAAATAGAGAAATTTGATAATGCATGGTTAGTTCAGGTTGCAACAGGAACTAAAAGGAAAGTTACAGATTTTGTAAAAGATTGTGAAGTATTTTTAAGTCAGTTGAAAACGCATATTAATCTGAATGTTTTACCCTTAGGGTCATATGATTTGTTGATTGGTATGGACTGGCTTGAACAGCATAGATTTTTACTGAATTGTTATGACAAATCTTTTACATGTGTAAATAATGAAGGTAATACAGAAACAGTAAAAGGAATTCATAGGAAGATTTCAAAAAGGCATATTTCTCCTTTACAAGTAAAGAGAGCTGCCAGAAAAGGCTGTAAAATGTTTGCTATTAATGTTATTAATAATGAGTGTACATCTAAAGAAGACAAGTTAAAACTAGAGGATATTCCCATCCTTAGAGACTTTTCTGACGTGTTTCCAGAAGAAATTCCAGGATTACCTCCGAAAAGGGAACTTGATTTCACCATTGAGTTAGTACCCGGTGCGGTACCAAACTCGAAGGCTCCCTATATGATGAATATTCTAGAGTTAAATGAGTTAAAATCTCAGCTGAAAGAATTAATAGATAAAAACTACATAAGGCCCAGCGTGTCTCCTTGGGGGGCACCAGTAATTTTTGTTAAAAAGGACGGTACCATGCATTTGTGCATTGATTACCGTCAGCTTAATAAAATGACAATTAAGAACCGATATCCCTTATCCCGCATAGATGATCTATTTGATCAAGTACCCGGAGCAGAGATATTCACTAAAATTGATTTAAGGTCGGGTTATCATCAATTCTGGATAAAAGATGAGGACATATTCAAAACTGCATTCAAAACGCATTATGGACACTATGAGTTCGTAGTTATGCCTTTTGGGCTAACCAACGCACTGGCAGTGTTCATGTGTTTAATGAACAACGTTCTGCATAAATATTTGGATAATTTTGTAGTGGTATTCATTGATGATATTTTGGTTTACTCAAAAACTAAAGAAGAGCATGACGAACATTTAAAAATCATTTTACAAGTACTTAGAGAACATCAGCTTTATGCTAAATTCAGTAAATGTGATTTTATAAAGATAAAATTCAGTATTTGGGTCATATAATTTTTAAAGATGGTATTTATGTTGATCTTGATAAGATAAAAGCAATTAATGAATCGCCTGTCCCTAAAGACGTAACTGATGTAAGGTCATTCATGGGAATAACAGGTTATTATAGGAAGTTTATTGAAGGGTTCTCTAGAATTGCTAATCCCATCACTTCTTTGCAGAAGAAAGGGAAGAAATTTGTATGGGATCAAAAGTGTAAAGAAAGTTTTAATAAGTTAAAAGAGTTATTAACTACAGCACCCATCTTAAAAATTGCAGATCCCAATAAGGATTTCGTCGTATGCACGGATGCATGCAACGATGGACTTGGAGGGGTCTTAAGTCAGGAAGGTCATGTAATTGCTTTTGAGTCAAGGAAGTTAAAAATACATGAAAATAATTATGCAACCTATGATCTTGAGTTGGAAGCCGTGATACATGCATTAAAAATGTGGTGCCATCACTTGATCGAAAGAAAATTCATTTTAATGACTGATAATAAGGGCTTAAAGTATTTATTGGATCAAACAAATCTTAACGCGAGGAAAGCTAGGTGGTTAGCTTTCCTTAGTGAGTACGATTTTGAGATTCATCACATTAATGGAAAGGAGAATAAGGTTGCTGATGCATTGAGAAGAAATGCTAGATTGAGTTTTGTAGCAGCAATCAGTACTTTTAAGACTGATTTGGAAAATCAGATCAAAGAAGGAATTAAGCAAGACGAAAAATTACCAAAAATTACATGATAAAGTGGCTGAAAATTCATCTGAAAATTTAATAACAGATTACTGTATTAATGAAAAAGGCTTCTTAACATATAAAAACAGAATTTATGTACCTAGTATTTCAAAGGTTAAGTTGTTGATTTTGGATGAAGTTCATAAGAGACCTTATTCAGGACATCCTGGTTATCAGAAAATGATAACTGTGTTAAGAAAGGAGTATTTTTGGCCCAACATGAAGAATGAAGTTGCTGAATATATAGCTAGATGTTTTGAATGTCAGACTATCAAAGCTGAACACCAACATCCAGCTGGACTATTGCAGCCTTTACCAATTCCAGAATGGAAATGGGAAATGATAAGCATTGATTTTATTACAGGTTTGCCTAAAAATTAGAAGCAGAATGACTCAATCATGGTTGTTGTTGATAAACTTAGTAAAGATGCTCATTTTATACCTGTTAAAACTACTTTCAAGGCTTCTAACATTGCAAATGTTTTGATGAAGAAATTTTTTCATTTACACGGAATTCCAAAGGTAATTATTTGAGGCCGGGACTCTAAGTTCACAAGAAATTTTTGGTCGGTACTGTTTAAAGGGTTAAATACTAAACTAAATTTCAGCACTTCTTTCCACCCACAAACTGATGGTCAAACAGAAAGGGTAAATCAGATTTTAGAAAACATGTTAAGATTGTATGTTAAAGATCAACCGTCTAAGTGAAAAGATTTCTTACATTTAGCAGAATTTGCTTACAACAATAATTATCAAGCATCTGCTAAGTTAAGTCCATTTGAAATTTTTTATGGAAGAAAATGTTGTACTCCGATTTCTTGGGATAATCCTGTAGACAGATTAATGTTAGGACCAGATTTATTGAAAGAAATGGAGCTAACCGTGAAACAGGTTCAAAGTAACTTAAAGGTTGCCTAAGATCGGCAGAAAAGCTATGCTGATTTGAAACGCACTGAAAGAGAATTTTAGTTAGGAGACCATGTTTTTATAAAGGTAAAGTCCAATAAAAGTTCTTTGAAGCTTGGGAGTTGTGCTAAACTAGCACCAAGTTATTGTGGACCATTCAAAATCCTATCAAGGATTGGAGTTGTTGCATATCAATTGTCATTGCCATATAATTTAAAAATCCACAATGTTTTTCACGTTTCTGTTTTAAAGAAGTATGTGCACGATGCTACTCATGTGCTGAATTGAAATGACATACAGGTGGAACCTGAAGAATATTTTCAGGTGGAACCGGACTGTATTCTCGACCGGAGAGAAATTATGCTTCGGAATCACAACATAGGGTAGGTAAAGGTGCAATGGAAGCACCTTAGCCCTGATGAAGCTACTTGGGAACTGGAAACTAATATGTGGGCAACATATCTAGTTCTGTTCCATGAGGAACTTGATGATGAATAAGCAACATCGAGGACGACGTTGAGTTTGAGGGGGGATGTTTGTAACATACCCTTTTTGCTTGAAAACATTTTGTGTTAGAAAAAAAACATTATGATAACTTTTATTGTAAAGTTTTATGTTGGGCAAGTGTCCAAGGATGACTGTAATTTGCATAATATATTATTATTAAATAAATAAAATAGGAGAGAAACACCTAAGAGGACTGTTGAAAGAGTGGTTACTGATCCACTAGGTGGAATGGAATCTAGGGTAGAAGGAAATGGACAAGTGGCAACATCATGATGCAACTAACTAGTTGTTGGTATGGGACAACTCCCTTGAAATGTGGTCATAGTGCCCTGAAAGATGGGACTAGAGCTTGAGGCTCATTTATTCCAAACTGGCCACTAAATACCTAGGCAGTCTATATAATAGCCATCAAATTTTGAACTGATGTTCATCACTTTTCTTGATGAGGAAATTTACCTTTGGGTTTTGCTGTGTTTGCACCCAAGAGATTTGATGAGGCAATATGTTATGTTGTTGATCATGTTGTGAGTCTGCCAAACTCTTATTGAGTTCAGGAGGTTGATGTTGAGTGCTGAAGGCATATTATTTCAGGAGGTTGATGCTGAGTGCTGAAGGCATTTTGAGTGCCTTGCTTCTACACAGATTCCATCTACTTAGTGGTTCAGTAATCAGGCTCAGGGGTTCACAAGAAGCCAGCAGTTGAGCTACTTATTATGGAATAGGTTGGGAGGAACAGGCCTCCTTGGGTGTTTGTCAGCCCTATTTTCATCTACAGGTTCTATTTGCTTATCTGTTATTAAATAGTTAAATCTGTTTATTGCATGTATTTAATTTTTATTTATAGAATGTGTTCTGGTTTAGATATCCCTACTTTTAGTTTTCTGAATCAAATTAAAATTATGAATAGAAATGAAGAATGAAATAAATAATCTCTGCATTTTTCCCCATGCTGTTGGAACTGCATCGTACTTTAGTACAGAGACAAATTAAGATAGATATATATGATAGGAAATTTTCCAAGATGATGAAAAGAATAACTCTGTATAAATTGTTAATTTTCTACTGTTAATAATTAATATTGATTTCTGTATTTCGTTACAGTACTGTTTTAACTTCATCAAATAGAAGTTTACTATCTTGAAGATTATTACTATGATTTAGCTTTATTATTGAAATCATTGCTGATACAGAAATTAAAGAAGATTGCATAATCTCATCATACAGAACTAATATGTCATTTTCAAGTTTCAAATCAAGGTTTATAGTTTCCATATTTTTCCTTCTCAAAATTTTACTATAGTCTACTATCATTTTCACTACTGTACATACAGGATAGACAAGCAAACAGAGTCTATTTTAATTCTGTAAATGTTTTCCAAACATAAAGTAGAAAACCCTAAACCCTTTCAATCGAAACCATTATCAATTCATTCTATAACCATCAACAGTATTATTATCTCTCGGCATGCATCCAACAATTTTAAACCACTTCACACTTATGTTAAAACATGTGCTCTTTTCATAAATCGACATAGTTAAAAATCTCGACACCAACACCAAACATGTCAGATATTACATTGTACATGAAACCACTCTAAACAATAGCGACAGACAAATAGTGGGTTGCCGATATCAAATCGAAGAGCAGGACCAAGCCATACTTTCCACACAAAGACAAATACTAATATTCAAACTTCATAGGATTAAAACACAATATGATTATTTACAAATCGACAAACTACACACAGGTCGAAGCTTATCATAGATAAAAAACATCTAGCCATTTTTTAGTGACAGCAGTAGTCTTCTCATTATTCTTTTACAGCACATGGTTCCCTTTTTCCATTATTTTTCATTTCATAGTTTCACAAGCTCATAAAAGAAAACGATAGCAGCAGGTGTATTAAAACATAGTTTCACAAACCATATTTCGTATTACATCAAATTCAAACACAGAGGTCTGCTAAAACACAAGTTTCATTTCCACTTTTTAAATCGACGATTCACAGGTTATGTTCATCGGCCAAGCTCCAAAACGACGAAAGAAAACAACTACATCAACATAGACTTGTAAATATTCTTTTATTAAAAACTCAACAGAGCTTGAAACCCTCGTTGATAGAAATACATTGCCTAGTTCAAATTCAGAATCCAAAACACTGTACAGTAACCCTAAAGATTATTACATCGACCCTGTAAGCCAAGAGGCATCCATAATACACGCGTAAAACAAAACAACACTGTTTTGAACCACGATTTCCAAAATACAAAGTTGTTACAGCTTCAACATTGGCCACAAATCTACCAGGAGAACCTACGGAGGGTTATGCCACCAGGGATTACCAATTTATAGCATGCCATCCATTTCCAACAAATCCCATCACTGTAAAATCTACAAGGAAGGCAGTACCTGCCACACAATCAACCATAAGTTATAACGAATTGCAAAGGAATACTTGGTAAACCAAAACTGTATTTAACAAATAGTGTTACGAGTCAAGTTTACCTTCACAATAACAGACAGATGGAACGCTTCATGCTTCCTGTTCCTCCACCGACGCAACATGAGTAGCATGTAACTGAACAATTATCAAACTCATAGTATAACTCACCGAAAACCTAAATTGTCATACAACGAAAGCCACAAGGCTTCAATGCATTGCACCTTTTCGAACCTGAGCAACTTATACAGTAAGTTTACACCATTAAATTATAGAGGTTGGAGTTATAGAGCCATCAACAAACCACCCAGGATCGAGCCCTGCTATTTCAGCGGCCTGTCAGCCTCTCTCCCAAACCCAAAACTCCAAATGAATGCATTAAGGAAAACAACAAACAGTAATGCAATATTTTCTTAGGGTTTAGATCTCAACGATCGAGGCAGTTAGATCAACGGGTGAGAATTGGCCAACCAAGTCATGCCAGTACCGAGACAGAGAATATGATCACCCACCTTTAATAACTTCAATAAATAGCAAGCCCAATGGAGTGCCATATCACCAGAGCAGCGATTACAGCTCGTCAAGTTCTCAACATTTATACAACTACAGCACGTGGAGCCAGATACATGTCGGAGCTATCGAGGCAAACCACTACCATCACACAGGATTTGCATTCAATGCCGGATCTTACGTATCGAATGCCAGAGTATGCCTGTAATGGTATTTAATTCATGTCAGCATCGAAGTTATGGCTTACAGTACGGTCTCGGATATTATCACCACTGTCATACAACCCCATTGTATAGTTTCAAACCATAGGGTATTATCATATTACGGTATTACAATCATGTATAAAGTTTCAAACTATGATAAAATTCACATAACAAATGTATATTGCAAATCCAACCATATGTTGTATTCATATAACCACGATATAAAATCAACTCCAAACTTTATTGCATCGTATAATGCCTTTGTTTCATACATTTTTAATGTTAAGTCCCCATTTGCTTAGGGTGCACATATTTCAAAGTCAAATGTTAAGTTATCATTTGCATAGTATGCACATAGTGTAATTTAAATGCTAAGTCTCACAAACATAGTTGCACACAATAGAATAAAGTACTAAGTTTCAAATTTGCATATGGTTAAGCATTGTAACCCTAGCAATTATTCCATAGAAGTATTATGAAAATTTAATATGTGTCACTATTACATAACAAACTATTATCCTGTCCATGCAATGATGTAGTCGGAGCATGTATGATTTAAGTACATGAAATATGTCATGTAGGCTTTTGAATATCATCGTTATTACGAGCCATAGCGTTATAGTAATTCTATTATTACTATACAATTGCATTTTTGAATTGAACAGATGATGGATTAGAATTCTAAAGGTCCCATTACAATCTAACCTAGCATTAAACATTGAGGTCGCATATTGTTCAACCCTGACGTATTGATAACATTATTACATGCTTGTCACAACATTCATATTGTAGAATCTCACATGACGTTCATATCAATTATTTCCCTAATGAATGACAACATTGATTACAATAGAAGTATAGTGCAAAATATCTCTAGTTACACTTACAAGTGTTAGGATAAAAATGGTACAGATTGTTAAAGATAAACTAGAATTACATACCATCGACATCTTCATGCACAATAGTATATACATCTATCTTAAAAATAGAGACGACTAGCTAAAGCTTACAACTTGTCTTGAAATACTATAATTACTCCATTACCTTACCTGCAGATCTGCGAAACAAAAGAATCCAATGCTTTAGCTATCAAGCTAAGTAAACCCAAGGGCACCCGGTAGGAACCCCTTCAAAAATATGCAAACAGATCATTAGTATTGTTATTATACCATTACACATAAAGAATTTAACATTGTTCTATCGCATTTCAATTTTAATCTATTGTCTTTCATGTTTAAGAATCACAATGTTAGAATTACGAAGCTGCCATTATCTATTAGTTAAATAACTTTTATTCCGCAGATAAGCATTTCTTTTATGATTTTGGCTATATCAAAAAATTTTAAATTTTAGCGATTTTTGGGATGTTACATGTTGCTAGGGCCCTTTTATTATTTTTTATACCTCCATGAGATTAGATTAAGGGGGGATTTTGGATCATTTTCCAACCACACATCATTTATTTGAGCCTTGTAGCTTAATTATCCACTTATCGTAAGTATTTTGACTCTTTCATGTACTTACATCATCAGTTTCAGTCAACTAAGCCTCCTCCTACATATTAGGAGCCAACTTGGCCATCATCTGAGCCTCCTGCAACATTCCAGGAGCCAACTAGGCCACCTACTTAGCCTCCTCCACCATTCATGGGGTAATTTTGATGCCTCACGCGCATTATTGAGCCAACTGGTGATACTAGGGTGCCTTACTACACTGCTTGACCTTTTTTGGTGTGATTCTCACCTAACACTCAGTTACACTGCAGACATATGGCCCCCTCCCCTATTTTTGGGCATTCAGTTGAGTTCTGCATTGAGTTAGACTTAGTTAGTCAGTTTCAGAGTCAGTTAGAATCAATTATTGATTAGTTAAGTGGTTAAACGATGTGTTGAGTGGTTAACTACCAATTAAGCCACTCTCATGCATTCAATTCCAATGACCACCTTTGGAATTCAAATTTCTTGGCTTATTGTATCCATTGTTACACATTGTAAACTATCTTCTGAGTATATGAGATTATTTTACTGTTGCAAACCTTCTACACAGTGTTTCCATACATTTTATTGCATGCATCTCTAGTAACTGTTGTGTTTGTTCCATAGATCTGATGTGCTTGAGATTTCACAACTAGGGGACATATCAATACACAATGCTCCTAAGGCTTTGTCACTGTCATTTATCCAATCATTTTCTTCTTCATAGGAAGAAAAATATCTCATATCACCAATACACATAAAAAAGACCTTGTCTCTTCGGATATGCTATCATATTTGGTTTCCACTCATCATAGTCTAATGGAGAGAGAGGAGGTATTGCTTTCAGATTCATCGAATTTGTTGTAATATTTTTGAGAGAAACCTGCAGTCACAAACAAAAAACAATCTTTAGGTTGACAACCTGCACTTTTTAAGTTGCATGACACCTGGCATAGACTATCAAGCAAGCTTGAAAAGTTAGATGCACAATATCTAGGAATTATGTGGAAAACTTTCATCTTCTGGTGCAGAGTTGGAATATTTTTTAGAAAACTTGCTCAATATTCATATGTGTTCTAGGTGCAGAAAGCACTAGTGCAGAAGTGCAGAAACACTAGTGCAAAAGTGCATAAGTACAAAAACACTAGTGCAGAAGTGCAGCAGTGTAGAAGTGCAGAATCACTATAGAAAAGTTTCCTTGTCCTTCCATGGATATTATACCATGTAATATATAAGCACAACAGATGTATGAAACAGAGACAACAATTTCTAGAGATGCATGCGGAAAATAATATGTCAAAACACTGATGCAAAAGGTTTGCAGCAATTCATGCATTATCATAAACTCAAAAGATTATTACAATGTGTAACAATGGCTACAATAAGCCAAGAAATTTGAATCCTAGAGAGGTCATTCGAATTGAATGCATGAGAGTGGCTTACTTGGAATTTAACACCACTCGGCACATTAGTTAACCACTTAACTACTATGAAACTAACTCTAACAGACTCTGAAACTGTCTAACTGAGTCTAACTGAATCCAGATTTCAACTAGATTCACAAAAATAGGGGAGGGCACCTTTATGTTTGCAGTTAACTGAATAGTAGGTGAAAATAACATGAGATGAATTCAACTAGTGTAGTAGGGAGCCTTCAAGTCTCTAGTTGGGTGAATAAACTAGTAAATGTTGTCAGTTGGACTGAGTAGTGCACTTTAGTCATGCAAATCACTCCCTGAATGATGGAGGATGCCCAATTAACTAATAATGATGGCCTAGTTGACTCCCCGAATGTAGGAGGAGGCCCAATTTACTGAAACTATGATCTACTTATGATGTAAGCACATGATAGAGTCAAAATACTTAGGATAAGTGGAAAATTAAGCTGTGAAGCTCAAATAAATGATATGTGTTTGGAAAATTATCCAACAGTGATTCCATTTGAAATGGTTTGCTAAGAAATTTCAAAGGTGAGCAATCATTCAGGAACATACATTGGTAACAAATGGGGGGATGCATTCACGCTGAAGGCTCTAATGTAGGTAAAGAACTCCAGGTAATACAAATCACTAATTCGTGGCAATGCTTCCATGGCTTGGTCAATTAAGCTTGGTATGGGTTTTCTAATAATAAAAAATACCGAGGTGCAAAAATTTGGGTGCAAATATCGTACAAATAAGGTTTAAATAGGAAATCCAAAACTCTTTGCAGTAAACACGAATGGTAAAGCGATATTCCTTCCAGTTCAAGTTCATGGATGAAATGCATTGGCAGGACAAATAGCATCAAATAGAAAAGCATTCATATGAAACTTCTGACTTCTAGGTAATTGTTTTGCATATTTAAGGGCTGCAAATAGGCTGTTGGATAGGATGTTTCCCAGTTGAAAAATTCTTTGGTTTCTATCACATGATGCACCAGGGGTGCTCAATCCAATGTGAAGTGTGTAGAATGTTCAAGGACATACAAGCGACATATCATTTCCATGAGTATCCTATATGGACTCTGGAAATACTTTAACATATACTTCTTATTGGACCTCTATGTGAAGGGACATTCCTTGGCCCACTAGTCCTTGATGAGTTCGACAGGATTTGGGTGCTTACTGATAAAATTTTCAATGAATACTTGGTCCATTAATACCTCAAGTTCCTTTATCTTATACATCTGCTGGAATGAGTTATGCCTGAGCAAGGTGATTACCTATACTTCTGCGTCCATGAACAATCCATTTTTTGGATCAGTGTGGTCGAATAACCACCTGACTGCATCATTCAAATTGAATGGAATCAATGTCAGCCTTGTTGCAATGGCATGCACACAACTCTTCTGTATGTTCTGATATGCATCCAAATCGTTGTCATCTGCAAGAAAATCCTTGGTGGATAATATCTGGTAGATCTTCCCACTCCGGATCACCTTCAAACCCAGTCATTACATTGGTGTCAGATAATATCAATCCTTCTGCCAAGGCTGGCCGAGGGATTTACTCTACATCCTTACTAGCAGGAGCTCTCTGTGAAGCTTCCTTCAACATCTAGTAAAAACACTGAAATAAACGAGGTGCTTCAGACACTCAAATATCAATAGTGAGCTGAAGCACACAAAGATCAAATAAGAAAGATATTATATGTACCCAACTGGCTCATTAGATGCCACCCTACATAGTGAAAGTTGCTTGAGATCCAATGGCTAGCAACGCTACCATCTCAACATAAAATGAAATGTGGCATGCAGAATAATTTTGGTCATTTAATTAATTAAATGAGCATTAGCACTATTTATTCATGATGACTCTCATTTCCAAACATCGGGAATTGGATTGGTTGCACACATGAGATCGTGAAAGGATATTAAATAAGTGATCATGCGTAATCTTTGGGAGGGATGTACATTTAATGATATGAAGGTAAAGTGCCTAAAGAATGATAGTTTTTTCTACATATTTTCCTACATGGACGCAAAAACCATGGCTTGTATAACGGACGGGGTAAGCACCGAATTGGTTGGATAGCGTTGCTTGATAGGTCTTTTGTGCCGCGTCGCGATTATCACTGGATTAAATGCAATTAAATTACTTTTCATTGCGCAGTAGTCTATATATACCTTTTTCATGGTCTCCATATATATTTTTTCTAATCATGGAAGCATATTGTATATAGTGTGTTATTAAAGCATTACATATTATATATATAAAAACATCATATTATTAACACGGTATTATTTGAAGGATTACAAATATTTACATATCAAATATAATATAACACGATTGACATGTCATATCAAGATGCAAGATAATATAGCGCACCAACTCTTGGTCAACCTGGACTTTGTTTATGAGGTGTTAACTGTTGAAATTTGGAATCCATGCTTACGAGTTGATGAGGGTTGTTTTAAGGTTACTTAAAGTTTGTAGTGCTATTACTTATTCATAATACCCAGTTCTTGATTCCTGATAGATAAATAGTTTCTAATGTTCAACGTATTAACCTCCAAAACAATATTTTTTATTTTAAATTTCATTTGCGTGGGAAAAAATTTTTACTTCTATGACGATCTAGAAGGCTCTTGATCGGCAATGACGACTTCATTTTTTGGATCCCTTCATTTTGTTACTAAAAATATGCGTCAATACAAATTATTTTTAAGGTTTAAATATATAATTCAAATAATTAATTGCTTGAATTGTAGATTGTCAATAATGAGGTCTCCAACCTTCGTGGATGGAGAAGACGTAGACTTATTTTGGAAAAATTCAAATGTTACAGAAGGAAAATTATACCCAAGTAGGATGCTGCTACATTGTAACAAAATCAAATATGACTGTTTTGTTTTCAATGTTGAAAACGTTCTAAATGGAGAGGTTCCATTATCCAATCCTATTGAAGAACTTAAGACATTGTAAGACACATGTTGCAGAACGTACTTTGTTTCTTGGACGATTGCGTAATTGTTTAAGCATGGTGAATGCTTGGTACCTTAGATAGATCTAGGTTCGATGGGTGATTCAATTGATAGTGATTCAAAGAATTACAATTATGTAGTGCTTCAGATGATTAAACAACTTCAGGGGAGGTTTCTACGTCAGAATGTGAATATAGAAGGGAACAAGAATATTCTATGAATATTGGTCCCAATGAAAGGAACGAATTCCTTGCACACCATGTCATACTTTAGCATATATGTTCAAATACAGAGGAGTGCATAGCCTTGGGTTTTATCTCAAATGTGCTTGAGGGCCAAAGTATTCAAGGAGAGATGTTGGGATTATGTAATTTTTGTGTAATGGTGGTAAGAATTCTATCACATTGTGGCAAGTGCTCTCGCTTAGTCCAACCTATGAATATAATATATTGGCCAATAGATAAATTGTTAGACTAAAAACCTAGAACTTTATTGCAAGTTTAAGGTATACACCAATCAAAATGATCATCCTCTTCCCACATTGAATATCATCACTTGAAGTTTAAAGGAATATCAGTGAAGTTAACTCATATATGCTCATCTAAGAATAAGTATGTTTCGAAGGGGACTATTACAAATGTGCTTGAAGGAGAAGTGGTAAAATTATACAGGTTAGATGGTCTTCATTTTGGTATTTATATCTATAAAATATTCACAAATAATTGCATCCACTTCAGTCTATCAGAATGTTCTTTGATAAGGTGGCCCATTAACCAGTTGGTGCACCTCAATGGTGCTAGATTACATGTGAATTTTAAGGAAATAACACCGGAGGTAGAATTGAACATGTGGAGTGCAGTGGAAGATCCTCTTCCATAGTTGGAATATCCCATTGGTATCAATTATTGCTCTTACAACAAATTAGTGAAAACCAAACCATACAGTCACCACAAACACCCAAGGATAAATTCATCTTAGGGATGTGCAATGAAAATAGGTTCCAGTGAAGATGAGGATGAACTTCACTTCCTCAAGCAATTAAGAAATAAAAGATGTTGTAAATATGAATGCATCTCTAAAATACCCAATGGCTCCTTAGCTAATAGTTGGAGCGTGATTAAATCCAAGGGTGTGAATGAAAGAAGGGATATTGTGCTCAAATCATTGGAATCAAATGCATTTATAAATAGGAGTGACAACACAAAGAAAAGGAGCTTGATTTACATTAAATTTGATGGCATCAACATTTGTCAAAATGCATGGTATTTATATTTTTGTATACCAAGATCCACCTTCTTTGACTATAAGAGGAAATTTGTAAATGGTGACAAAAGGTCAGTAAATGGAAATTGCAGGTTAGAAAATCCAAGGCCTAATAATTTAGCAACAATATCTAGTCTAAGAAACACAGTCAACGAAAATTCAAATATAGCTCCCCACCAAACCTGATTAGTGCATATAGATGGAATGAGGAGGCCGTTCATATTATTACCTGTGAATTATAAACATGAAATAGTTCTTTAGAAGTGCAATGATAACCTTTCCAAGCGTATGCTTCCTCCAGTGTCACAGTCCAACTTTAGCAATATATGGGGTAGGCATTTCCGAGAGGTTTCAATTACAAAGAAAATATACTTTGTATAGTGTGATGAGTTTTGTGAAATTTTACAAAAACTCAGATGCATGATAGACCCAGCGATGATAAAATATTGGCACCAAGTCCATAAATTTCACAATGATTACAGTATGAGCTATCGTGCAATGTATTATGCACATCGATTGGAACTAGAGTGCAACCCAAGCAAATGCTCAAGCATTGTGCACAACAAGATGGACGATATTAAGACTTCCATACCAAGGATGCGAAGGAATCCAAAGTCGGTTAGCGCTGCCTGTAATCTCCCAATTCATCTCACTGGCATGCTTACCCATAGGACAAGTATGGAGTTTTTGGTCACTTTGGGCTCGCTTATGTAGATGGCAGTGTGAACTACACTATATCATCCATATCTTTATGCTTGCGGATGCTAGAGGACCCAGTGGTTGATGAATTTGTGTCATGTCCCCAATTTTGGCTAATTCAGTGACCATGGGTAAAAGGGGACAAAATAATCTCTAGGTAAATAATTTTACTCCATCATGCATACATAGGATTAAATTTAGCCTAAGTCAAGTGGAGAAA
This sequence comes from Larix kaempferi, assembly GCA_027924585.1. NCBI lineage: Eukaryota > Viridiplantae > Streptophyta > Pinopsida > Pinales > Pinaceae > Larix > Larix kaempferi. Next base: position 8,766,185 of record BSBM01000487.1, read on the forward strand.
TTATTTTTATTATTTTTAATTTTTTTTGTAATTAAATTCCTAAATAATGGAGCAAGTGGGCCAAGAGGGCGCCCTCATGGGGATAAGGTTTCCAAAATGGAAATGGAGGCCAGAAAATGTAAAGGAATGAAAAGTAGGAAGGTGTAAGAAGTTGCCATAAGTTGCCAGAAGCAGAAAATTAGAAATATCCAGAAAAAGCTAAGGAGAGGCATAGTTTCTAAAAGGGAGCTCAGTTTCCAAGAAGGAAACATCTTCAGACAAAGTGGGGCATAGTTTATAAAAAGGGAGTTCAGTTACAAAGCAGGAAACTCTAACAAATTAGGAAACATCTTGAGACAAAGGGAGGCACAATTTCTAAAGGAAAGGAAAGCTTGTAAGGAAAAAGCAAGGCACGTATGTCCACTCATGGGTGGCCCATGTGGAAGGATTCTCACTAGTCACCAAGCATGTCAACTTGCTCAGCAGATCACCCTAAATTCTATAAAAGAATGATTCCAACTCCAATTCACATACTTTGACCATTTTGTAATTGAATGTGAGATATTTAGCTTCTCTTGTTGAGTGATGTGCCTCAACCTTGCTTTGGGTGATGCTCCCCTTAGCCATTTTTTTTCTTGTCTCTCCTCCACTCTCTCTTACAGGTATTGAAGAATAATTTGCAGACATTGAATATTGATATGCAGCCATTAAATACTGATCTCAATTTGGGGTCGAATTGCTTCAAAAGAGTTTAAGAGTTTTTAAGAAGGAACCACTCCTGCAACAACCTTCTATCTTCTTCTCTTCTCTCTAATTCTCTTTTGGACATCAACTAGTGATGGTTCAAATTATGCCATGATGGAGAAGGATTACAGACCTGTTCATTGAATTTATTGCAAGTCCACTCATGATGCTCAAGACCAACCATCTTTATGTATTGCAGACTCCACCCAAAGAAGCTTTCCTTGATGTAATGGGTACATGTTTCATGCGGGAGGTTTCTAGGAACCTTATGGTAATTTTGGTGCTACTTAAATATCAGTAAGATAATGGTGATTTCCTGATAAACCATCCTTTGTATTATTCATATATCTTCCTTTAAAATTTCTGCAAGTAATTAAGTCATTTTCATACCTATGCTCATTAGACTACAAATTCTGACTAGTTTTTCCATAACTTGCATAAAATGAATTATATGAATCCAAATGAAGTGTCGTAAGTTTTTATAGTTCAATCAAATCCCCAAGAACCTCATACAACCTGTATATAATATTTTTGGGAGGGTATTATAATGTTTGAGGAAGTTTGAATCTTTCCTAGGGAAAATAAAATGAAATAAGGATTGCACATATGGTTGAAAGTGTGTGCAAATAAGTGGGTTTAGTAGTACCGAAGGGAGCCAAAGTTGAGGCACAAGTGAATCACTATTGTGCTAGCCATTGCAAGGAGGAAATGGATCACTCTCTCTCTCTCCAAGTAAGGAAGAGGGAAATACCAAGAATAAGCATGATAAAAGTTCTGATTTTTGTAGCATCCATGTTTACTTGCAGCCACATGATACATTATAAGGTAATCATATTCCACTTACATGTGAAGGTTGTAGAATGAAGAGCATCTATGAGAAGAGCAGGTCACTACAAAGTGACTGCAATGAAGAAGAAAAATTCTATGCAGAGGAGTGTAAAACAGAAGAGATTGGGCATGTTGATGATGGTGAGGAATATTTTGGATCTGATCCAAAGGATAAACATAAACTAGACTTATAGTCACCTCTTGAGCTTCATAAAGAAGCAGAACATAAGCACACCTCAGTGGGGTCTGAGTCACAAAATTTAGTGGAAGGACAAAGAACCATAATACCACCACATAAGGAGGAGAACATAGCACATGGTGAATTATTCAATTCTGATTTTTATGTGCCTCTATGTCAATTTGACTTGGAAGACACTTCCGGTGAGAATATTGGCTTGGTTGAGCCTTCAAGTGTTGGGGTTCATGAATTGGAGAAGGCTGAAATTTTGAGAGAAAGTTTTTTTGGTGCACCAGAGATGAATGAGAACCCAAGTTGCAGCCTAAGTTATGTTTTTAATGATCTAAAATATGAATATTTTTCAACATCAAGATATGGATCAGCTTTCAAAACTTTGATGGAACTTCATGACGTTGATCCCAGAAAGATAGAATAAGAGGAGGTTCATCTGCCAAAGCCTCATTTCTTTAAAGGGACACTAAATCCTAATGAATGAAAGATAAAAAAGGCCCTTCAAATCCTAAATGACACCCACGCCTTAATGAAAAATCTCTGTTGGAATTTGGGGGATTAGTCTTCCATGAGCGAGACATGGAGGAGTTTCAGAAAGCCATGACAAGCATTAAGGGAAATTTCCTATACTTTCTTTCTGACAGAGACAATCTTCTTGAGATTGTGGATTTTTTTCATGGTGCATCCTTGAATGATTAAGAGGATATTTTCAATATCACAAAATATTTTATGACCACCCAAGATTCCTTGCAGAGCACTCAATGTGCACTCCAAGGATATAAGATGGAGATAGTGCAACTTCATGAAAAGTTGCAAAGATCACACCTGCCCTCCTACACACCATTAATCCATCTTCACTTGGTTGATTGCATTCTTGATCATATGGAGGAACCTCATGAGATGGTGGATTATGAGGATAATTCTATTTTGCATGTGCTTGAGGAGTGTGCAGAGCAGTTTAATGATAACCGAGCACTTGATCTTTCCTGGAGTGAACCTGAGTTGTTCCTTGGAGAGAGTCACTTTTCCATTGAAGAGTCAGATGAAATCACCTCATTTGGACCAAAAAGTAATGAATAAGATGAATCCATAATTTTGATGAATGAGAGTGGCAGAGATATGAGGTTGGTTCACAGTTCTTTCCCCTAGATTCTAGATTCAACCACAACAAGTGGGGATGAACATTAGGTGAAGAAATTTTTCTGGCTGATGCCACATGTGGAGCAGGAGGCTCCCAAAATTGTCCATAATGACTGGGTAAATGCACCATGTTATTCCCAACAACATCCGAGGAATCTATTTTCATTCCTTGATGCCTCTTTATTTCACTTACGCCAATTGAGTGAACCCAAAGGCAGAGAGTTGCGCCATTGGAGTTGTGCACTAGTACCATGCATGGGAGATAATGAGATTTCTATAGATGAGGAAGACTCATGGATGGAGAAGATACCTGAATGAATTTCAGCTAGAACCAACAACCATCATGATGATCTCAATCAATTGGGATCAGGAAGCAAGAAAGTATATCCACCGAGGGATAGATGCATTTCACAGTTTGAGATTCTAGGAGGTAATTTTTTTTTTGTAAATTTACTGATACTCCTAACACTGACATGTTTTGTGATCAACAAAAGAGGCACATATTGATGTAATTTTACGCCATTCATCCACATATGGATTGGGTGGAATATTACATGTCATACATGGAATCTCCCTGGAGAAAGATTTATGCTCATGATCAAGGGAAGGTAGCTAAGCAAGAAAGTTTCCAAGATAAGTTAATGAAACATTTATCTTGCAGAAGGTGTCCTATGTGGAGGAAATACACATACTTGGATGTATTCTTGAACCCTTTGGCCAATGGAAGAGAGTTGAGCCATTGGTTGATTTCACTAGGGGAAGCACTTTTTTTCCACTCAATTTGGTTGGATGGAGTGTCTTTTCACTTTTCCTTTGGATGAAAAGGCACACATTTGATATTACTGCTTACATGAATGGAGGTTTTTATAACACACATTAGACTTCAAGTAAGAAACATGAGCATTTATGGCTCCTATATGATGCTCTTAGTATTCTTGGATGGATATGGGTCACCACTTGTTCCTTGGGAGGAGTTTATATGATTCAGCCCCAGATTGAGGAGTTCCATGTTGGGTGGGTAATTATCACAGATGTCCAGTTTAAAATTGGAAGTTACCAACTTTCAATGTGCTGGTGTGATATTGACATCATGCTTGATGATACATCATCCCAATTGATTTTGATGTTTGAGAGGATGTAGTTGAGACCTTGGGACCTTGGCATTCCTTGGAGTGACAACTTTCCAATGGTGCCAGAAAAATTTGGGTCCTTACAGAGGAAGCAGTGGGATCCAGTAATTCTACTCAGTTATCCTAACTGGGATGAAATTTTTGTTAAATAAGAGTTAGTCATTTTAATAATGACTATAATCAAAGTGGAGGAATAGAAACATGATGGAACCTTGGTATTTCAGCTTGGAATGGAGGATTCCAATTCTAGACAGTCAACAACATATTTTGAAGAGTGAAGTCACTGGTTGGATTCATAGCTGGTTGGAGTTGGTTTCTTGCTTCAGGATAAAATTTTTTGGGAGGGATGACTGTCATGTCCCAAATTTTGGATAATTCAATGACCATGGGTAAAAGGGGACTATATAACCCCTAGGTAAATAATTTTACTTCATCATGTATGCATAGGATTAAATTTAGCCTAAGTCAAGTGGAGGAATTATTTTTGTTAATTTTAATTAATTTTTGTAATTAAATTCCTAAATAACGGATCAATTGGGCCAAGAGGGTGCCCTCATTGTTGGAATATTTAAAAAACCCACTATGTCATTCTAGACTTAGGATAAATTAATTAATCATTTATGATTAATTTCCTGAGTTTTGACTAGGTAAAATAGGTCAGTTTTGTCTTTTAGTGGACCACTTGCCATCCTAAGTCACTAGGGATCCTTGGAGAAGATTATGGATAAGATTTCATTGGATTCTATATGATTTCTTTCCATTTTTGGTTTAGAAGGTGATTTCCTGATTTAGTTAGCTGTGTCCTATTTTTCTGCATTCTAGTGGAAAAGGTAAAGCTAGTTGACTTAGAATATTTTTCTACTTGAACAATTCAACCTCCACATCCTATCTAATCTCCTAAATCCATCAATAAATTATATTTACCTCACTCATCAGCTTCCACACCATACTTAGAAAATTCGTGAGCCTCTAGTACAGTTTTGGAAACTGCTTTGTCACCTAGGGGTTTTTTTGTCTTTTGTAAGCCTTTTCTTTTTTCTCTTTCCTAATTGCCTCAAAGGAATTCGATTTTCTCCATGGAGGATGTATTATATATTTTGATCATATCAATGAATAAGAAACAGAGTGATTTCCACAATTTATTCTCTCTATTCTTCGTCTCTCATTGTCTGAAATATTCCATGTGAAATTGTCTTATGAATCTAGTTCCTAGCAATTGAAAATCTCACATGGTATCAGATCTAGCTTGATTCAAAGAAATTTACAATAGTGTTTTTTGTAGGTACTTCCATCACCAGGAGCGCAACAGTATGGATAAAAAACAAGCCAAAGCTGTGAATCTCACTCCCTTCAATTTATTTGACTGGAAGGCACATATGATCATCCAGCTTTGGAGCAAAGGATTATATAGAGTCACTATGGGGCTTGAAACTAAGCCATGAGATGTTGCATTAAAATCCAAATGATTCAATAGGATTGATGAGTATTATGGGTTACTTTGTCTCTCTGTATCTCCAGATCTTCTATTCCATATTGATTCTCTATCCACTCCAAATCAAGTGTGGACAAAGCTAGAGTCTCTCTTTGGAAAACAGGACGAGCTCATAGGTCATTTATTGGAGATTGAGATGATCTCTCTTAGTCCAAGTAATTTCGATTATATGGAGGATTTCATCTCAAAATTCAAGAGCTTAGTGCTTCAAATCAAGAAATTAATCCTCACCATTCTATCAAAACTAAGCTCATAATATTTAGTATTTGTGTCTACCTTTCATACCACAAGACTAGAAGTTCCTAATTGGAAGATGCCAATCTTGGATGCATTCATTGATTCGCTCACTAAGGAGAAGGAAAATCTGGTCCAAATGGGGGATCTAACACCCTCCAAAGACTTTGCACTTGTTTCTCATAGAGCAAAGAGTTTCAAGAATAACAAATCCAAACAAAATATATTGTCAGATGAAGAGGATTCTGATGGAGATTCCAAATCCAAGAAGATGAAGAAGGAGAAGCTCGAGCGTTATTATTGCTGCAAAGGCACTCATCCTGAGAAATCTTGCTTCAATAATGAATTGGACAACATGGCTAAGATGCTTGAAGAGAATAACATAGATGTTCCTGACTTTGCAAAGAAAGAACAAGGCAAGCTTGTTGCAGAACAAGAACATTGTTTCCAAGCCTCTCCCAAAGGTAATCATGCTTCTGATTTGAGTACTAGAGTGAAATATAATTCTGATGTCTCGAATTTTGATTCACATTCTGATATATTAGAATCAGAAACCTCCACTTCTTCTTTGGAACAGTCTTCAATCAGTTCATCCAAGTCTACTCTCAAAACTTGTCATTTTTTACTAGCTTCTGACTTGTCTTCTGAAAGATCTTTCAACCTCCATTCAAATATTTTAGATTCTGATTTAGAAGATGATTTACAATATGATATGAATTTAATTACATCTCCCACACCATTTTCCCAATTGTTGGATGCACAAAAGGCCCTACAACCCCCAAGTTCTCCAATTAAGAAACTACACACTTCTATGTTTTCCTTCATTGTGTCACTTGGCTCTATTGCACTTTTATCTTTCATATATTTCATTGGTTGGAAAGCCATGTTTTTGGCCATATTTGGACTGATATTTAACACATCTGGACCGACCCCATCACTCATGGTTCAAAATTCAGGTCCTCGCACTCTCCAGGCTCACTAAGTTGTTAGGGTGGTCTAGTTTCTCACACTTTTCCTACTGAAACTCTGTTCGATCATGGATAATCCATATCTTTACTGGTTGTTGATCCATATGACTCACATTTTTATATTTCAGAGTTGCATGATCTCATTTTAAATATCAGAAAGGTTCTACATTAGTTTGAGAAGAAGGTACAAGAACTAGTGCACCACATTGCAGCTACAAAATAAATTGATCTTGTTGAGTTCATTGTTTCTCCTTGGGAAGGAGTATGCATAGATATTATTTCCATCAATGATTATGTTTTCAGATACGATTATATATGTTACAGCAGCAAGAAAAACTCATTTGATTCTCCTCCATCATCAGCAGATGAAATTCATAGAGCTTCAACACATGGTTCTTGCCTACACAACATTGTGCACTGATGCATGATCATGACATCCACAATCTCTTCATCAAGTCAGTTACTCAGAAGCATCCCATTCACCTCATTCATCTCATTCAAATGAGAAACATGATAGTGTGAAGGCATCAAGCATGTCCATTTTTTAGGGAGGGTTTTGTTCCCATGAGGTTTTCCATGTTTCCTCAGTTTACATGGACTAGTTATTTTTGTATTGGGGTGACCATAGGGCTTGTTGCTTGTGCCCTATATTTATGATATTTCTCTGATTTCCATCACATAAAGTTAGGGTTAAGGGGGGATGTTGGAATATTTAAAAAACCCACTATGTCATTCTAGACTTAGGATAAATTAATTAATCATTCATGATTAATTTCCTGAGTTTTGACTAGGTAAAATAGGCCAGTTTTGTCTTTTAGTGGACCACTTGCCATCTTAAGTCACTAGGGAGCCTTAGAGAATACTCTAGATAAGATTTCATTGGATTCTATCTGATTTATTTCCATTTCTACTTTAGAAGGTGCTTTCCTGATTTAGTTGGCTTTGTCCTGTTTTTTCTGCTTTCTAGTGGAAAAGGTAAAGCTAGTTGACTTAGAATATTTTTCCACTTGAAAAATACACCTCCACATCATATATACTCTCCTAAATCCATAAATACATTCTATTTACCTCACCCATGAGCTTCCATACCATACTTAGCAAATTTGTGAGCCTCTAGTACTGTTTTGGAAACTGCTTTTGTCACCTAGGGGGATTTTTGTCTATTCTAGGCCTTTTCTTTTTGCTATTTGCTAATTTCCTTTACGAAATTTGATTTTCTCCATGGAGGATGTATTATATATTTTTATCATATCAATGAATAAGAAACAGAGTAATTTCCACAATTTATTCTCTATATTCTTCTTCTCTCATTGTCTGGAATATTCCATGTGAAATTGTCTTAAGAATCTAGTTCCTAGCAATTGAAAATATTACACTCATGAGGATAAGGTTTCCAAAATGGAACTGGAGGCCAGAAAATAGCAAGGAATGAAAAGCATGAAGGTGTAAGAAATTTTGAAAAGCAGAAAATTAGAAATATCCGGAAAAATCTAAGGAGGGGCACTGTTTCTAAAAGGGAGCTCAGTTTACAAGAAGGAAACATCTTGAGACAAAGGGGGGCATAGTTTATAAATAGGGAGTTCATTTACAAATCAGAAAACATCTTGAGACAAAGGGGGGCACAAATTCTAAAGGAAAGGAAAGCTTGTAAGGAAAAAGAAAGACAAGTATGTCCACTCATGGGTGGCCCATGTGGAAGGGTTCTCACAGGTCACCAAGCATGTCAACTTGCTCAGTAGGTCCCCCTAAATTCTATAAAAGAATGATTCCAACTCCAATTCACATCTTTTTACCATTTTTTAATTGAATGTGAGATCATTAGCTTCTCTTGTTGTCTGATGTGCCTCAACCTTGCTTTGGGTGATGCTCCCCCTGGCCATTTTTTTTCTAGTCTCTCCTCCACTCTCTCTTACAGGTATTGAAGAATAATTTGCAGCCATTGAAGACTGATATGAATCCATTAAATACTGATCTCAAGTTGGGATCGAATTGCTTCAGAAGAGTTTAATAGTTTTGAATAAGGAACCACTCCTGCAACAACCTTCTATCTTCTTCTCTTCTCTCTAATTCTCTGTTGGAAATCAATCAGTGATGATTCGAATTATTCCATGATGGAGAAGGATTACATACCTATTCATTGAATTTATTGCACGTCCACTCATGCTGCTCAAGACCTACCATCTTTATTTATTGCAGACTCCACCCAAAGAAGCTTTCCTTGATGTAATTGGTACATGTTTCATGATGGAGGTTGCTAGGACCCTTATGGTCATTTTGGTGCTGCTTAAATATCTCTGAGATGATGGTGATTTCCTAATAAACCATCCTTTGTATTATTCATATGTATTCCTTTAAAAATTCTGCAAGTAATTAAGTCATTTTCATACCTATGCTCATTAGACTACAAATTCTAACTAGTTTTTCCATAACTTGCATAAATGAATTATATGAATCCAAATTAAGTGTCGTAAGTTTATGTAGTTCAATAAAATCCAACTTGTATATAATATTTTTGGTAGGGTATTATAATGTTTGAGGAAGTTTGAATCTTGACTAGTTGAGCATTCCAACTAGCTAGTTTTAATGTTTTGCCTGTAAAATGTATTATATGAACTCAAATTCAATTATGAAAATTGATGTTGTTTATTAGGAAATAAATGAACCATATACCAGATCCAGATACAAAACAGAGAATTCCATTTACTTCTTGGGAAAGGAAATGGAAAATCCATCCTATTGTTCCAAACTGTAGTAAAAGCTCCCAAATTCCCTGAAACTCTGATCAATCATTTATTACTGAGTTTGATTCCTGACATACCCCCTGTTTCCATTCAGGTGTAAACCTCTAAGTCTAGGTTTCATATCTTGGAAGGCCCAGGAAGCATCAAAGTAGACATCAACTCTTGCTGACTATTGAAAAGTAAATTGCTCCAGTTCTTTGTGCATAGGACTTGGACGTTGTCCCTGTTTCTACCTTGTTTCTGCACACTTTCACATATAAAAACCAGAACCTAAAGTATTTCCTATCATCCTTTGTTTGGGATTCAGTATCCAGAGTTTTCACCTTACGGATTATAATAATTGCTAAAATTTTCAAGTGAAAATTATGCTTAAAATTTGTGTTTTGAGTTTATATTCTAGCCTATTCTTGGCTAGTATCTTACAATTTGGGAATTTTTTGTATGATAAAGTGTGTTCAATGTATCCATTGCATGATTCACTTCTACAAAATGAATCGTATGGAAAGTGCCAAGAATATAAAAGTGAGGTCATACAGGCTTTATCAGTGCTAAGTGATTCCTTGAACAAACTTCGACTGGTTTTATTCTTGCATCTCAACAATTATGGAGTTGAGAACAAGAATTTTTAACTCTTTTCTTTTGCATCCATGCTCACAACAAAGAGTATTTTTAGAACTGTATATGTAAGCTTCCTTCCAGTTGGCCACACTCATGAAGATATAGATGGAACAAAGATGGGGTTGTTGGCTCAACTGAAGAGACAAGATATATTATCACTACGACAAATCCTAGATAACTATATAACATTCCAATATGATTGTAATTTCACTCCAAACATGATCGAGGAGGTTTATGACTTTAATTCCTTCATGGGAAAACACTTATTGGATGGAAGTCAGAATACTATGGGTATCAAATCCCCCCAATACTTCAAATTCAATATGGTTTATGGCACCCCTGTAATGAAATATAAGGAAACTATTAGAGATGAAGATTAGTCTCATTGCATAAATATATGGAAAAATGGGGTCAACGACAAGCTGGAATTGCCTATAGGGAAACCTTCATTGTCCCCATTAAAAACACTAAAAGAAATTGAAGATTTGAAGAAAGGAATAAAGTCATATATTGCTCATTTCAGTGCAGTAATGGAAGATGGAGGGGAATAATTCTAGCTTCTGAAGATAACAGACTCGAAAATTGTTTGGAGTATTTAGATGTGTTGTTAGTTAATCAGGTAAGTCCAAGAGGTTCATTTTTTCCTAATAGAAGACAAGAATTAAACAGCAACAACAATATTCAACAACCACCTTATCTCATGGAGGATTACTTGGGTCAAAGAGTCCCAACCAAAGATGAAATATATGTGGGTCCTTCCTGCAACAAGCCCACAGAAGAATTTGATCGAAGGAAAGATGTGATGAAAGGTCATATGTTCATTTTATGACCAAGTGATAGTAAGGAAATATGGTTGGGGAGGGCATTAGGTGATGTCTACACAGACATGGTTGATACTGATATGGAGACACACCAAATTTTAGTACAATGGTGGAAACCTAATGGAGGATATGCATGCTAGGATAAAAAACTAAAGAGTGGACAGGTGGACGAGAGAAAGATGATATCATTGACATGGATAGTATAATATGGGCCTGGAAATTATGAGCAAATGCAAAGGAAGAAAAGGTAAAAATAAATGAAAAGAGACACATGGCTATTAAGATATATCAACAACAAGTGGGAATTAAATATGTGTGATGCTAAAGGAGGAATTCTTGTTATGTTTGAAGAAATATAACAAGCCTATTCCTCTCGATGTGAAATGTAATTTTTGTCTGAATTACTAGTGACATACTAGGAAAACAATTTGTAATATGCTTCATTTATCAATGGAAAATGAGATATGGTTTTTTATTTCATTATATGCATAATTTCCTTCCAATTTACTATTTCCATACCAGGAAAATATTTTGTAATATTCATTAATTATCAATGGAAAATGAGATATGGGTTTTTATTTCATCATCTATATAATTTTGGTCATAGTAAAGCAAGAAATATTGAGGAGAAAGAGCACAAGCCCTTTATCACAATTTATTAATTCATGTGAATGGTATTAAAATTTAGGAAACTTGGTGGTGAGAGGAAAGAGCACGTGTCCTTTCTCACTATACAAGATAATTTCGGCGTTGTAAAGGAATTAATTATGTGAATATTAAAAAAGACATATTGAACTCACGAATCCAATAATGAGAGTAATTAGACTTATTATGAGTAAGATTTTAAAATGATAATGAAATTTTTGGAAATATTTTTCATCATCACAACATCGGAAACCAATATTCACATTACTGGAAGTCGATAATGACACTTTAAAAAATAATTAATCATGCTTTTGGAAACCAAACATCACACTTCTAGAAACTAATGATTGCAATTATGGAATCGGATAATCACATGATGGAAAACCGATAGTCAAACTTTCAAAACATGGTGTAAGTTCAGATTCTCACTAGGAAGTTTAAATTTAATGAAATGGGGGTTCTAAATGCTTATTTATATTTATATCCAAAAATAATATTAAACTTACCTTCAAGCCCTTAAAAATGCTTAAACAATTATTTAGAAGCATTAAAGACAAATCTAACCCATTTCTTTCTTAAGGGATCTACCTAATTCCTTGTTCTTGTGGAAAATCCGATATTGGACAAACTGGTAGGTCCATTCTATAATCCCATCTCAAGGAACACATTGTGGACACTAACCATAATCGCATTAATAAATCCACCATCGCCAAGCACTCCTTCAATTCCAACCACCTCATTTGTTTTGATCAAGCTAAAAAATTATAGCTTCCACTTCTCACTAGACTTCTTCTCACCTAATAAGGAAATCCCTTGAAATTGAAAAAAAACTCTCAATTTCAATCGTGAAGATGGTTATAAATTTATTCATGCTTAGAAACCATTAATCCACCACATAAACTAATGACTCATCTATCGCCCATTCTCATTATTTTCTCTTTTCATCCCCTTAATCCTTAGATTTTACTTCACTTTTATTTTTCATACCTTCTCTAATTTTTAGTCTCACCCCCTCACCCTCTCCTTATACTTTCCCCCACCCTAAAATAATTTTTAGTACTTTAATTATTCCTTATTTCATCTTCAATTTTTTCTATATTTTAATTATGCTCTCATATGTCATATAATTCTCATTTTTTTAGAATCTCTTATCTCTATTGTTTTATTTTACTTCGTAATAAATAATAAATAATGTTCTTAATTTGACTTCTTAACCTTACATATTTTGATAACTTATTAATTTTATACTTATATAAAACTTCTTTTAATTTCATTTTTAATCCTTAATTTAATTTTAATAGGTTTTTTAAATTATTCTCATTTACATTTATACCTCAATTTATTTATTAATTAATAATTTATAATAAAATTAATCTGAACATGATTTTTTCTTGTTAATATCTTTATACATTTCTATTAAATATAATATCCCTTAAACTATCAATTTAATAAACCTCTTTATACATTTCTATTAAATCTAATATCCCTTAAACTATGAGTTTAATAAACCTTTTATTTGAAGAGTTTATACTTTTATTTTCAATTCTTAAAGATTACTGATATTTTTATATGTTGTTGATTTAAATTATCTTAATTTACTATATCATATAATTTTAGTCAATCAATTGATTAACCAAGTTGTATCAATGTTTCTAATTTTTTTTATTACCCTTGTTATTTAAATATTTTTCTAACTTTTTAAATTTTTACAAATTTTAATTTTTCACTCTTCTTTTACTTCTTCAAAACTTTTTTAAATGCTAAAGTTAACACTAACAATAACTACTTCTCTTTTTTCCTTATTTATTTAACATCTCTCTACTATTTTTCTACATATTTTCAATTCTTCTTGACCCTTGTGATGGGTCGAAGTCTAGAGACTTTTATCACAATCATTAATGGAGTAGTCTATTTATTCTATGTTTTGGACTTTACGGTGGGTTTATGTTTTGGAATTAGGTAAAACAAATTGGTAAAATCCAAATTTAGTAGTGTTTAAATTATGTTTAGGGTTTTTGAATCCCTAAACAGATTCAACACCCTTGAATATCCCCGTAACACCCAAATTATGTGATTTTCATGGCTAATATATGTGATTCTAATATTATTTAAAGATTTCCAACCAAACTTAGAACAAAATAAGATGAAAAATATACTAAAAAAATTAAAAATATAAAATATTTAAACTACACCATATTTAATTCCTTACTATATTTTTAAAAAATTATAAATCAATATTAATAAACAATCAATAATAACTACTTAATCATTTTTATTTATTTTTACAATAAAACATAAAATATGAACTCTCTTCCATGTGAAGAATAATGAAATCCACAAAAATGTTTATTCTAGGGAAGAGTGCATATAATTTGATAGTTATACTTGAAGTACAAAAATGATACAGTGGAATATTAACATTATGAGGATATGAGACATACGTTAAAATATTTTTTAAGGCTTTCATTTAACAACTATTGCTTATAGTCTACGGTTTATGTTAATTTCCATCTTAAACATAGAACTTTATAATTATGACTCATGAATTTGAAGGGACGCCGAGTAAAATATTTTAGTTATGTTCTTTCCTAAAATATTGGGAATGATAATGAAAATATATTTTATGTGGAAATAAAAGTATATCATTTATGAAAATCATTTCTAAGTTTTTAGTTTTTATGTTAAAATTTTTAAAATTATAAATAATATAAAGAAAGAGTGATTATAATGATTACTTTGCAACTTGCATGAGAGGTTGAATTTAGTTGATATCCCACATCTTAAAATGGGTGCTACTTGGAGTAATAAAAGATGTGGGTCTAAGGGTATTGGTAAAAGACTAGATTGGTTTCTGTTAGTTGAATATTTGGTGAATTCGATCCATAAATATAGATATTGGATTGAATTTTTTATAATTTCGGATCATCGGGCTACAATTCTTCAAATTGATGGCTTTATATCCAAGAAGAATTATTCGTACAAATTCAATTGCACATAGCTGCAAGAACCTGATTACTGCTCCCTTGTTTCAAAGTTGTGGTTAACTGTGACTGTTCCATAGGATCTGAATCTGATGGAAGCTTTGATTTTTAAATTAAAACATCTTAAACATAGGACTATTGATTGGGAAAATATTAAGAAGACTAAGGACGAGGAGGAATTGAAGAGGCTTGAATCTTAGATGAGGGATTTGTTCAATTTCAACTCTGATGGTATCTATACTGAAGAAGAGAAATTGGAATTACAGTGCTTAGAGGAAAAACATTCTCTACTTCTCAGGCAAGAAGAAAATTATTGGCCTCTGAGAAGTTGAGCTATGTGGCTGGCTTTGGGTGATGAAAATACAAGATTTTTTTACAAGTTTGCTTCATACACAAGAAATATCAACGTTATTTAGGATCTTCAAGACCAAAATGGAAATTCGATTAATTCACACAGGGACTTGGAAAAGGATGCAAAAAAAAATTTCTTGATACTTTTCTCTCATATTGGCTGCAACATAATAGATGATCAATTAAAAATATTACAATATTTTCCTACTTTTTTCTCTCCGAAGGAAGGTATGGATGTGGGCAGGACGGTTACCTTGGATGAAATAAACAAGGTTCTCATGTTATTTGAAAAGGATAAGAATCATGGTCCAGACTGGTGGACTGTTGAATTATTTCTTTGTTTTTTTATATTATGTGAGATGACTTATTGCAGAGGATTGAATTTTCTAGATTGGAAGGATGGGTTTCAGAAGACCTAAACTCTACATTCTTGTCCCTTATTCCAAAGTGTAGTAAGCTTAAGTCCTTCAATGATTTTAGGTCAATAGCTTTATGTAATATGGCCTACAAGATTATCACAAAATAAATTGCAAACATAATTAATCCTAAACTGTCTGAATTAATGTCGAAAGAACAGTTTGGTTTTTTTGGCAAACAGACAAATTTAGATGCTATTGGAATATATCTATAGTGTATACACTATAAAAACTAAGAAGAAGAGTGCCCCGATGCTTAATATGGACCTGGTAAAGGCCTACAACCAGGTTAATTGGGTCTTTTTGAGACTTGTGTTACTACAAATTGGTCTCCCTCTATTCATAACAAATAGGATAATGGCATGTGTGATGTCAGAAAATTTTGCAGCCTTGATTCATAGGTCTCCATCTTCCTTTTTTCAAATTTCAAGAGGTTTGAGGAAGGGATTCCCTCTATCCCCCCACTCTTTCTTTTGGTTATTGATGGGATGAGCAGACTGATATGTGCTGCAAAGAGTGAAGCTAAACTGAAAGGTATTAAGATCTCTTCCAAAGTCTTCAT
Organism: Larix kaempferi; assembly: GCA_027924585.1. Lineage (NCBI taxonomy): Eukaryota > Viridiplantae > Streptophyta > Pinopsida > Pinales > Pinaceae > Larix > Larix kaempferi. The sequence goes on from BSBM01000487.1 coordinate 8,782,025, forward strand.
TACTCACTTACTTTTTGTGGATGATGTTCTTCTTTTCGGTAGATGCAGTGTAGAAGAATGGAGTCTTTTTTAAGATATTATATAGGCCTTCTACTCTACTACTGGAATGGAAGTTTAAATACGTGTTTGCATTCTTGTGTAATAATGTGGATGACTCGGTGCTAGATCAAATATCCAGATTACTTCCATTTAAGATGTCAAATATTGAAGATGGTTTAAAATATTTGGGTTATTACATTAATCCAAATGGATATGGAACAAATGACTAGATGTAGTTGGTTCGCAAGTATGAAAACAAAGTCAATATTTGCTGTTAAAATATTCTCTCGCTTGGTGGAAGACTTACACTTCTTAAATCGGTGCTAAGTGGTATGCCTGTGTACTGATTTTTGATGGCTCAAATTCCTCACTCTATCTTAAAGAAGATTAAATCTCTGATGTTTAGATTTTTGTGGGCCGGAAATAATGAGGGTGATCGAATTCACTTATTAAATTGGAAGTGTATTTCTTTACCAAAGAAGTTGGGTTGATGTAGCATCAAAAATATATTTTGGTTTAATATGGCACTCTGTATGAAGATATTGTGGCATGGGATATTTGGCTCAGGGCTATGGACTGAAGTTTTGCATAGTAAATACTTAAAGATGGATCTTCTGAAATGGATTAGATTACCTTTTGAAAATTATAGGAATGATTCTCTCTTTTGGCATGGTTTCATGAGGGTTTATCCATGGATCAAGAGCAGTTTATCTCAAGGAAGGTGGGTAATGGGAGGTAGATACTTGTAGGGATTGATCCATGTATTGGTAATGAATCGGAGTATATTACATCTCCCCTCATTCATGATCATCTTGCATATTTTGGTTTCTTTACATTGTCCCATATAAAACATCCCAGCTAGCTCCTTAATTCTTCTTCTTGTTGGTTAGATGCAAAAGATCTCGGCCTCGACAACATATGGGATTTCCTTTGAAGATAAAATAATGATGTGGAAAAATATCCTTCCAAGAGGCAGAATTTTGAGCGAATATATGTCTTTTATGCAAGTTTAATGGTGAATGGGGTAAATCACCTGTTTGTCTTTTGCAGTTTTTCTAGGCAGGTATGGGATCAAGTTTGTTCTATTCTCAAGATATCAAATGATTGGGGAGTGGGGAGTTTTAAATATTCCTTTAAAAATGGATTCAGTCTCATGGAACTCATAAGTTTTTTCCAGCATATGTGACATGGGAAATTTGGAAGTGTCAGAATAAATCAATCTTTGAACAACATACTTATGTAATTTATGTGATTGAGAACAAAGCTGTAAATTTTTTCAATTTGTACGATTCAGGCCAAAATATCATGAAGATGACGAGAGCTATCAAGAGTATTTCTCATTCAAACATGGCTATAGGTTTCTTCGATGGGGCTTCAGTTGATGGCAGATGTTGTGTTGGTTTTTATCTTATCATAAATGTGGCTTTATACTTTAAAATGCATTTGTGTTATGGATCTGGTTCCAATACAAAAATAGAATTGCTTCCTTTATGGGGTTTAGTTAAGGTGGATAATTCCTTTGGCATTGATTCCATTAGGTTTTTTTGGTGATTCTGTGGTGATTGTTCAATGGGAAAAAAAGGCTTTCAGTCTTAACACACTTGAGTTACACCATTGGTGTCATAGAATTGAACTTCTTTTAAACTCCTTCTATGAATGGTAAATTAATCGTATTTACAGGGAATTAAATGATGTTGTTGATGCTCTGTTAAAGGAAGCTTTGGATGGTCAGGATGGCTGGCTCTTGTGGGAGGAATGGACGGGTGGATTGAAAACTAATGAGGGATAAATTTTTATGTATGCAGACTATATCTGTTTAGTTTTTGTTCCTAAATTTTTGATATGTGGAGGTTTTCTCGTGGAATTGCTTGAAGATAAGTTCTATTTTTGGGGGGGACTTGCAAGGTTTTGTAGAGACATGCAGTAGCATATGTTTTTTGTAGTTGTACGCAAATTAAGATTTTGAATACTGGGAATGCTATTTTTTATTCAAGTAATAGCAAAATACCCTTTTTTTCTTTTAAAAAGAAAATTAATCAAAAATTTGGAAATGTAACCTTAAAAAAAAAACCATACATAGATGAAAGAAAAGTTGGTAGAAATATTCAATACTAGTGAAAAAAAAATAATACTAGTGAAAATCCATTATGAATGAGGGGTAGGGTAGATGGGTGTTTTGGATTAGCTTTGACCTTAGAAATATAATAATAATAATAATAATAATAATATGTTGTTGTTGTTGTTGTTAAATTATTATTATTATTATTATTATTATAAGTAGTTTGGTGCAAAGCATATAATGATTTAGTTTGGTGCACCCACGCTGCCCCTGCACAAGGAGTGCCTTAACAATGCACACTAATCCATGTAGTCTACACGCTAAAGCTAAAAATAAAAAGGATAGAGTGCAAGACTAAGAAAATTATCTCTACTTCAACCTAAAGGCGCATGCATTAACATCACACCTTCAAGTTTTTGAACTTCATATGACACGTTCTTTTATTTGAACTTACTAGATTACTTATATATATTAATCAATATTTTTATTAAATTAAACATAATAAAAAAAATTAATAAAATTTTATCGATTGAGAATTATATAAAAAGTTTCCAACTAAATCTTAAAAATAATTAAATAAAACTTCTAAATAATTAAAATTTTGTTAATTTGTAATGAAAAATATTAAACTCATTGTCATTGTACTGCTCTCTTTGTAAAAGTAGATGGAATTAATTTGTATCTTTTATACATTCATCTTTGAAATAGTTTGTAATTTATTTAAAACAATTTGTAATATGAAATAATTTTAAATGAGAAAAATTAATAATATATATATATATATATATATAAATTAGAGTTTTGTATTAACATTTTTTGAATTTATATAAATAAAGATTATAAAATTTATTTTTATTATATCATTTATCTTGTAATTAATTGGTAAGAAACAATTTCAAACTCTTAAAATGTTTATATATATATATATATATATATATATATATATATATATATATATATAATTATAATTTTATTAGTTTTGTGTTAATATTTTTTGAATTTACATAAATGAATGGTATAAAATCTATTCTTATTAAATATAAAAAACAATTGTTATCATTTTTATTTATTATAATTTTTATATTCATTTATAAAAAAAAATCAATATTATTGTTCATTTTATATAAAACATTTAAATTTTTATTATATCTAAAATATATTCAAATGATTAAAATTAATTTAATTAGTGATTTATTTTAGTTTATATTTTCAAATTTATTTATATTTTAAAATAAAATATAAAAGAAATTGAATTTTTTTAAACATAGTTTTAAAATAATTTGTACTAATACATATGAATGAAATATTTTTGAACCATCACTTAATGAATTTATTTTTGAAACATCACTTAATGAATTTAACATATTTAAATTTTTTTATGATGATGAAAGTCAAATTTTTGGTTAAGTTAAAAAGTTTAAATTTAAGAATCTTTTACATATGTATAGATTATTATTTATATGGGTTTAACATTTTGGGACATATAAATTTAAATAGTTTGAGTGAGTTTATATAAGTAGTGTGTTTTTTTAGGAAGTCATGTGATTTAGATTTTAACAATTACATCTTTGTGAAAGGGGTTCCTTATCTCACAAACAAGGGAGTCTCATACACCAAATTGGTATTAGGCTTGGATGTGATCTTAAATATAAATTATATTATACTAAAACCTAAGTGGGAGTGGGCCTAAAGATTAAGAACATGTGTTTCCTTTTAAGAAAGGTTATAAATTTAAATTTGAAAAGGGGGTAGGGTATGTACACCTATACAGAATTATATCAACATAAAATACATAAAAAAAACTTAATCTTTCATCACGTGCAAAGTGATTATATTTAAGACTTAATTTTCAGGCATGGTCAGGTGCACTTTGTCAAAATGAAGTTATATTTAAGACTTGATTTTCAGGCATGGTCAGGTGCACTTAAACAAAGTAACTTAGTTTTTTCAAACTTTAACCTGTTATGTTAAATTAATTTTAATAAATAACTACTTTATGGTTTTTGTGCGTGGCTTATGCTCTCAATATCCTTCTCCAGGTTTGTCCATGGACTACTCTCAAAATATTTCCATCCAACAATTTGCCCGGGTCTGTGTTAATTACATTTTAAGAGAATACACAAACAAGCTATCCAATAACGAACAACAATCTTTCGTTATTCTCTATCAAGGCAATGTTTCGAAGTTCAAAAGAAAATGAATGGAACCAAAATTATTACAAGACCAGTCAAAATCTAACGTGATGGGTGAGAAAACACTAAGTTTGCTTACATATTGAGTCGTTAAATCTAATCAACATTAGTTCAATTTCAGTTTTTTTAAAGTATCGTTTGAGTGGATGATGATCTGAGGTTATATCAGAGTGAGACAAAACATGATGGGACTTTGATTTTATATGATATGCCAAGCTGAAAACATGAACGAATGTCTCTGGTTGAGGTGTCGTTCACCCGTGTTTTAATATAGTTTTTCTTGTGATGAGATATGTATGGAGCAGTTTGAGTAAAATAGGATGAAACTGCATGACCCAAGTGGAGAAGCTCCTGCAAATTTGTTGCTTCCTAACTCATCGGCGGCAAACATAACCCTACGTATACCTTAAAAAATTCCTTTCATTTGTTTTATGGCATTCTACAGGATTTTTCATATACAATGACAAAGGCAGTTTGAATTCCTATCATAATCTCAAACTGGTTGCTAGCTCTCTATAATCTCAAAGTTGATGTTGGCTCCAACGCAAAACCTGGATAGCCACCTCATAGTAGGCTCCACCAGCCATTCCAGCCTGGTTTATTTATGTACGGCAAGGATCCGGAGCAAGTGGTGTGTTTGATATTGCAAGAGTTAGAGGTACACAATCCTGACAGAGAATTGCAGCCATTTTGTAATCAACAAGATGGACTCTTCCCCAGTTCAGATTGAGATTGTTGCAGGCAACTCTTCGCATTTCTCTTATCAATATGCTCTGCAATGTCAGGGATCGAAGCCTCGTAGATCGCTATCCAAGGGAATGAAAAGGAAGCAACAACCAGGAAAATATTTGGGAGTCCGTAGAAGGCCTTGGGGTCGCTACGCCGCGGAAATTCGAAATCCCTTTACGAAACAAAGGCACTGGCTCGGAACCTTTGACACAGCCGAGGAAGCAGCCGTGGCTTACGACCAAGCCTCCTTATCCATGAGCGGCTGTAGAGCGCGTACCAATTTCATCTATGCCCACGCGGGCTCTGCGATCATGTCTCAGATTAATTATAACGACAACATCTGGGGTTTGTTCCCAACTTCTCACATGAGTTGGAACGCCAGTCCTCGAACGCTGCAATCAGAGCCTGCGACTTCAGATTCAAAAATACTATCTTCAATCCCTACTGCAAGCCCAACGGAATCTTCCGCGCATGGATTGCAAAATCCATTTCCCGCCGAGGTAGGGTTGGAAGACTCGGACACGTTGGCTCCTTGCCACACGAATACAGAGAACGGCCTGCCCGAAAACCTAGCGGGAGACAAAATGCCCGCAAACCAACATGAATGCAAAAACCTCGAAGTGGAGATCGGGTCCGATTCGTGGAGCATTGCGACCATCTTTAAGAGTTTTGATTCTCCCAAGATTTGCAACCCCGAGAAGCTATTGCCTATTTCTAGGTCAGATCGCTTGTGCGATCCCCTGACGGATAACAGTTCAGTGTTGTTCTGTACCGAGGAAATGTCAGATGCGGTTGGCCTTGGGTTTGTCAATGAAGATAATTTATCTTTGCGATCGATCCATAAAGGTCACGAGAAGCAAGTTCCTTCAGACGATGAACTGTTGGCTCGCTCTTGGGAAACGCACAGCAGGGAAGACATGAGCCATGAAACCCATACTCTGCCGGGATCTGTGACATTGTTAGACAAAGAGCAGGACCAACTACAGAAAACTGGCTCAGAAATCTGTAACAATCTCTCAGCTACTGATCCAGAGCGTCTGTTTCATGATCGGTACGACGGAAGCCAAGGCATAATGTGGAGTGTAGATTTTGAAACCGAAAATGATTGGTTTCAAGACCAGAAATACCGGTCAGAGACCCATTGCCCATTTCTTTGGCCCTGCACCGACGGGGGCCAAAGCTCTCTAGCAATGTTGAATAGCCCTCTCTTTGGATATATGCCACATACCAACTCCAGTCTCTCAGATGGCTTCGAGCTTGGCTACTCTCAGATATAAGGTGATGTTTTTATGGAATTATGGAATAAATTTTAATATGAGAAGTAATTTGTAAGTATAGTCAGTTCGTAGTTCCATAAAACTGTTCACCTTGAAAAATGTTGCTCGTGCTACATAAATCTAATATGGGTCGATTGAAGCTTGTTTGGACAATAAGCCGGTAGATCAGAGGATCTGGAAACAGTGTAGCTGACTGTATTTCTGTAAGGGCAAAGCACCATCTTCAAATTAAAATCTCGTTTTCATTTCTATTCAGTAGTTCTGATTTATTCTTTCATTTTATCAGCTCATGCACAATTTGGAATGGTGTTTATTCTTTGTAATCGAATTCAATGCAAGGTTGCACAACTAACAATGATTAAACACAGGCTTCAGGCTTCAGATTCATAGGAAGGGCAATCAAATAAGAATTTAACGGCGTAATAGTATGCATTCAAACAAAACGTGAATACGGCTGAGCTGTTTGAAGGAAAGCACACTTACTATTTCAAAACCTGAAGTAGGTTCTCAATAGTGAGATCTTGCAAAAGGGTACTTACTACTTAACGAACCACGTCTTACATATATACATCCTTCATTGGTATTGGAAGTGGTAGTTTATGGGCTCCTAGCTGCACAAACAGCTTTCTCAATTTAGAAGCCGGTTGCAAATGTTTCTGCTTTAAAACGAAGACAATGCGAAGCCAATATAGCACAGTCCATAATACAATACTTATGGTTTAAAGAAATTGTGTCTGTAATGGCTTGACAAAAATATAGTTATGATTCAACCAACAGACCACAATCCATAATACAAAACTTGTGGTCTATTGCGATTGTATGTAATGGTGAGGTAGATATATAGAACTGATTCCTTTTATGCCAAATATAGAAGCCAACACAGCAGAGGGAACAATACAAAACATACGGTCCCATGTAATTGTGTAGTGGTATAGAGTTGATTCCTCCATACTGGGTTGGTTATGCACATTAACTTAGACTAATTTAATTTAGGAAACATTCAACTTAATTTTTTATATTTCAAAAATTGTTTGCTCATCAAGGGTTTTGATCTGTTTGGTTAATGTGATTACTAATGTATAAACATAATAATATCACTTTGGTTAATGTGATTATTAATGTATAAACATAATAATATCACAAACCTTGGATCAGATCTAAATACTATTAAGTGAACTCCATTCATTTTATTATTTTATTCAAGTTTTATTTGTCATTTTCATGTTGATTTTATTATTTTATTTAAGTTTTATTTGTCATCTCCATGTTGAGCATAGAATTACAGTTCTCTCTCATACTTGGCTGTAGAAAGCATCTTTCATCTAATGACCATGGAATTACATTTCTCTGTCATATTGAGATGTAGAAATCTCCTCTTAGAATACTAAGTGCTAAATTCATTAGAAAAATAAAAATCATTTCAGAGATTGCTACATTAGCATATATATCTAATTTAAGTTTAAATGTCTAGAGAGATCAAAAGAAATAAAGGCATAATTCCTTATACTTAAAATTTCCCGAGGTTTCCAAACTTTTTAATGAATTTATGCTATTTTATTTCATTAATTATCATAGTTTTTTTTCTTGTTTATTATTATTATTGATATCCTTATCATGATAAACATAAACATACAATCTTTAGAAAATGCAAGAGAGAGAAACAGCCAAAATTAATTCAGTTGAGTTCTTAGTTTACTCTTTATATTCATACTTAAATCCCTTATATCAAAGTTGATCTAATAAAAAAGATAAAAGCTCTTTATTGAATTTTTATAATTCCCATATCAAAGTTGATCTAATCAAAAGGTTAAGAGCTCTTTATTGAATTGTTATGATCCCTATTATGTGTCAATGATCACATATAGAAATTATGGAAATAATAATAATAATAAAGGAAATAATATCAAAAAATACACTAATCCCTAAATCATATCAATTTCACCAATGTTAAGAGTCCCTACTTTTTCACACAAATGTGAAACTGCATGAAATAATAATAATAGAAAATATAGCTACATTGATATCAAATTGTTTCACTACTTCCTAAATCATATCAATTCCTCCCAAGTTAATGTAGTGCTCTGGTTTTTACAGCAGAGCACTAAGTAAATTTCTAAGTTAATTTCCCATGTAGTAATTCATTCAGGTATGTGTGAGTAAATTTTTGAAGAAAATTCTACGTTTTTAAATGATGTTTAGCATACTGTGTTGTCTTCAATAATCATACATTCGCATTTAATAGAATAACTATTATATCAATATTTTCTTTCAACAACTTGTAGTTTTTTTTGCATAAGAATATGTTCATCCTAATAAATCATAAATCTGGAAGAAGGTATAAGCAGGTTTCAAAGTTCGTTTCCACATAATAATTTAATAAAATAAATAATCAAGAAAATTACCTGATGCTGATGCTAACCGTAAGTTGTAGCAGGTTGTATAACCTCTTAGGCAGCCAAACTGAAGTGTCCACCCTACCGACCAGCTATAATCTTGCTGGCCCTTGGAAATCAAAGGATTTCCAAGCCCCCGAGCCCACAATCTGATAATCCCGAGAGCAGTCTTTCCTTCTATTCTTAAATCTTTCTGTTCGCCAAACTTTCTGTTCTCCCAACTTCTATTCTCCAAACTTCTTTTCTTCCCCAATAAAAAAAACCTCCTCCACCTTCAACCTTCTCCCCCTCTATATACATGTCCATCCTCGAGAAGACCTTGGGCTTACTCCACCGCCCCAAACTCCCCCTCTCGAGCCCCTCAAACCTTTACTCCTTTCCCTAGTTCATTCATCCACGTCTCATTATAAAAAAGTATAATTAATTACTCTTATGGAAAATTCCTTTGGTTTTGGATTGACGGTCGTAATTTTTTTTATTACGGTGGGAATTATCACCCCAAGGTTATCCATTCGGGACAGTTTCATTAAATACAAGTCTATCCGTCGTCCTTGATATTTTAATGTTATTAATGTAATTTAATAAAATATTATATAATTAGTTGCCCCTTGTCAACTTGGACATGATGTGTCTTAATGATCCACCTTATCCGTCGAGGCTACTTTAGCTTGAGGTTTAAATTCCAAGATTAACATTGAGTAATTAAATATCCATTTCCATCACATCACGGTTATTCCAAAAAGGATTATCTTGTTATGGCTAACTCTGAAATGGAATTAATCACGTAATATTAATTTATAAATCAATATTTTAAATCTTACTTATATTGCATTTGTTACGATAGGGATATAAATGTTGCTGGAATATCATTTATTAATTAATAATAATAATTAAATCACCCCTTGACAATAATAAAAGGTGAATCGATCATAGTATTCTTAATTATTTGTTTATCACATGGGTACCCTATCATCAACATAGCATCCTTGTTATTATAAACAAAGCACTTGTGAGGGCTTAAACAATTTTACTAATTAATTAGACACTATCATTACCCTATTCACAACAGTTCTTCTATGACAATGTTAACTGACGATACTTGTCTTAGTTTATTATTACAATGTTTTCATATAATTACTAATTCACTTATTTACACGTTGACAACCTAACCATTCATTACCTAAGTTGATTGATGTATCCTGAACTGAGTTATCTATGACATTTATACTACTATTCAAGCATGACAAGTATGTTATACACCAGTAATATTGTACACGTACAAGGTGTGCATGCATGGCCAGTGTATGCACATGTCGGACATGTACTATAAACAAACCCCATTCCGCCTATGCCTACTTGCTAACTAATAATAGTATCTACCCCCATGCAGAAGAGCACGCATAATATATATAGTATAATTACTTTAACATCCTCGGCTATTTAACAGTTAACCCTTTACGATTTAACATCATTGTCTTTATGTTTACATTAGTTTAATCAATCAAGTATAGGAAGGGTGCCTACTTCCACTAACTCGGAATCAAGGAATACTAAACCCCCAACAGTACTAACTACACATCCTCCCATCATAACCTACGTCCAGCATCCTCCCTATCCTCCCTCTGCTAGTACAACAGTGGATGTCGGACTCACCGATCTGACCACATAGAACTTGAGAGCGATAGCGTCGGCTGAACAGCGGACCTATCCTCCCCTAGCAGGCATCCGACCATCGTCATCACAACAACATGGGGAGCGTGTCTCAGCACGGCCCTCCCACGACCTCGGGTCTCATGGAAACATAGGGTGGGAAACACATCCATCCCTCTCAACATACTGGGCCTACGCCCTTATCAACTCATACTTGCTGCTATCGGGATTATCAGTTTGTGTTATCGTATCCTCATTTTGGCTGCTAAGGTTTGCTGTATGAACATGTTTTTCCTTTCCACTATATATCAGATCAAGTAACTGGCTATCCCATAGCCCCTGTGTCCTGTAGGTTAGTGTTTTGCAAAAATACAATTTATGGAAAGCATTTTCCATTGATCGCCAATTGATCCATGTTATCATTTTATTTCAGGTAACCTTTTAGCTCATCATAGATGCGTATGACATATAACATTTCAGCAATTCATATAAGAAGATGGTATCCACGTACCGAATCATATATTTCACATTTCATTAAGGAAAACATATAAACATATACTGCAATCGTAAAATAAGGAAATCATATGATAATCATGACATCATAACTGCATAACATAGTAACATCATAATCATGGTGAAATCATAAGACAGAGTAACATCATATAATGAGGTCCAATATAGTTTACTCAGTCGAGCTGAGTTTGACAAAATATATAAGAAATAAAGTATGGTGTGTCTAACTAATAAATATGCCGAATCAAAATATGGGCATTACATACACCCACCCTTCGGGAAACTTCGTCCCGAAGTTATGGTCAAAATAGTGAGGGAAAATCTCGACGCATGGTCTCTGCATCCTCCCAGGTAGCAGACCCTGGGCTATACTTGTCCCATTGGACCTTAACTTGGTCCACATGGCGACTACGGAGCTGTCGAACCCTACGATCAAGTATACGTAATGGTTCGACCCTGAAGGTTCCCTCGTCCGAGACCTGCAATTCCTTCCAATGAATTTTGTGAGTCTCATCAGCTATGTAATGTCGTAATACAGAAACATGAAATACATTATGAGTTTTATGCAAGTGGGGTGGCAGCGCGAGACGATAAGCAACTGGTCCGATTTTCTCAAGAATCTCAAATGGACCTATAAAGCGAGGTGACAACTTGGTACCCTTCCCAAACCGAATGGTACTTTTATTTGGTCTGATGCGAATAAATACACGATCCCCTACTCCATAAGTTCTATCTGATCTGTGTGTATCAGCGTAACTCTTTTGCCTATCCTGTGCTTCCTTCAGCCGCTGCCTAATCTGTATCACTTGCTCTTCCATTTCCTGAATCAATTCAGGCCCAATTAAAACTCGATCCTCTAACCTGTCCCAACTGAGTGGTGTCCTGCACGGCCTCCCATGCAATGCCTGATATGGTGGCATACCAATGGAGCTGTGATGACTATTGTTGTATGCAAACTCCACTAAAGGAAGATACTTCTCCCACTGTGTCTGCTGATCCATAACATACATCCTAAGCATGTCCTCCATCACTTGATTCACCCTCTCAGTCTGTCCATCTGTCTCGGGGTGATAAGCTGAGCTTAAGTTCAACTGTGTCCCTAATGCTGACTGCATGCTTGTCCAAAATCTGGAGGTGAACTTAGGGTCTCTGTCCGAGATTATCTTTTTAGGAACTCCATGAAGACGTATAATCTCATTTATGAATACCCTTGCCACATCTGTCACATCATAGGTGTCTCTGACTGGAATGAAGTGAGCACTTTTGGTCAGTTTGTCGACTACCACCAAAATAGCATTATGTCTCAGAGATGTGAGTGGTAATCCTACAACGAAGTCCATGGAAATGACTTCCCATTTAGTCATAGGGACATCATGCGGTTGTAGGAGACCGGCCGGGTGACGATGATCTGCCTTCACTTGTTGACACTCAAGGCACTTCGAAACAAAATCCACTACATCCATCTTCATACCTGGCCAAAAGAAGAGTTGCTTCATGTCAGCATACATCTTCTTCACCCCTGGGTGCGCACAGTAATGCGACCTATGGGCCTCTCTAAGGATGGTTTCCCTGATATCACCTTCCTTAGGAACATACATCCTTCCCTGATACCGCAAAAATCCATCTTCCTCTAGATGGTACCCATCATACTTCAATTCCTGTTTCGTTCCATTCTGAATAGCTGAGGTTACTTTTAGATACCAACTATCGCCCAATAGTTGTCCTAGTACCCTTTCCCTCAAGTCAACCTTCAAGGGAATTAAGGAGAAAAGTCTCGGCCTTCGGCTTAGAGCATCTGCCACCACATTCTCCTTTCCTTTGATGTAAGAGATACCAAAGTCATACTCACTCATGAACTCACTCCATCTCCTTTGCCTAGCATTCAAATCCCTTTGGGTAAATATGTACTGCAAGCTCTGATGGTCTGTTTTAAGGGTGAAGCTTCTACCAACTAGGTAGTGCCTCCATAATTTTAGTGCCAACATTACTGCTGCCAATTCTAGATCATGCGTGGCATACTGCTCCTCATGAGGTTTCAACTTTCGAGATGCATAAGCTATTACCCCACCTTCCTGCATCAACACCGCTCCTAATCCTTGCTTCGAGGCATCGGTGCATACCATGAAATCTTTATCCATGTCTGGTACCCGCAAGATCGGTGCACTTGTCAACAATCTTTTTAACTCTGTAAAAGCGGCATCGCATTCATCGGTCCACTCATACCGGATTCCCTTGCGTTGCAAGGTGGTAATAGGTTTTGCAATTTTAGAAAATCCTTCCACAAACCTCCGGTAATAGCCTGCTAACCCCATGAAGCTGCGCACCTCATGAGCATTCCTTGGAATTGGCCAATCTTCAATGGCCTTTACCTTTTCTGGGTCCACAGAGATCCCTTCACCTGAGATGATGTGCCCCAAGTAGTGAATCTCTTTTTGGAAGAAGGAACACTTTGACAATTTACCGTAAAGTTTGTGTTCCCTTAAGCATGTCAAGACTAACCGCAAGTGTTCCTCGTGCTCCTTCTCATTCTTAGAATAGATAAGGATATCATCTAAGAAGACCTGAACAAAGTGGTCCAAGTATTTCCGGAAGACCCCATTCATGAGGCTCATGAATACAGCTGGAGCATTGGTCAAACCAAATGGTACCACTACAAACTCGTAATGCCCAAATCGAGTTCGAAAGGCAGTCTTAGGAATGTCGCCTTCCTTGATCCTCAACTGGTGATATCCTGATCGCAAATCAATCTTTGAGAAGACTGACGCACCTTTCATTTGATCAAAGAGGTCATCAATTCTTGGTATGGGATACCTGTTCTTCACGGTGGCCTTGTTCAAATCTCTGTAATCTATGCACAGTCGCAGAGATCCATCCTTCTTCTTAACGAAGATCACTGGTGCTCCCCACGGTGAGATACTGGGTCTAATCAGTCCCAAATATAGCAATTCTTTTAACTGGATCTGTAACTCACGGAGCTCTGGAGTTGTCATTCTATAAGGAGTTTTTGAGATAGGTTATGCACCAGGTTTTAGTTCGATTGTGAAATCGAGCTCTCTTTCTGGAGGTAGTCCTGGCAATTCCTTCGGAAAGACATCCTTGAACTCGGAAAGTACTGGGTACGAATTCAAGGAAGGTCCTTTACTATCGCTCACGGCCTCCACTACGAACAACTGGCATCCTTGTCTTAGGCACCGCTTAGCTTTCACCATAGAGATGAAACGGAGGGATACCTTCCTCTTCAAGCCTTGGATTTGAATTGTCCTTCCCTCATCATCGAGACACAACACCTTCTTCGCATAGCAGTCTAAGAAAGCTCTATGGCCTTCTAACCAATCCATGCCAATAATGAGGTCATAAGTCCCCAAATTGGTGACATAAGCATCCAACTTAGTGGTGCATACTCCTAAGTCAACCTCACAACTTCTCACTTTAAGACCTACTGTTTGCTTAGCTCCTGAAGCCATTTCAACCAGTTTGAAATCATCGTGCTCGTAGGCTGCCAACCCACATTTATCTAATGCAAATGGTGAAATAAAACTATCAGTTGCTCCTGGATCAAACAAAACTTTAAGTTTGACATTGTTTACATTACCCGTGGATTCTACTACGGTAGACTGATGTTCTGCCTGGTGGTTATGCACCGCTGCATGAATCCGATGACTGTTACCCGAACTATCCATGGGTGCTTTTCCTTCCCTGTGCCTGCTGCTTGACTGACCCTTGGGACAGTCTCGCTGGAAATGAGGACCTCCGCATCCCCAACAAGAGAGATTGGGAGGGGCTTGCCTGTTGCCCGAAGGAATCCTCTGAGATGAGTTCCTTCCCCTGGTTCCTCTAAAACCCCTTGCTCCTCTATAGGAACTTCCCTGTGTACGTCCCTGGCTTTGGTGGGTTGCGGATGATGCCTGTGAGATTGAGTTAACTGAAGTATTGCCCCTCGGTGTGAACCTGTTACCGTAAAGAGGAGGCCTAGATTGTCCTCCCCTGAAGTAAGGGCGTGATGCCTTCCCTGTAACATACTGATTGGTTCCTGTCAACTTACTACCCCCCTTTTCCATCTGACATATCAGCTGCATAACGATCATACTCAACTGCCATGGCAACTGAAGTTGGCTTCCACATCCGCACAGCAGCTCTAATCTTGTAGTTAAGTCCATACACAAAACGCTCTACCTGACAATCATCTGCATCAAGGTAAGGAACATATTTTACCAGTTCCATAAATCGAGATTCATACTCCTCCACTGTCTTGTCTCCCTGTACTAAGGCATGGAGTGCACCTGCCTGTTCTTCCTTGTAATAATTTGGCAAATACTTCATGTGGAACCTCTCCTCGAACAGTTCCCAAGAAGTTGTAAGAGGAGTAAGGTGCAACTGCTTCTCGAGGTCTGACCACCAATTCAAAGCATCACCTTTAAGCTGAAAGACGGCCATCCTAGCCTTGGAACTAGATGTGTACTCATTCAATGCGAAGCATCTCTTCATGCCTTCCAGCCATGCTTCGGCATGCTTACCGGGTCGTCCTCCAGAAAACTCTGGAACCTTTATCTTTTGCAACTCCCTCGATATGTCCTGAAGCGGTTCCAGTCTTGGGCCATGTGCCCTTTCAGAGTTCTCTCGACTCACTTGAGTGGTTTCCACCTCGGCGGCCCTTTCCGACTGCCTGTTCATCGTGGTCATAATAGCCTCCAATGACCTCATTATGATCTGCATTTCTGGTGTTGAGGTGGTAGTCGGTGTTGGCGGTGGCGGAGGTGGTGGTGACGGTGGTCGACCTTGACCCCGTCCTCGACCTCTGCGTGTTGTTACCATGATAGTTCCTGAGTTTGTTTGAAAAATAAAATCATGTCCTTAGCTGTTCAATCAAATACACGCGGAACTAAAATGTAGGTATTCATACACTTATACTTATGCATAAGAAATAACTTGTATCGTGAGATAACAGATTGTCAGGATTAGCGCAGTAAAATCTATAGTCGTTTTTATTAAACAATCTTTGTCATGGTGTTCAGCTCGTCATGCTGGTCTTAACGGTGTCTTGTTTTTGAGATTCCGGGTCTCTTTCATCCCTTCGACTAGGAGTTGAAATCTCGGCAAAATTTTTAATATCTCTATTTTAGTTAACTTTAAATGTTGCCCTTTAATCTAAACAACCTAATTGACATTAATTTATCTTAAAATTCTGAATCCTCTAATCAACCTTAGGTTTAATTAAAGTTAATCCTAAACATAGAGACTCTAATTACCATCTAACTTTTATTTATGTGGTTTTTAAATCAACCTAAAAACTATTATATATGTATTGCATTAAATTTACAATTATATCTCCATACTTTTAGCAATATATATCTATCATAAATATCAATTTTGAAAGAACTACAATTGAATTTTTAAATAATTGAATTTAATGCAATATAAATTTAAATTTAAATAATTTTAAACATTAATTATTTAGAAATATCCCACCATGCAGATATTTTAATATAACCGGTAAAAAGTTGTTTATAAAATTTAAATTTAAATAATTTTAAACATTAATTATTTAGAAATATCCCACCATGCAGATATTTTAGTTTACAACTAAAATTTGAAATTTTAAATAAGTTTAAACATTTAAACAATTTACAACATTAAACAAAAGTTTTAAACCATTTATTATATATTTTTTTTTTCTTTATTTTTTTTTTAAACATTATAACATCTCACGCACGCGCGTCCACCCTAACTACCTCCTCGTATCTCCCACTCCACGTTACCTTCTCCTATCCCTTTCCACAATCGGCACCTCCATCCGCCTTTTCCAGCCTAGCCACACTTGTCCTTCCTCACACCCAAGACCTCCTCCACCGTTTGCCTATCCAATGGTACAAGGGAGCCCACGGGGACGGATCGGGCTGCATGCATGCCACGTGCTGGTGTGCATGCTACCAGGCGGACTCCGGCGAGGAGCCCCAGTTGAAGGCAATCTTCCTTATATCAATTCTCCACCCCCTCGCGCGCGTGAACTCCCTTTTCCTCTCCTTTCTGGCTCGTCAACTCCGTGCCTCCTCTTTATTAATTTTGGGTCTGCAACTCTTAGGTGCTCCAACGCATGGGCCGCAACATACCACGGATCATAACACTGGAGGCCCTGCTATTGGGAGGGGCGGCATTCAACCTGCGCATCAACGTCCTACTGAGGAAAGCGCTCTTCACATTCATCCTGACAGGCGCATATGAGAGTGACTATGTTTATCTGTACTGCTCGATTTTACGGTGTTTATCATTCCTTTCAGATTGATTTGACGGGGTTGACGTTGTGGAATCCAGTTTCTCAAATCTCTGCAGCTTGTTGGTGGCATCCAGGGATCTGGGCTTACTTATTCTAAGAAACTCAATTGCATAGATTGAAGAATTGAGGAGTTGTTTGTATACGTAGGTAAGGTAATGCGGAAAGAAAATGCGCAAGATTATTTGCCGTCCTGCTGTGAACAGTGCAGTGGAAGATGCGTGTTTCCCCTCGGCTTGGCGGATGATGCAGTCCTGATATATCTGTTTTATACAGGAGATAAAAGAGCATCTGGGCTAGACTCTTATGTGAGATTAGCGCTTGGGCTGTAGTTTAGTGTGGCTGGGCATTTCGAATTTCAATAGTTATTGAGGGCATAGGTATGGGCTTGGGCAGGCGACTCCCAGTGGTGTGCCCTTGGCTCGAGAGGATAACCGTATTCAGGGCCCGATCATATTCTTTGGCAGCAATCTGCTTACAATTCAATCCCGCTCAGGTTGTTTTCCAATCCTGTAACCATAAGCACGTTAGCTGCTGCCGCTTTAGTGGACACACCCTTGCAAATGGAGGAAGAGGAGAGGGAAACCAAGTGCGCATTCCCCCTGGAGAGGGACTTCGTTGCCATCTGGCGGGCAATTTCTTTCAGGAAACATAGAAGTAAGGATAATCAAAAGGGACTGAGGAGGAGAGTGCACTTCGCGAGAATAATCGTGGGTTCGAATCCTCTCCCTGATTGGGCTGGCAAGTCATGCATAATGGGCATCGATGAAGCTGGCAGAGGCCCAGTTTTAGGTTAAGTACGCCTTCATCGACAACAATCTCTATCTGCAACATTTAACGCCAGAAATTGGCCTAATTAATCTTTGTTACTCTCAGGTCCCATGGTGTATGGATGTTTATATTGTTCAGCTTCTTACCAGGAAACCCTTGCTACATTGAAGTTTGCAGGTCATTCCTCTTTTCATTACTTTTTCTTGTCGTCTGTTAGAAACATAATTAACTAATACTGATTTAATGTCCACACTAAATGCTAGATGGCTTTCAGTATTTAGGATGGCTTCTGTTTGATCGTGCAGGCACACAATTATATTATTTGCCTCACTTGGAAAATGCAGGGCTCGACCTAACCGGTCCCCATTGCGTGAATTCTAAAACCTGAATACAATTAGTTTACATCAATATTTATGTTATTCGCATCACTTGGAAAACGCAGGGCTCGACCTAACCGGTCCCCATTGCGTGTCTGGTTGGCGCACAACAACACATTTGGTCGTCTTTGCTATCAAGATTTTAAATAAATTCACTGTAGATGAACCCATTAAGTCTGTTCTCTGCATCATCCTATTTAATTTCAATTTTTTTTTTTTGAAAGTTGCATAAAGAAACGTGACCTGAAGTTGGCTCTGCACTGCAGAAAATGGGCTTCTCTGGACTTAGGTGCCAGGTCTGGTGGTTATCTGATCTACCAAATTCACGTGCGACTTGTATCTAGCCTCATCCCTTTTTGATGTGCCACTCGGATGAGGCGATGAGGCAGACCATAGAAAAATGGGAATCCTGGCAGTGGCCAAGGGCCAGTTGGCAGTGCGTCATATTTTCATTCTTATAATTTTTAATGTTGCAGAAGAGAATCGACCTGCGGATTTGGATTGAAAGAAATGGACTGCCATCGATTCTTCTCTTGCTCTCACAATTCAGAATTCGATTCCTAAGTCTTATAACGTGGTTCTTCACATTTAAAAGGGTTTGCCAAGGTTTGTGTATATCTGCATTTAGCCAAGCATTCGATTCTTCCGAGAAAGAGACTGCATAAATTTATGTGCAGTTTGAAAAGCTTGTGCAAGCTTATCAAACGCGAAGGTAGGTATTGTACAATTCTTCCTTCATTCTTCTCGGGGAAATATTTGTTTAGCAGAAGAATTTGATGGATAGTCTATTTTTGGAACTCAAGGATGCTTTGCACCGACTGTTAATAATGCAAATTTATTTAAAGAGCACGCTATTCAATCGATTTTGTTAATGTATATCACGACACACTGTTAAGCCACTTCTAGCATGATCCAAGTTAACGTGCCCTAAAAAGGTGGCCCATAGTTGAATTTATATGCAGATAGATTGTGGTAAGTTCAAAATCACTGCTACTTGTTTATACTTAGGTTCTCTTTTATACAGGATTTTACATGGTGCCTCCATATATTTATATATATTTTTAATGTAATTGTCGTTATCGTTGTGCAGGTAAGCATGAATAGGCCTCTAGGTTCAAGAGTCTGAACAAAGGCTCTGATACCATCTGTAGTGCTCTGGTTTTTACAGCAGAGCACTAAGTAAATTTCTAAGTTAATTTCCCATGTAGTAATTCATTCAGGTATGTGTGAGTAAATTTTTGAAGAAAATTCTACGTTTTTAAATGATGTTTAGCATACTGTGTTGTCTTCAATAATCATACATTCGCATTTAATAGAATAACTATTATATCAATATTTTCTTTCAACAACTTGTAGTTTTTTTTGCATAAGAATATGTTCATCCTAATAAATCATAAATCTGGAAGAAGGTATAAGCAGGTTTCAAAGTTCGTTTCCACATAATAATTTAATAAAATAAATAATCAAGAAAATTACCTGATGCTGATGCTAACCGTAAGTTGTAGCAGGTTGTATAACCTCTTAGGCAGCCAAACTGAAGTGTCCACCCTACCGACCAGCTATAATCTTGCTGGCCCTTGGAAATCAAAGGATTTCCAAGCCCCCGAGCCCACAATCTGATAATCCCGAGAGCAGTCTTTCCTTCTGTTCTTAAATCTTTCTGTTCGCCAAACTTTCTGTTCTCCCAACTTCTATTCTCCAAACTTCTTTTCTTCCCCAATAAAAAAAACCTCCTCCACCTTCAACCTTCTCCCCCTCTATATACATGTCCATCCTCGAGAAGACCTTGGGCTTACTCCACCGCCCCAAACTCCCCCTCTCGAGCCCCTCAAACCTTTACTCCTTTCCCTAGTTCATTCATCCACGTCTCATTATAAAAAAGTATAATTAATTACTCTTATGGAAAATTCCTTTGGTTTTGGATTGACGGTCGTAATTTTTTTTATTACGGTGGGAATTATCACCCCAAGGTTATCCATTCGGGACAGTTTCATTAAATACATGTCTATCCGTCGTCCTTGATATTTTAATGTTATTAATGTAATTTAATAAAATATTATATAATTAGTTGCCCCTTGTCAACTTGGACATGATGTGTCTTAATGATCCACCTTATCCGTCGAGGCTACTTTAGCTTGAGGTTTAAATTCCAAGATTAACATTGAGTAATTAAATATCCATTTCCATCACATCACGGTTATTCCAAAAAGGATTATCTTGTTATGGCTAACTCTGAAATGGAATTAATCACGTAATATTAATTTATAAATCAATATTTTAAATCTTACTTATATTGCATTTGTTACGATAGGGATATAAATGTTGCTGGAATATCATTTATTAATTAATAATAATAATTAAATCACCCCTTGACAATAATAAAAGGTGAATCGATCATAGTATTCTTAATTATTTGTTTATCACATGGGTACCCTATCATCAACATAGCATCCTTGTTATTATAAACAAAGCACTTGTGAGGGCTTAAACAATTTTACTAATTAATTAGACACTATCATTACCCTATTCACAACAGTTCTTCTATGACAATGTTAACTGACGATACTTGTCTTAGTTTATTATTACAATGTTTTCATATAATTACTAATTCACTTATTTACACGTTGACAACCTAACCATTCATTACCTAAGTTGATTGATGTATCCTGAACTGAGTTATCTATGACATTTATACTACTATTCAAGCATGACAAGTATGTTATACACCAGTAATATTGTACACGTACAAGGTGTGCATGCATGGCCAGTGTATGCACATGTCGGACATGTACTATAAACAAACCCCATTCCGCCTATGCCTACTTGCTAACTAATAATAGTATCTACCCCCATGCAGAAGAGCACGCATAATATATATAGTATAATTACTTTAACATCCTCGGCTATTTAACAGTTAACCCTTTACGATTTAACATCATTGTCTTTATGTTTACATTAGTTTAATCAATCAAGTATAGGAAGGGTGCCTACTTCCACTAACTCGGAATCAAGGAATACTAAACCCCCAACAGTACTAACTACACATCCTCCCATCATAACCTACGTCCAGCATCCTCCCTATCCTCCCTCTGCTAGTACAACAGTGGATGTCGGACTCACCGATCTGACCACATAGAACTTGAGAGCGATAGCGTCGGCTGAACAGCGGACCTATCCTCCCCTAGCAGGCATCCGACCATCGTCATCACAACAACATGGGGAGCGTGTCTCAGCACGGCCCTCCCACGACCTCGGGTCTCATGGAAACATAGGGTGGGAAACACATCCATCCCTCTCAACATACTGGGCCTACGCCCTTATCAACTCATACTTGCTGCTATCGGGATTATCAGTTTGTGTTATCGTATCCTCATTTTGGCTGCTAAGGTTTGCTGTATGAACATGTTTTTCCTTTCCACTATATATCAGATCAAGTAACTGGCTATCCCATAGCCCCTGTGTCCTGTAGGTTAGTGTTTTGCAAAAATACAATTTATGGAAAGCATTTTCCATTGATCGCCAATTGATCCATGTTATCATTTTATTTCAGGTAACCTTTTAGCTCATCATAGATGCGTATGACATATAACATTTCAGCAATTCATATAAGAAGATGGTATCCACGTACCGAATCATATATTTCACATTTCATTAAGGAAAACATATAAACATATACTGCAATCGTAAAATAAGGAAATCATATGATAATCATGACATCATAACTGCATAACATAGTAACATCATAATCATGGTGAAATCATAAGACAGAGTAACATCATATAATGAGGTCCAATATAGTTTACTCAGTCGAGCTGAGTTTGACAAAATATATAAGAAATAAAGTATGGTGTGTCTAACTAATAAATATGCCGAATCAAAATATGGGCATTACAGTTAACTTGATAGTTTCTCCATTTTCTAACGAAATGCAGGAATTTACATTGAAACACATAAACAAAGAACCACTTAGTATGAGGAAGACACCCATGCTATCCCAATAAATAAGAAATGTATAAATTAGAGCCATGATTTAATAAATGATTTTGCACTTCCAACATCGTATCTTCTTGCAAGGGATTATGCAAATCATGAATATTATAAGTGAGTTGTGCAACAAGATTCCACTTTAGGACATTCATACAATTTAAGTTTGTTGACATTAATGACTTGATAGATACCTAAATGAGTTTGGTGGTTAATATTTAGTTTAGTGGGTCTCACTTGCTAAAGAATGGTATGGGGACCATACTAAAGAATGGTACAGGGATCATAGTGAAGAGGTTGGACCTTGTGATCACACTAACCTTTATTTATCATTGTGCTAGAAGTTGAAGCCAGACTTAGTAGATGTTAAGTAGATGTTAATTCCACTAGATTATAGACTATATATGTTTTATTTTATTTTTGTAGATGTTAATTTCACTAGATTATAGATTGTACTTGTTGTTCTTTTATTT
The DNA here is from genome assembly GCA_027924585.1 of Larix kaempferi. NCBI lineage: Eukaryota > Viridiplantae > Streptophyta > Pinopsida > Pinales > Pinaceae > Larix > Larix kaempferi. The sequence continues at coordinate 8,804,750 of BSBM01000487.1, forward strand.
ATGTAGATCTTAATTTAACTAGATCCTATATTATACTTGTTATTATTTTATTTATGTAGATGTAAATTTCATTTGATCATAAACTGTAATTGTAGTTCCTTCATGTTTGATCATTTACTTTTCTTTCTTGGTATTGGATTTTCTTTTCATGTTCGAAGTGTGAATGCAAGCAATCAATTAATAATTTTTTTTTCGAGTTTTAATAATTCATAGTCAATTTACTTAGATTATTTAATCTCATAATAGATAATATTATACCAGATAAGAAGTGTAGCCTACATATAAATATTGCACAGTGACTCACAAGGAACTCCAAACCCCAAGTTGATAAATTAATGAATAATATGTTTAGTTACTTTTCAAGGGGTAATTAAAGTGGTCGTCATTTGTAACCATTGTCGGGGAGTTACTAAAGGCATAATAGTATTTCTTGTATTGGATTTAGATGACACATGGTAATGGGATCTACGAAGATGATTGTTAATTGAATTCTCTATGAAATCCCACACACAACGTTTCACATTTAAGAATTAAATAATATAGAATGCATGTCTAGAAATAGGGACCCAAAAGGTTTATTATATGGTGCGATAAGAACAACTCAAGCTACTAACCACATTGTAGGAAAATTCATTGAAGAATAGTTTTTAGGGGCTTACAACACTAGCTTGAAAGTTGTAAGAAGACAACTACCTTTGGTTTAGCAAAAAGAACTGTTGTTATAGTCTTTGTCTTTATTGGGACAATTATTTTATAATAAGAAGTTGTTTCTAATCCACAGGTGGTTGCAGTCGTATAATATATTGCTAAGGAAGTTATCTCGACTACATAACTTGTTACATATAAAGTAGATATATTCTCGACAACAGATGTAGTAGATCTTAATTCTTATAATTGTTGTTGTCACAATAGAAGTATACCACACTTCTGTAAAAAAAGCATAGACTAATCCACCTACAAAGTTAGCAAATACATATGAACTAGTCAATGGGGATCATGATATTGAGTTTCAAGAGAATCCAATTAAATCTAACTATCTTTGTTAGGAGAATCCATTTCCTCAAAACAATCTATAGTACAAGGAAATATGTCTCTCATAAATTCTCTATACAATATGGAAGAAGAAGAAACTAGTTACACTAAGAAAGAGACCATAAATTTTGAATCCCTAATAGGATCCAAGAAGCTTGGCACATATGAAGAGCATTCCTCCTTCTTCATTACCTTGACTTTAATGGTTTAGAAAGTGAATATCTAGAAAAATTTATGTTTGAATATGATGCTTTTTGCAGGAGCTATGACTACACCACAAATGCACATAAATTGAAGCTATTTCAAACCACCTTGAAAAATGAAACTCTTTGATGGTTTATGGGGCTAGGTGAGGATTTTATTTGAACATGGGAATAAATGAAAAAATTATTTCTAAAGAAACATCAAGATTGCTGCAAATCACATGATATTGGTGAATACATATTTAAAATGAACCATTGAAATAGGATGAGAGTCTATAAGATTATGGGGAGATGTTCCACTATAATATTCAAAGGTCCTTGAACAAATTAAACTAGACAAATACACTATGCAGACTATCTTGATGAGAGGTAGAAGAGGTGAATGTTTGGACCACTTGAACCTAATGGGAGGAAGAGTTATTTCCTATGTTTGATATGATGATATATGTGATTACGTGGAAGATACTCAAGAGGAAAGTCAAAGACATTAATGCTAGAAGCTCAAAGTCAACCATAGCATGATCTATCTGAGCAAAAAATTGTAATTTGTTAGATAAATTTTTAAATTGACATTCTTGGTTCTTTGAGTTCACAATTTGATATGTTGTAGGTAAAAATAACATGAAGCAGAACTAGCATTGTCTATATTTTGCTCTAAATGCAGAAAGAAACATCCCTTGAGGGATTGTCCCTCAAATAGTGTTGAAGTCTGCAACATGTGTGAACATAACCATTCTAGAAACAATTGACCTTCTTTACCTTGAGAAATAGTCTATTAAGGAATTAATGAAGCAACAAAACATATTTTGTTTTATTTATGAGAAACGACCTTGTTAGCTTCGACCATCAAGTATGGCTTAAGACCCTTCTTAGTTTTAAAATATGATGTTAAAGATTAATAATCAATTTAAAATTAGTATAAACCCATTTTAATTTCATATCTATTAAGTCTCCAAAGGAATCAAATTCCTTAAGGTGTAAGCCTCTTTTAGCTTAAAAATTAAGGAAATGTCTACAAAGATTTTTACCTCAAGGGATTTGATCCTTCTTTGCACATGATAGATCTAGAGTTAAGATAGAAATTTATGTTGTTTTATTTATTTATTGTGATCTCTTTTTTTAGTAAGCTCACATTTTTTTCCAATAAACATATAGCTATAGATGTAGTTAGTTATTATCTTGAAGATATGGATGTATATGCATAAATGCATTGACCTCAAACAATGGAGAAAAATGACTATAAAATTTAAACAACTTGAGTGAACCTAATAGTTTTCATACACAAATTTGGTGTTTGGCTAACAATATGTTAAATAACATACATACATAATATATATATATAAATAGTAAGAAAACCTTTTTATTTATTTTTATAATATTGCTATAAAAATATTTATAAATGGTAATTTTTTTTAATTCGTAATGATGATTTCATTACTTCTATCTAATTTTCATATTCATTTAGAAAACAAAATATCTTCAGATTCCTTACCAATTTGATATTTGATTAATGATTAGCCGATTGTATTTTATATTTCCAAAATTATTATAGTGTAGCCAATTGTGCTTAATCTTTGGAACCCATAATTATTGGAGTTCATATCAAGTCGGACAAAAAATTACGGTATCGTAATTATGGATGCTATCCAAACCGAAAAGATGATCAGAGGTCTTGCTTTGGGATGTTCTTAGTCCGTAATCTAAATTCTAATATAATTTTCCTTTAATAAAAAGCTAATCCATGTTGCTTTTTGAATAAAATACGAGTTAAAAAACAATGTCGAGGAGGCTCCTACGATTTTGTTTCATTTTAAACAATCTACACAGTGCTAGAAAGTGAATATCCATCACATTCTATAGAATTTTTAATTTCACGGTGACATGCTATTTAAATTTCTGCAATGGGATTTCCAAAATATCCACTTTGTATTGCTTTGAGTCTTGTAGTGGTTTTTGTGGATTCCAACTTTTAGAAAGATCTCAGTAACTCAGATCACTTCTCTGACTTCTGGAGAGGTTTTACCCACATTACATAGTATCCTACAGAAGATTTGATTCCTTTTGTCAGTCCAGCAGAGTACGCATAATACAATCCTACGACGAATTTGATGCCTTGCTTCCTACTTTTGCCTCCGAATTCTTATAAATAAGGAAGGAGTTCATGCATGAGGCATTGGGGGTTAGAGAGTCTTAGAAGAGACAATGAATTCAACACGAATTACTCATAGAGAAACTAGAGAGAATGAATTCAACACGAATTACTCATAGAGAAACTAAACCCACTAATAAATGGACTCTGAATCCAGAGATAGATCCCAAGCAACTTTATCAAGATCTTTCACCATTTCACCTTAAGGCATTACAATGATATACTACAGATGAGGGAGTTCTCAGGGCTAGTTCTAATACTGGTCCAAATGGAGTAACATTACCGATAATGAATGTCTAATAAATTCAGTACTTAGTGAAAACATTTGGAGTAGAATTCCTCCATCTAGGTCTTGTCAGAATTGGTCGTGAAGGTCAGCACAAACAAGGACAGCTTGTCCAAGTCCTTGCTGCTTTATGTGATGGAAGGTGGAAAACATTCAAGAAGGCACTAATTGGTTCCATCCAGTGTGACTTAGCATGAGGGGTGGTCACCTTTGATGTTTATCTTAATTTTAGAGTGCATGTTAAATATCCCAACCTGGAAAAAGTATTGCAACTAAGAATAGAAACCTAAGGATATGGGGAGTTTGATAAGGAATCTTACAATCTCATAGTTCATTATAGGGTGGATTTCAGATTCACAGACTCCCTCCAACCTGTTATAGTTCTCCAACCCACACATCAAGTTTCTATCCTCCTCAAGACAAATCCTAACAATGATACCCTTGTTCCAAACAAAATTACTTGGCAAGAATTGTCTTTCCCTACTGAATGGGTCCTCCATGATCCAACACCCATTACTCTGACTATAATTACATCATCTTCTGCTATACAAGAAACTGGTTCCCATGCTATCATCTAGTTTCCGACAAGATCCAGTTGGAACTCTCAGAGTTCTTTATCCCAACATGGTGAATCTTCATCACCTTCCCCTACTCTGTCAAGACAACAATCTCTGCAAAGAGAACACTAACTAAAATATCCTTCTTGCACACATCCTCAATTACATATAAATGTCCATTTTTCAATGTTATGTCCAAATTGCAATATTATGGTTCCGCCACATAAAAATTCAGAACCTATCATGTCCCAAATTTTGCATTGGGTCACAATGGCCTAAGCCCATTGGCCATATTCATGAGAGTTTGTCAAATTGATGTTAAGGGTCAAATAATTGCCAAGGAGAAAAATTATTAGTTTCCTAGGTTGTGGGTGGAAGCATTGGGATTTGAAATAAGAAGGATAATAAATTATGTGTGGACATTAGAATAGCATAAATATTTAATAAAGGAGCTAAATAAATATATACAAGGGAAAATCAAAGTGGCATTTGACCATGAAGACACATGGAAGAAGTGGGACCCACAAAAGCTAGATTTTCTATGCCACATGGCATCCTCCTCTTGTCAATTCGAATCCATGAGAAGTCCAATGTTATTGGGATGAGCTGGAAGGCAATAATACTTGGAATGAGTCAATGAGGTCTAAATGTAGAGGAAGAGTAACTTCCATGGAAGAGGAAGAGGCAATTTGGAGCTAGTGGGACACTTGGGCTAGATTCTCTAGCTCTATGACAACAATGATGAAGATGCTATGACACCTATGACACAAATCAGACCTTAAGGCTGAAATCTGACATGTATGACATGTCAGGGCTAAAAATAGCCTCCAAGAGGATGCTCAAGTGAGTTAGGGCAGCCAAAGAGACACCAATTCGAATTTGGAGAAGGAGAGGGCTAGAATTGGAAGGACACATGGCATACTTGGGAATCTCTTCCCAACTTGAGTTGGCATGAAGCTCTTGGAAGGAATTCGACCCATGGAGGACCTTAGAATTTTATAAAAGTCACGAACAAAGAAGAATAGTAGCTTTTGATCATTTTAGAATTTGCATTTTTCATTTGGGAGAGGAGAGCTAGTGGAGTGCTACTCTACTTGCTTTGGCACCAATTTCGAGGGTGAAAGATTCCCATCCTAGTTGGTAATTGGAAAGGAAATTCAAACATTTCATTTGGAGATTTAATGGAGTCTTTTGTTACAAGTTTAACCTACATGGAACCTCATGGTCACATCTTTTTCTGCTTGCTTCTACAACCATTTTTCTATTTCTTGGCATATTCATGATCCTTGAGGGAAGACGCACTTGGTGAGCTATTGTACTCTTTGGGGGAGCTTCTAATGCCCCATTTATTTTTTAATATGATGAAAATTATATGTTATTCACCTTCAGAAAGTTTCAGGTTGATATTCGAAGCGGAAATATATAAATTAGATCATTAATGAGAAAATGGTGTCTTTTTCCCACTATGTTGATGTTTGCCAATGTTGTGATGATAATTTCGAATGAATAAGTGAACCACTGATGGAATAATTATATATGGAATTTTATTAATTTGTATTACAACTTTTATGTTCATTTCATAAGCTTTTGGAGTCATTTGGTTCAGTTTCATGGCATTTGGAGAAGTTTTCCTATCATTTTTCCCAAGGTTGAAACTAGTATTTTTGTAGTTGATTGGATAGGGTTGTAATAGACTTAATAACTTGAATGGAGATGAATATGAACATATATTGGTGTCCCTTATATTTCCCCTTCCTCTATTCATAAATTCAATAGGGTCCCATAGCACTTGGAGAACCATTTCCAGCATCTACCCAAGGGGGATTTGAACCCCAAATTGCTAGTCAAACTCCCTACTTTGGTCAGAACTTAAAGAAGAGTTGAATAAGAATTTTTAAGTCTATAAAGCATCCATAAACCTCATATTCATGTTCTAATATCATCCATACACCCTATGTAGCAATGTGGGAGCATTTGGAGTCATTTGAAGACCAAGAGACCAATACTAGTCAAAGAGAAATTGCCAGTCAAACTCCCTACTTTGGCCTAAACTTAAAGGAGAGTTGAAGAATCCTTTTGAATTCTATAAAGCATCCATAAACCTCATATTCATGTACCAATATCATCCATACACCTTATATAACAATTTGGGAGCATTTGGAGTCATTTGGAGAGCAAGAGACCAATACTAGTCAAAGGTCGAACTAGTGGCAAAAGTTGAAAATTTCACCATTTTAGAAAATTTATATAAAGGGACATTACAGTGGTATCAGAGCATGTTCCTTTCACCTGTGAAATAATATCATACATTGAAGAATAAGTTGCAGCCATGTCTTACTACTATGATGAATCATATGAGTACAATTCTTATGAGGAATATGCAGATGATTGTGAACAATATGAAGGAGAATGTGAATGGTATGAGGAAGAAGAGCCATCATGCAACACTTCTTACAATTTCAGGAGAAATGAAGATTATTATTATGACCATATGTATGATAAATATGAGTAATGAGTATGTCACACCACCAAAAGATAATTCTATGAATGAGTGACAAAGATGGAGAGCAACATATAAAACCTTGCCCCAACAATATCAAAATTATAAAGCATATCTTGCTTCGAAGGAAGATACACAAAATGCCATTCCTTTTGAATACTATGCTAATTGGGTGTTTGTAAATAGACCCAAAAATGAAGATGTGGAGTTAGTGAAGAAATTTTTATGTGCTTCTTGTAAAAGACCTTGGAGAGAAAATCATATGTGTGTGAGTGAAAAGAGCAATGAAAAATATGAAGTGTAATATCCATAGTTGGATATTCTCAATTAACTTGTAGTGAATCCATAATTTCTAAATAACCCACAAATCCGTAGATGTAAATTATATATAATTGATAAGATAAGATGATGAATTACAATTGAGGGTCCGTTATTTATACTTTGGCGAAAATACCCTTTCACTAATAGTCATGTCTTTTCGGAAAGACATTATTAATTATCATCATTATTATTATTATTATTATTTATTATATATATATATATATGTATATGTTGATGTTTATTATTATTATTATTTTATTCATAACATTGCCTCTCTCCTAGAAAGGCTTTGTCCTCAAAGCCTTATAATGTTGTCGCACCGTTCCTTGTGACGTCATAGCTGACGAAACATGTCGGTACGAACTTTTAAGTGTAGAACATAACTTCCGATATGTTGACGGATCAATCCAACCAAAATTGATTTGTTGCCGACTGTTGGGATTCTCTATTGATATGTTGTTAGGAGCTTTGAGAACATTAGTACCATTATCTTTCGACAATTCCCACTTTTTAGGATACTGATTTATATGGTTGGGTTGTCGATAGGGAGTTATTGTTGTTTTTTTTTTACAATATTGTCTTCTTTCTGAACTGTGATGAGGACTGAATTTGTATTTGCTTCTTTTTTCTCAACATAGATTTTTGAGTCCAAGGGCTTTGATGTCCTCTTTTGAATTTGCTCCAACTTATTGTCTAACGAGTCTTTTTCCTTTTTAAGATTTTGGGTCATTTCTTCTTGTGCTTTCTGATCATCTTTAAGCTTCTGAATTTGATCCATTAGATCTTGTTTGTGCATCTTGAGGTGACCATTCTTGTCAATGTTTTCTAATAGTTTCTTCTGAAGATCTCGATTCTCCTCTTCTAGATTTTGATTCCGTTGTGCTTTATCCTTCATCTTTTTTATTTGAAGAAGCAATTTCTGATTATGATCTCTTAAATGAGAGATCTCTTCTCCTTTATCTGTGACAATTTTCTCGAATTCCGACTGCATCTTTTGATTTTCTTGCGAAATGACCATGGAAATATCCTTGAAGTCTTTAGATGCCACGACTTTTGAACCTAACTTCATTCTAACATCCTATAGTGTGACTTGATTCCTGTTATACGAAAACATTAAAAACTTTTTCTTCATATTTAAGATAATTGTCTCCAATGTTTCCATCCAAGATAAGTCAAGAATGATGTCAAATTTATTTAGATAAATAGTTGTAACATTGAATTGGGATGTGAACTTATATTCATCAATTTCCAGTTGTAAGTCCCTAATTGCATATTTCTTCTCACCCCATTTATCTTTCTTTTTTATTATACTTAGTTCTGGGACGAATAATTGATTTGCCAAGCCGACGTTAATATGGTTTTCCTCGATGGTTGGGAAAATAGCGATGCTAATAGGCTTTCTTTGAATAACCCCTTCAATTTTTAGTATGTCAACGGCTGCCTTTGAGTGCGTCTTCTGGAATCTTTCCCTTTTGTAACACTAAGACTCCATTTTTTTTCCAAATAATAATAATTATTATTAAAAGATAATAATTATAATATTATTAATAAATATAATATAATAATTATTATGATAATAATTATTATTAATGATAATAATAATATAATAATTGTTTTTGGAGTTGAAGGATAATAAAAATGGTGTGGATTGGGTGGTTGGGAGGAATGATTGCTATCTTCCCCACCTATGTTCAAATCTCACTTTTGGTTTGTTCTTAGGGAATAAAACCAAACCCACTTCTCACAAAATCACGTGCACCTCAAAACCATGTGCGGTTTCACTTCTTAGTTTTACTTTTTACTTCTACTCACTTCTACTTTACTTTTACTTCTTTTTTTTTCCTTTTTACTTCTTCTCGCTTCTTTTTTATTTATTTCTATATTCTATTTTCTTCTTTTTTACTTGTCTTTATTTTCTTCTTATTATTTTCTTTTACTTTTGCCTTTTTCATTCTTTCCCTTTTTTTCTTTTTTTCTTTTTTACTTCTTTGGGTCACGGGTGTTTTGGACAAGGTCCTAGATTGGTGGGCTACAAGCCTGCTCTGATACCAATGTAATATCCATAGTTGGATATTCTCAATTAACTTGGAGTGAATCCATAATTTCTAAATAACCCACAAATCCGTAGATGTAAAATATATATAATTGATAAGATAAGATGATGGATTACAATTGAGGGTCCATTATTTATACTTTGGCAGAAATACCCTTTCACTAATAGTCATGTCTTTTCGGAAAGACATTATTAATTATTATTATTATTATTATTATTTATTATTGTTATTATATATATATATATGTTGATGTTTCGGTTGAAAAATATATATGTTGATGTTTATTATTATTATTATTTTATTCATAACATGAAGATTCAAGGAAAACAGGTATTTCCCTCTTGAAGAGACTTCTTGGGTACGCTTCAAAAAGAGATGCCAAATGTATTGATATTAAGGAAACCAAGGGAAAAACTACATCATATTTCTTGAAGGAGAAATATGAAGATACATCCCATGAATTTGAAGAAGATCATATTGAAAATATTGAAGATCATTTCGAGACACATTCTACCTTGGACATGAATCAAGGAGCATCTACTGATGGATGCTTGAACTATGAAGGAGTACCTACTGATGGGTGCTCACACATCGATGTTGGTGACATAGAGATCACTTTTGACAGTATTAATGCAAGCCAAAATTCCCTTAAACATGAAAATAAGACCTTGTAGCAGTTGAAGAAGAAACAAGATCAACTTCCCCATCACCACTTGAGCTTCATGAAGTTGGTCCAAGTAAGAAGGAAGAAGGAAGAAGATGAGGAGGTTCATTTGCAAGAGCCTCATTTTCTTGAAGGGTCCTTAAAGATGAATGAAAAAAAGATCCAAGAGTCCCTTAGCATTTCTAGTGACACTCAATCATTGGTGTCAAATTCTTGTTGGAGAGCTACTTCATTAGAAGAAACATCCTTCCTTGAAGACATGGAGAAGATTCAAAGAGCAATGTGCCACATCAAAGGTAATTTCATGTCTTTTCTTTTTGATAGAAACCATTTGTTTGAGCTTAATGAATTGTTACATGATGCATACTTGAAGAATAATGAGTATAATCATAAGCTCACAATTCAAAATGAGCAACTTCTTGAAAAGTTGCAAGATACTTGTTTTTCCTCCTATGTTTCAGATTGTCAAATGGTAGATTGTTTGGAGGATTATCATGACATGGTGGATCATGAGAACTGTCGAAATTTGAATGTGCTTGATGTGTTTGAAGATGAACTTGAAGAGATCCAAACACTTGATGTGGTGGAAGAGGAACATGAATTCTCTCTTGATGAAGGTTATGCAATTTTTAAAGAAGAGCAGGATTCCTCTACATTGGAGCCAATCTACGACAAAGGTTTCACACTTTTGAAGGAGATGCATGATACTACCCATATGGATCCTTCCCATGATGAAACTTCTGCACTTTTTGATCATTTGGGCGAGTTAGTTCATTCTCCTACTTCCTACAATTCCATTTTTTGTAGCATTAGTCTCAATGAAGTATGGGTGAAAGGGTTCTTTTTTATGGTGCCACATGAGGAGTATGGAACCCCTAGATTTACATTTTATGATGACATGGCTGGAGCACATTCTTGTTCACACTTGCAGCAGCATCCGTTGTTACTTTATGATGATTCACATCTACATGGATGCACCTATGATATGCATTTGAGTCACTTGAAGACTCATGTTTTTTCTTGCTCAACACGTGGTTCATTTGATGTTGGAGGAACTTCATCCAACCCTGGGGTGAATAGATTTATGATTGGAGAAAAATTTTGTTGGAAGCCTCATACTTTGTTATATCTTTATGATTCTCAAATTCATGGATGTATGGGTGAGACTTCTTTGAGTCATTTGAAGCCTCCTTGTTTTTTTTGCTCATTATTTTGTTAAGATTTTAGTGGAGATTCTTCATTCACTTCTTGGATGAAAGAATACATGGTTGAATATTTTGATGCATATCACATCCTTTTGGAGCAGCATTATAGGTCATGGGATCCTCACCTATGTCATTGGAGCATATTTGATTGGTTACTTGATGCTTGTATGCACTTGGAAAATGGTGGTCTACTTGCTTGGAGATATAAGCACTTTCATGATTCTTTGATGAAGCATCTTCTTGGTGTACATTTTCATTATGTTGGTATGTACTTTGATGATATATATTTTGTACTCATGATGTTTGGAAGAATGCATACAAGAAAATGGGATCCAAGAACTCTCTTACTTGATGGTATGAGTTGGAGAGAACTCCTAGCTATTGGAGTGCAATACAAGCAATGGGACACTAGGATAATTCTTAGTGTGATTGGTTTCAATTTTTTGGGGGAAACAAGTAGTATGGGGGATGGATTCCCCACTTAATAAAGTGATTTTAATCAGAGTAGTGCAGCAGAAAGCATGGTGGTTCCTCTCTAAAATCTTCATGGAATCTCGAAGACTCAAGTTGGGCAACTCAGTGGCAACTTCAAAGAATTTTATAGAAAGCAGGTTCTTCAACACCAATGTTTGAAATTGCTTAAGGACAAGCAATATTGGGAAGGGAGGATTTGTCATGTCCCAAATTTTTCTTTGGGTCACAATCGCCGAATCACATTTTCCATATTCATGAGAGTTTGTCAAATTGATGTTAAGGGTCAAATAATTGCCAAGGAGGAAAATTACTAGTTTCCTAGGTTGTGGGTGGAAGCATTGGTATTTGAAATAAGAAGGATAATAAATGATGTGTGGACATTAGAATAGCATAAATATTTAATAAAGGAGATAAATAAATATATACAAGGTAAAATAAAAGTGGGATTTGACCATGAAGACACATGGAGGAAGTGGGACCGACACAAGCTAGATTTTCTATGCCACATGGCATCCTCCTCTTGCCAATTCGAATCCATGAGAAGTCCAATGTTATTGGGATGAGTTGGAAGGGAATAATACTTGGCATGATTCAATTAGGTCAAAATGTAGAGGAAGAGTAATTCCCATGGAAGAGGAAGAGGCAATTTAGAGCTAGTGGGACACTTGGGCTAGATTCCCTAGCTCTATGACAACAATAATGAAGATACTATGACACCCATGACACAAATCAAACCTGAAGGATGAAATATGACATATATGACATGTCAGGGCTAAAAATAGCCTCCAATAGGGTGCTCAAGTGAGTTAGGGTATCCAAATAAACACCAATTCGAATTTGGAGAAGGAGAGGGCTAGAATTGGAAGGACAAGTGGCATAGTTGGGAATCTCTTCCCAACTTGAGTTGGCATGAAGCTCTTGGAAGCAATTTGACCCATGGAGGACCTTATAAGTTTATAAAATTCATCAAAAGAGGAGGAATAGAAGCTTTTTATCATTTTATAATTTGCATTTTTCATTTGGGAGAGGAGAGCTAATGGAGTGCTACTCTACTTGCCTTAGCACCAATTGCTAGTCAAACTCCCTACTTTGGCCAAAACTTAAAGGAGAGGTTAAAAATCCTTTTGAAGTCTATAAAGAATCCGTAAAACTCATAATAATGTCCCAATATCATCCATACACCTTATATAACAATTTGGGAGCATTTGGAGTCATTTGGAGACCAAGAGACCAATACTAGTCAAAGGTCGAACTAGTGGAAAAAGTTGAAATTTTCACCATTTCTATAAAGGGACATTACAAAACCACTTTTTTAAATAAATCTATCAACATAAACAGCATGCCCAAATCCAGAATGTGAACCATCCCCACTCATCCATTATCCACATGAACTGCATGGAGGTTTCTTTATGGTTTCTACTCCTACGGAATGGTGGCTAAAACATTTCATAAAGGCATCAGATGTAGAAGAAATCCATAAATATGGAATAGTGGATGCCACTGAAAGATTAGATTCCCTTTTATCCATCCAAATAGAACATGGTAACATGGAAGTATTAGGGTATCTCCCCCTATCAAGGGAATTACAAGAAGAAAGAATAAGGATAACCAAGACACAAATAAGATCTAGAGAATATAAGGTTGCTATCAGAAAATACAAAGTCGAACAACAACTAGGACTACCTCCATCCAGGATCAAGCCCTGCAAAATCAAGGGGATTAAAGAGCCTTATCTATCCCAAAAGAATTTTTTTGAAACAATCAAATTAGGAAAACTCACCTTTCAATCCAAAAGATCAAATAATGAAAAATATTTTCTATTGGGATTTTCATACTCACCCTGATGTAGAAGAATTCTACAGAAGCACTAGTAAAGGTGAGCAGAAAAAAATATCTTAGAGGTGGAATTTTTATATGTCAACCCAAAACAAGTGGATTTCCTTCTTTGAGTGGAGGAAACAATTCTCCCAAAAAATAGCCATGATGCAGGTTGAGGGAGAACCTTCACAAAAACACCCTAGCAAGGGACATCTATGGATTTCGAATGAAGGTAAAGAAATCTACACAAATACCATCTTTCCTCCTTTCCGGCCATTAAAAATTCAGTATGAGAAAGAGACTGCTTCGGGAGCATCAATCATACTAAATCCCACTAAACACGACCTCCTTGAGCATGAAAATTAGACTAATCTAGCCTTGAAAGGCTTTGCTCTACAAGAATCGAAAATTCAAAATAGAATTCCTAGAACTACCCAAGTAGAAGCTCTGCATGTTTTGTGCCAAATAATACACGAAGAAATCAAGCATGTTCATGTTGAGGTCCAGGTCCAACAACAACTACCAGTATCTATGGAAAATATTAGGAATGTCATAGAAAAATCAAAAGATGAATTAGCAGAGATGGTTTTGGAAATGGACACAAAATTTATGTGATGCATTTGTAGTCATTGCAAAGAAAACTAATGAAGAAAATTCTCATAACAAGATAAATCTTTCCCATTTGAATTTAGGTTCTCCTCTTCCCCTAGAAAGTTCTCCCATAGCCACTAGCTCTCCAAAGAAAAATGTGCCAGAATCTTCAACTGGAAAAGAGGTAGCCTTACTAGTGGATAATTCAGAAAATTTGCTTGCAATGCCAACATGGACAAATGATCATCCCTGAAAGTTTGTCCCTCCAGACATTATAAAAAAATATCACCCATCCCAAGATTCTTACAATGTAAAAAAATTCTAGACATGTGAAATTGGTGAGAAAAATGAGCAAGAGATTGTATATATCCATGGAAAAATGATGACATGCTACAAAGCCTATACTTATATAGTGATGTAGGAGCATCAGTTCCAAGGAAAAATAGTTGAAGTTGATCGACAAGAGAAATTGACCAGAGGGATTGTCGAAAACCACTAGTGCGAAGGAAGATTGGTTGTTGAAGCCAAGTAGTCAAGTAGAAACTATCGATATGTGGTCGACAGGAGGAGAAGATCGAGGGTCGACAAGTCAGATGATGATAGATGACAGGATTGCAGCAAAAGAGGTCAAAGGTCGACATGTGGTCGAAGGATGACACTGATGGAATTGGAAAAGGCCAAGCGTGGAGGATGGTGCATATTTGACTTGCAGCCGTGGAATCAAAGTAAAGCCGACAAGTCAAGCAAAGTCGAGGTGACGAAGTGTAGTATGGTCGAGACAAGAGATGGGATGACAACTGTCATAGAGTTAGAGAAGTGCAAAAGTCAAAAGGAATTACTTAGCAGCTGTTGGAGGTTGTTGAGGAAGTTATGAGCATTTATCAAGGTGGTTGGGATCATGAAAAATGTCACCATAGGAAGAGGTTGTGCAGCATGACCAGAGGACGCTGACAACTGTAGGTTTGCAAGATCTGGAGGATTCAGCGGATAGAGAGGTAGAGTGTCTTGGGGAATGAAGTGACCTCGAGAAGAGAAGCAGCAGGGTAGAAGAGCAGTGCGAAGGCACAAAATAGGGGATCTGATCCATAGCTAATCATTCAACAGAGAACTAGAAGAGGGAGAAGATCGCACACAGCCGAAAACACACTGAGAGTCAAATTTTCATTTATGTACATTGTAATAGGATATGGCCGACTAGTTTGATAGTTTACTTTGTATTTGTGTATTGTAATTTCATTCAGACTTAATAGAAGCCAGCTTCTATCATTCAGTTCACATCCAGTTTGTGTGAGCACCTGTGTGTTGTTGTGTGTCATTGTGAAGCAAGAGTGTCCGACCGAACTAACTTGTGCCATATAGGAAATGTTTCACCTGAGGAAGCAACTAAAACTATCATTGCATGATTAAGTGGGATCCTAGCTACATTGTGGAATCAATATGTTCCCCGGGAGAAAAAGGATTAGTGTAAAGAATCTAGGATAACTACTCCTACATCCAATACCAGTAGCTACATAGGAGCATTAATTGTTGAAATCATTGTAGATTGGTGTGGTGCAGGAGTTGACATCCAAAAGAATCATAGGTAGTTTCTCCTCCAATTAAAAATTAAATTTGTCACCCAGTTCCATTGGTACCATAAACAATGGGTTAGGTTCATTTACCAAATTGAGCCCACTGAAGGAGAAGAAAATTTATTCAAATAAAAATACTTCTCTATCCTTCCAAAAAGATTCAGACAAAATATTAGATCTCGCTTCGAATAAGATATCTCCCACCACACTTGCGGCCAATTCCGCAATGCTGCAGAAAAAAAAAATTCCTTAAACATTGTGAACAGACCAAGCTTGAGAAAGACATTGCCCAACACTCTTTTTTTCCGTGGGGTAATGGAAATTTATGAAATGTTTGGCATAAAACCTCCAAAAAATAATCATAAGGAGAAAAAATAATTATGGAAAAAATAATACATTCCCTACTACCATAAGAAAAAGGGCACTCAAACGAAAAGGGTCCTTCATAAACGCCCCTCAGTACCGCAAAATCATCTGCTATAATTGTGGAAAAGATGGCCATATAGCTCCTAGATGCCCAAAAAGGCAAGCCCATCAAAACGAGGGTGGCCAATCCAAATAGGAGCAAAGAAATCTGTCGCAAAGAGAAACTATTTTTCAAAAGACAAAACCCATAGATGAAAATTTCAGAGGATATCCCAGAAGAGGATCCCCAAAGGGGAAAAAACTTATGATGACATAAACAAAATTGGAATTAGAGCTTGATACTTACACTGAATCACCTTATGAAGAAGTTATAGATACTCAGTTAATGCACATTCAAGATATGTATGATGATCTGTACAAATGTGCAAGACAATGCAATGATTGCCAAGAAGAACTACAAACTTATGAATCAGCAAGATCTCCTGACTCAAAAGACCAGAGGATATTCCTAGCATGGAATAGCTAGAAATCCAAAAAAGAAATGGAAATCACATGCCTTATGGCATCTTCAACAGCTGGCCCTCATGCCCTGATGACAAAAGAAATTTTCCAAATGCAAGAAGGAATAAAAAATGATGAAATGCTAGTGTTTGTCCTAGGTCTATCAGCTAGTTTTCCTAGAACTATTTTTCTACTGTATACTTTTTATCCTTTGTTTGTTTTCTCATTTTTCCCTAAAAACTTGGATTGTGTTGATTTCATTTCATTATCTTTGTGCATTTACAAATATATTAATTTAAGACTTAATCTCCTTTAGATTAATAAATGTCTTTTCATATATGAAAATGAATGTGGTACACATGAATGCAATGTCTTTTTATATACTGTGTTTTAACACAAGCTGGTAGAGAATCTCATTATTCATATACAAGCACGCTGCTAGCTTGCCAAAGTTAGAGTTATGTGCAGGGTTATCAAATAATAATGCAGCTGCCCAGTCTTTGGGGTTTGTTCCAGCTTACAAGCCGATAGTTGGTTCTGAAGTTACACCTAGATGAACACTTGTACTTATCCACATTCAAAAATCATTTTGAATCTAATACTATATACCCTGTTAGTTATATGAAACGGTTATTGATCTTCAAAGAAGGTTTTTCATATGTTCTTCTCAGATTTCTATTTCTAGTGTTGTGCTCATAGCCTCAAATACAATAATGATTACAGAAAGGAAACATAGAGCTAGTAATTCTAATGGCAAAAAAAATCCGAATAGAGCCTAGAACCTCGAATGCCATTCTACAGAGCAGAGTGAAATACCCTTGGCCAGCCTTAGTTTCGGCTGTTGAATGCAGAGCATTGGGGACCACACAGGATGAGGTTCTGGACCATGGATTTGGTGGTATTATGTTACAGACTTTCACATTAGATGCCCTATGAGGTGTGCGATGTCATGAAATCATTAGATTGGTTTTTCAACTCCAGTGTGAGAGTGTAAATGTTTCAAAGATTTATGTACAAGAATAAGAACCAACACCACCGCTACCTTTATTATCGAGCTCTGTCTAAGATTGGTTGTAGAAAGTTCTAGAAAGGGAAAAATCCAAAAATGGTTATCACATTGTTGACAGTTCTACTGGAATTTTGTTTTATGCCCGCAACTGTCTATCTTTTGAAAGCAATATTGTGGTTGAATTCCGAGATCCTAGTTCTCCAACTCCATCTCTTGTAGGGTCTAAAACATTCTCTTTTGCTAAAGAGACAGAGGATGTTGAATGTTGAACTACTTCGAAAACATAATTATGATTTTTAGAAAACTCTCGATGATCTCTGTAATGCAGCCAGCTGGGATCCTATTCTTGAAGAGCTCCAAGAAATGGGTTTCCATGATTCAGAAATGAGCAGAACATTGTTGGTGAAGAAGGAAGGAAGTGTAAAGAGAGTTGTTCTGTACCTTCTGTCAGTTGAAAAAGATGCTACATCAGTGCAACCTAATGTGTATAAGAAGGCCAAACAGAGTTAGCTATGGAAATGGGGTAAATTTTAAGCCTTTAGTAGGCAGTAGGGACATGTGAATTGGGCATTTACCTAATGGTGAATCTAATGGTATTCATGCTACCGATGATGAAGTTGTACTAGCAACTCTAGCTAATAATTCTTCTTCAGCAGATATATTTCTTAACCAAATACTCGGTTCCGAGAATTTATGGTTGTTACCCAAAATCAAGGATCAAGCTTCATAATTATTGATTGCAGAAAGCCATAGAAAATGCCGAAAAAGTTGCTTCACTTGTATGAGATATACAAATAGGTCTATGATGGGTGACTTCAGCTTGATCGTAAAATCTACCTCCAAATTTTAAATGAAGCAAAAGTTGTGGGAATGACAACCACTAGGGCAGCTAGAAATTATGACATTCTCTAGGCAATGAGAGCATAAATATTTGTGATAGAGGAGGCTGCCGAGGTGTTGGAGGCACATGTTTTTCCATGCATTGGCTCCTTCACAAAAACATCTCATTGTCCTTGGAAATCACATTCAGTTGCATCCTTCTGTTGCAGAATACAAATTAGCCACCAAATACAAATTGGAGATCTCACTACCAACATCCCAGAAGTAAAGGATGTAGCATCGAAGGAAGAATGCGTCTAGAGATGGATTTTCTTCAAAAGGGAAAGTACAACCTGTTAGTTGAAGCTACATTGGCAGATTCAAGATTAAATATCTAGAATGGAGAAATATTTTCTTGAATTAAGATCTTCCTCAAATTATGGATCTGAAAGCAAAGCATTTCTAGATGTCTGAAGATTCAATCCAATATTTTCAAACAATTCGTTGGCATTTAAAACATACAGATGCAAATAGTCCAACAAATCTGGTGGAGTTCATGCTCTGTCACAGCATAAGCGATATCTGAAAAACCGAGGTGGAAGAAGCATCCAGAAAGACAGGTGGCAGAGCACCTTGTTATATTCAAAATCACATGCACTAGATGGATTAGCCACTCTGGTTGTAGCTGCAACTAGGAGACTTTGATAAGGTTTCCTGTTTTAACACTTGTAAATTTTGATAGACTACATATTTTAGTTATATGTTTTTCTATATTTAGAAGTCGAATCCTAAAAAGGTGGATCGTCACAAACAGACTTTGATTTCACCTTTGTTCATATATATTTTAATATTTTGAGAAAAGGAGAAAGACACACATGAGGGTTGAGACTTGCTGGAAACCTATGTATAGTCCTGCGATTCTATGTCTATGTAAGAGTTTCTTTTACTAAATGGATGGCTTCGTTATCTAAGTGTTGCTTAGTTTTAAATTATATTTTTGTTCAATGTTTTATGGTTCTCTTTGAACCTTTGTTTACATGTTCATTTGTATAGATTTTTTCTGTATGAATGTTGATGTTGGCTAATAAATAATTTAGCATGAATGATATTTGAAATGTATTTTCAGATACCTGGGCTTTTACATATTATACATGTGTATGAACTGTTTGTTTTTCCATGTGTTTATATGATTTAAACTTGTCTCCCGCATTCCAATGTTGAACATCATTCTTTCCTTAAAAATCTTATTCTTATACATTTGTTATCCGATGTTTTGATATCATTGCTTCTTTGTACTTGTTTCTATATCCCTTGACCTTTATTCTGTTATGCAAACAAAAAACACAAAAACAATTCTTGAATTTCTGAGGTGCCTGAACACTGCTATCCCATAGTTAGTTAGCATATTTTAGGACTAACATCTTTTGGCAACCCTACTGGGGACCGAAGTGAAGATTATTTTACCCAGAAAGAACCATAACGATTAGAATCCAGTTCTTGATGGTAGACAGGAATAGGACATCAGTTTGACTACAGTTTTCTACTTGGCGACTCCACATTCAAAGAATTTTCTACTTGGCAACTCCACATTAAAATACTCCACTGGAGAAAGGACCACCTTGCTGATAGAGAGATGAAAATACAGAAGGGAAAAACTAGGTATCAACTCATTAGCATTCTTTATTAGCTTTTATTCTTCTTCATTAGCCCATTCTTGTCTTTCCCTTCACATGTAAAAAGGATTATTCTTTGCTTTATTTACTCTGATAATTATCAACAATCATTTGTATATCCCTCATTGAAAGAAGTAGATCTGCATTCCTCCTGCATTGTAAATTTTGATCATGTCTTATCGCCTCCGCCTATTCAAAAGAATGATGTATGCATTCAAGTCCTTCCTGAACATGATCATCCTAGTAGCTTTGATGAAGATAAAACTGATTTGAAACCTTCTCAGGTCTCAGCACCTACTACCATCACTGCTATAAATTCCCATCAGCATGTTGAAGTTAATCTTCCTTCCACTGAATTTCAGTCTAGAATAAAAAATAAACTTTTTAAACCATTGAAGCTTCCATCTACTCTTCATCCTTACCCTCCTAAGTTTTTTAAGTATCTTCCCCGCTTCTCTGGAGAAGACCTTGTCATGGCAGAAAAGCATTGGAGAGCTTTTGAGAATTTCATTGATAATTCTGAAATGGTACATGAGGATGTTGTTTTGAGATTATTTTCCAAATCTTCGGTTGGGGATGCTCCCTTGTGGTTTGAAAATCTAGGAGTTGGCTCTATTTGTTCATGGGCTAAGTTATATGATGTTTTTTTAAGATACTGGGGAGAGAACAAGTCCTTCGATCAGTCCTTAATTGATTTTTATGCTTTGAGAAGAGGAAAGGATGAAGCTTTGGCTTCTTTCAACAGGAGGTTTTATAGTTTTATTTGCAACATGCCTAAGGAGATCAGACCTTCAGAAAAAACTGCTATGATATATTATGCATCAGCTCTTCAACCATGTGACTTAGTCCTTTATCTCAAAGATATACAGTCATACTCTTTGCAACAAATGTTATCAAATGCTATTGATATTGAACACAATCTACGAGCTTGTGTCAAGCTTCATGATCAAATTGTTGATGAATTTTCCAACGTGTAGGAGATGGAAGAAGTTTGTGAACAATAAGAATCATCCTTGGGGTTTCATTCTTGTCAAAATGCTGATATGTTATCTTCAGATTTATCCTTGACTTCAACTAGTAAAATCAGTGAATTAGAACGGGAGGAGAGGTATGCAGCAAATAATGATTATTTTCAAGATCTTGTTGTTGACACTGGAGAACAACAGCCATTTCTGACTTATGATGAATTTAGAAAACACATTCTTTCAAATATCAGTCAAGGATATTATTTACAAGCAGAGAATGAAGTTGAAGATCTTTATACTAATCATATGTATGAAGAAACATTTTAGCAGAATTCAGATCTCATCATTCAAAAATTTGAGGTTGACTTTGATTGTAACAAAATAGGTGATATCCATGAATTTTTTCAAGGGGATTATGGGTTCGTGAATAAATCAGAAATTGTAAATCAGTCGTATGGTCTTCTATATCAGCTAAAAATCTGTCATGTTTTTTGGGACCCAATGGCCATTTACATGGAGTCAGCGTTTTCAAAAGATTTCAGCCTTCTAGAATGTGAAATCAGAGAAGATAATGCTGTCCAAATTAAATTTCTGCTTCAAATGATAAAGTCTTCTTGATTTCTATCTACCTGCATGAAGCTGGTACAATCAGCTGGATGCTATCATGGCTTCACTGGAAGTATGATTACACTTGATTGGTGTGTTTCTACTGATTAGAAGTAGGAGTAAGCAGGAAAATAGGTTCACCATAAGAGTATGTAGATTGTTTTCAGTATGTTGGTTTGCAATAGTATTTTATCATTTCAAAGATGTGTGTTCAGATTTGAAAAGTTGCAGAGATTTGGTAAATGACTCCATAGCCCAATGGATAAGGCACTTGGTCTACGGTTCTTGGCAAATCACACGGAAATGCCATCCCCCAGTTGGAGCCAGTGTTTGTCCTAGATCTGTTAGCTAGTTTTCCTAGACCTATTTTTCTACCGTATAGTACTTTTTATCCTTTGTTTATTTTCTCATTTTTCCCTAAAAACTTGGATTGTGCTGATTTCATTTCATTATCTTTGTGCATTTACAAATATATTAATTTAAGACTTAAGCTCCTTTAGATTAATAAATGTCTTTTCATATATGAAAATGAATGTGGTACACATGAATGCAATGTCTTTTTATATCCTATGTTTTAACGCAAGCTGGTAGAGCATCTCATTATTCATATACAAGCATGCTGCCAACTTGCCAAATTTAGAGTTATGTGCAGGGTTATCAAATAATAATGCAGCTGCCCAGTCTTTGGGGTTTGTTCCAGCTTCCAATCCAACAGTTGGTTCTGAAGTTACACCTGGAAGAACACTCGTACATCTCCACATTCAAAAATCATTTTGAATCTAATACTATGTACCCTGTCAGTTATATGAAATGGTTATTGATATTCAAAGAAGGTTTTTCATATGTTCTTCTCAGATTTATGTTTCTAGTGTTGTGCTCACAACCTCAAATACAGTAATGATTATAGAAAGGAAACATAGAGCTGGTAATTCTAATGACAAAGAAATTCTGAATAGAGCCTAGAACCTTGAACACCATTCTACAGAGCAGAGTGAAATACCCTTGGCTAGCCTTAGTTTTGGCCATTGAATGCAGAGCATTGGGGACCACACAGGACGGGGTTCTGGACCATGGATTTGGTGAGATTATGTTACAGACTTTCACATTAGAGTGTAAATGTTTCAGAGATTTATGTATAAGAATAAGAACCAACACCACCGCTACCTTTATTATTGAGCTCTGTCTAATATTGGTTGCAGAAAGTTCCAAAAAGGGCAAAATCCAAAAACAGTTATCACATTATTGACGGTTCTACTGGAATTTTGTTTTATGCCCGCCACTGTCTATCTTTTGAAAGCAATATCATGGTCGAATTTCGATATCCTAGTTCTCCAACTCCATCTCTTGTAGGGTCTGAAACATTCTCTTTTGGTAAAGAGACAGAGGATGCTAATTGTTGAACTACTTCGAAAACATAATTGTGATTTATAGAAAACTCTTGATGATCTCTGTAATGCAGTCAGCTGGGATACTATTCTTGAAGAGCTCCAAGAAATGGGTTTCCATGATTCAGAAATGAACAGAACATTGTTGGTGAAGAATGAAGGAAGTGTAAAGAGAGTTGTTCTGGACCTTCTTTCAGCTGAAAAAGATGCTACATCAGTGCAACCTAATGTGTATAAGAAGGCCAAACAGAGTTAGCTATGGAAATGGGGTAAATTTTAAGCCTTTAGTTGGCAGTAGGGACATGTGAACTGGGTGTTTACCTAATGGTGAATCTAATGGTATTCCTGCTACCGATGATGAAGTTGTACTAGCAACTCCAGCTAATAATTCTTCTTTAGCAGATATATTTCTGAACCAAATACTCGGTGCCGAGAATTTATGGCTGTTACCCAAAATCAAGGATCGGGATTCATAATTATTGATTGCAGAAAGCCATAGAAAATGCTGAAAAGCTGCTTCACTTGTATGAGATATACAAATAGGTCTTTGATGGGTGACTTCAACTTGATCGTAAACTCTACCTCCAAATTTTAAACGAAGCAAAAGTTGTGGGAATGACAACAACTAGGGCAGCTAAAAATTATGAAATTCTCCAAGCAATGAGAGCAAAATTATTTGTGATAGAGGAGGCTACAGAGGTGTTGGAGGCACATGTTTTGCCATGCATTGGCTCCTTCACATAAACATCTCATTTTCCTTGGAAATCACATTCAGTTGCGTCCTTCTGTTGCAGAATACAAATTAGCCACCAAATACAAATTGGAGATCTCACTACCAACATCCCAGAAGTAAAGGATGTAGCATCGAAGGAAGAATGCGTCTAGAGCTGGATTTTCTTCAAAAGGGAAAGTACAACCTATTAGTTGAAGCTACATTGGCAGATTCAAGATTAAATATCTACAATGGAGAAAGATTTTCTTGAATTAAGATCTTCCTAAAATTATGGACCTGAAAGAAAAGCATTTCCAGATGTCTGAAGATTCAATCCAATATTTTCGAACAATTCTTTGGCATTTAAAACATACAGATGGAAAATAGTCCAACAAATCTGATGGAGTTCATGCTCTCTCACAGCATAAGCGATATCGGAAAAACCAAGGTGGAAGAAGCATCCAGAAAGACAGGTGGCAAAGGACCTTGTTATATTCAAAATCACATGCACTAGATGGATTAGCCACTCTAGCTATAGCAACTAGGAGACTTTGATAAGGTTTCCTATTTTTACACTTGTAAATTTTATTAGACTACATCTTTTAGTTATATGTTTTTCTATATTTAGAAGTCGAATCCTAAAAAGGTGGATCTTCACAAATAGACTTTGATTTCACCTTTGTTCATATATATTGTAATATTTTGAGAAAAGGAGAAAGACACACATGAGGGTCGAGACTTGCTGGAAACTTGTGTACAGTCCTACGATTGTATGTCTGTGTAAGATTTTCTTTTACTGAATGGATGGCTTTGTTATCTAAGTGGAGCTTAGTTTTAAATTATATTTTTGTTCAATGTTTTCTAGTTCTGTTTGAACCTTTGTTTACATGTTCATTTGTATAGATTTTTTCTGTATGAATGTTGATGTCGGCAAATAAATATTGTAGCATGAATGATATTTGAAATGTATTTTCAGATACCTGGGCTTTTACATATTATACATGTGTATGAACTGTTTGTTTTTCCATGTGTTTATATGATTTAAACTTGTCTCCCGCATTCCAAAGTTGAACATCATTCTTTCCATAAAAATCTTATTCTTATACATTTTTTATCTGATGTTTTCATATCATAGCTTCTTTGTACTTGTTTCTATATCCCTTGACCTTTATTTTGTTATGCAAACAAAAAACAAAAAAACAATTCTTGAATTTCTAAGGTGCCTGAACACTGCTATCCCGTAATCAGTTAGCATATTTTAGGACTAACAGATAGAATCCTTCAATAGGATTTTTCTATGCTAGGAAAAGAAGAAGGGAAAATAACATACAAGAACAAAACTTAGAAGAAAGTATGTGTAAGACTCTGAAGAAGATTCACAACCAGAACTAGTGCAAAATGAGAGATAAGTGACCAAAAAAGTGAGCAAAATCCACATATAAATGACCACTTTTGATTTGGCAATCACTGGTGTCTAATTTCCGGTCTCTTATCACGCGACCAAAAATTTGGTCATACTTAGTTTGGTCATTTATAGTTTTCTTGTGGTCATTAATTTGGTCATATATTTGGTCATTAATTGTCACAATAATGACCAAATAAATGACCAAATTAGTGACAAAAAACATGACCAAATTAATGACCACAGGACAAGCTATAAATGACCAAACTAAATATGACCACATTTTTTGTCGTGTGATAAGAGACCAGAAATTAGCAACCAAAACTGTCATTTGGTCGTTTATATGTGAATTTTGGTCTTTTTTTTTGGTCGCTTATCTCTCATTTTTTTGTCACTTATCCTCTTTTTTTGGTTACTAATTTATTCAGTTTTAGTCATTTTATATACAAATATTCAATGACTTTTGTAGATAGGGTATGGAGGAATCGAACCACCAACCTACTGCCTATAAGGGAGGTGATCTTCCTTTGAGATAGTACCCTTTAAGTATCATTAATGATTAAACTATTTGTGATCCATTCCTTAGATATTAATAACATAATCTTATCTTATCTCACTATCTCATATTACAAGATTTCCTAAATCTGAAGGAAAATATTCCATCTTGGTTATTGTTGATAGATTTACCAAATATAGTTCAATCCAATGTCAAATCTAGCCAAATTGTAAATGTTTTCCTTCATGAATTTCCTAAAGCGATTGTATCTCAAAAGTATCATAAATTCACTAGTGATTTCTAGAAAGAGAAGTTAATAAATCCCATGTGCCCAATAAGAAGTCATTAGGATTTGGTCCATTCATCCATCTTATTTCATAAAACCTACATTATTGGTGTGAGTACTTGTATTGAAGATATTTTGCTCATATAGAAATTCCATGCAAGGAATCAATCCCTTGTTCCATGAAGAATCTTGAATACATTGCCATGTATTGAGGTGAGCACACTCAACAATCTTGAAGGCATTTGAAGTCTTACCTTGTTGATTCACATCATTGGTATGAGGTATAACCATTGTGTACTTTGTTTTCATATCAAATTGTCTTGAGTGTAATAATGGCTTCATTGCAAGGAAGTGGCTAACATACCCCCGCCCCCATCAAAAGAAAAACCCAGGGGATTCTTTATGTTGCTTCACTATTTATTTCTATTCCATTCACTACTACTCACTAAAATAGGGAAAATTCAATGGTACAATTAAAACCTACAAGCTTGAACAAATTATGCCACGTAAATATGGCTCTTTATGAAGTGAAGCACCCAATTTCTTTGCAAGATCCCTAAAGATTTGAGCTGTGTCTATTGGGTAGTTGCAAAATGATGGAAGTAGTGACCATAGAGCATGAACATATGATTTTGTATTATGTGAAGCTATTGGGTGTCCTACTTCAAGCTACAAGTTGAATTGAATATTAAAAGCATAGTCACAAAATATTCTCCAATTTTAAAAATATATTACTTTTATGTACTTTTATTTGGCCCTATTGAGAGGGCATACTAGCACTCTACAACAAAGCAATGTAGGTCAAAATTCATTGCCTAACATATCCTAATTTTTTTAATATTTCATTATCATATCTATCAAAATATCAAACTTTCATTTCCCTTGTTTATTTTTGTATGAAAGTATTTTAGATCTCACTGGAAAATGCACTAAGTGTTGATTGACAACTTGTAACAAGATTGTTGACATTTAGTTGGTTGTTGACCAATATACCATTGTCCTAATGTCTAGATAGAGATTGAAATTAATCTGAATGGCCTCTGTCATCTATAGTTAAAACCAAGAATCAATAGGTGTATGTGTATCTTTCTTGTCCCAAAGACAATTATAAATACAATATAATGCTCTTATACTATGCAATATGAGTGATATGAAGGAGTAATCATTTGCTTTCCTTATATGGTATAATATGGATCAATTATTTCTTTGATGAATAGATAAATATGAGTAAGGAAAATCTACATGTACACTAGGATATGTTTGAGCTAACGAAGGATTGCATTGATAGGGTGAGTGCTCAATAAATTATTCATGGATCATGGACTTACATGGTATGGTTTAGACTTCAACAAGGAACCCTACTTAACATCAAGTTTCCTTGATATCTTTTCATCAAACCCAAGGGGAAAACAACAATTTCATTCACAAGATTGTAACCAAAATCTCTTATAAATTTAAACATGGGAGCTATAAACCTATAAATAAGAAATACATTGTACTTGTGGAGAATTTAGTGAGAAGTAAAAGCAAGCATCGTTCCCTAACATCTAAATTTTCTCCTAGAGGTACCCAAGAGCTCATGGAAAATTTTGAAAGATACAAGTTTAATTGCATCCCAAGTAATGAAAACAAAGTAACAAACCAAAAGGCAAACAAGTGAGTTCCCCTCCAAATAAATTAAAATCCAATTAGATAGATTGGCAAGAGAAGTATCTAATCTAAAAAGAACCATTGGGTGTTATTTTCTTATGAAGGAAATAAAATCACTCAGTTGGGAAAAACCATAGGCATTGATGTATTAAAACTAAGTACCCTTGGAAATTCTAAGTTTTGGTTATCCATCTTAAGGTGGTATAAAAAAATATTACTAACAATGAATGGAAAACTATCAAGCTAGATACCCTAAAAGGGTAACGAAAAGTTAAAACACATTGGAGAGAGTAAATCACTAATCTTCATGTCTTTATGGCTAATCTAATAAAAAAAATAGACCTTTTGTCCTATGTGCCTTTAATGAAAAATGAAAGAACCCTTCAAGTAGTTTGTTCTCTATTCCCATAGTAAACTTGCGTTCAATATTTATGTTGAGGGAAACTTCTTCCTTTATTGTACAACCTTCATCAAACTTTGGTCTCATGGTTGATTTAGAGCATCGCGAAGCGAGGACTTATTTACACTCGAACTGACACCGCTTTCTTCAATGGAAGCTTAGTGCAACTATAGCCATTACACACATTGTTAGCTTAACGTATATGCCTCTAGCTTAGGGTTGTTCCTTGCCAACAGTAGGAGGTATCCCTAATCGTACCGACAACTTATTAGTAAATAGAGAAATTGGATTTGGTCACTAGTACTTGAACTACTATGTCGAATGGAACTAGGTGGGAGGAATCAAAGAAGATCAGTTCCTACCAAGGGATGATGGGTCCCTTTTACATGTAGCTCTGACAAATCCAATGGGAAAGTGTGAGTGCTTTTGTGGTGCCCAAAAGTGTCCTTGACCCAATATGAGGGCCGAGTCCCAAAGAAACTAATGCTATAACAACTTTTTTCACATATGCGGTAAAATTGTGCACACACTAATGGGCCATAGTGGCAATATTATCATGCATATATTTCTCATAAATAAACTAGAAAGAAATAGTCAGCAAAGCTTTTGACATCAATAAGTTTCCCCCCTGATTGATAGAAGTTGGAGTTCTAACCAATACAACGTCAAGGGAAGAAGAAAGATCTAATGTGCGGCTTGAAATACAGCCATCCTACATCATGTACATACAAATTTCTTAAACATCACAATTAGTCATGCATTATCACAAATATCACTCACTAAAAATTCATGCAGTCCATGGCTACAATATCTTTACCATCTTCTATTTCATTTCAAAATAAATACAAAAATTTTATTTTCATGGTTATTAGAGACCATACTCACTATTTCAAAGTCTAGTGCGACCACTCAGACACTAGATGGGATCAAAGGATCATCATCTGAAAACAATGAATCAACAGGAGCAAACACAAGTTGTGCACGAGCTCTAGCTACTTTTTTACCAATTCCACTACAAAACTATCAAATTGAGAAAATAAATAAATCAATTAAATATTGTTGCTGACATGATGTAACCTCTTTTAGCATGATTTTGACTAAATTTAAGATAATACCTGCAATAAAACCATATCCCTTGAGAGGACAACTTGCTCTTGTGTAAGACCATTTCCCTCCAACTTGACCATCTCGAAGAACTATTGGTACAGTCATTCAAAGATTAAATATTAAACATATATAATGGATTCAGAAAAGGACCCTTCTTATAAAACAATTAAGAAAAATACCTAATTGAGGTAGTCATGTCATAGTCCATGATCATTCTACGAAAAAAAATTATTAACTAAGCACAATAAATTTACCTCTTCATGCTGTATAGTTTTCCCTAAGGGAGGCATGAATTGGCCAGCTTTAAAGCAATTGGCTTGTGAACCAAGAAGTTTAAAAGGACTTGTCTTTAAGGTGGTTGTAGAATAGATATTGATGGCACAATATTCCCACTCTGAACGATGTTCCCACAAGAACTGGAAAAGTAATGTTGGGGATACATTTTGTACATTGAATAAGTATGAAATTGACTTCATTATTTTGAAACAAAAAAACCTCAGGTCAGAATGTTCAAAATACTCTGTAGAAACACCAGAGACATGAAATTTTTTTCTCAACATAAATACTTGATACATAAGTTCCCTCTAATTATACTGAATATGGAAAGTGTTAGTGATATTATCATCCAGAGGCAGGATCGTCACCGGATTCCAAACTTATCTCGAAACTAGAATTCAGAGCAGTAAAACGATGCAAGCAGAGTGGAAGAATAGTGTGCTATAGCGGCAAGAGAGCGCAATAGGAACCCAGAGTAATAGTTGGTGGAGACCGTTATTGAATGGGCGAAGCTGAGACCCATTGACACTGTTGAGATATTGTAACTTCAAAGAATATTATATTTGTACTTTATTATTCTGGAGATGTTTCATTCCTCCATGAAGATCTTATTGTATATCCGGAGATGTTTATTCCTCCGTCGGAATGTGGTAACTCGGGTTATTAGACTTCCCTAGTAGGGGTCGGCCCTGTATGTGTTATGTGGGTCATAGGGTTATTAGACCACCCTAGAGGGGTCGGCCCAGTTAGTTGTAGTGGGGTATTTAACCTATTGGTTAAATACGAGCCTACGTGTACTTGTGTAAAATACACATCAGAGTAGTGTATAAATAGAGGAGGTGTGTTCCTCATTACACACACTCACTCTCACTTGAGAAAGGCGCACTTGTGGAGGAGAGGTCTGCTATTGTGGAGAAGGAGCTTATGCTCAGGGTTTGCATCTTTGTATATTGCTGGTCATCTATATTGAGGAAGCTTTGCTGGGTTTTCTACCCCATGAGGGTTTCCCAGGATAAATCTCTGTCTCTTGTGTTTATGCTGTGCTTGTTGTTTCTTCAGTGATCCTGTATATGCTATTATTGTGAAATGGAATGTAATGCTGCTATTTTCTGTCTTAGCATATTGAATTCTAACATGGTATCAGAGCTAACCTGAAGGAAGACAAGGTATGGCACTAAAGACACTTGCTCTACTTACGACAATTTGAAGGTTAGGGTTTTACATAGCAAAAACCAGTCATCGTAGAACTTTCGCTATAAATCCGTTTTGGCGAATTTTTCGGATCTGAAATTGTTACATGACGAAGATAAAATCTCCAGGTACCTTGTGTCCAAAGGACAACCTCTAATTCGTTGTACTTTGTGATTTATGATCTGTACAATATAGGGTTTCTGCCTCTTCCAGATCTGAGTCAAAATCAGGTGACCTTGGGAAAAAGGTCATATCTTGGGCTAGGAAGCTCCAAATGAAATTTCGTAAAAAGTGACAGGTAGTACACAGTCTGCACTATCTCAGAAAACGTTTTCAGAGGCCGAAGTTGAACCAGTGACACGTGGCACTCCGTACAAGTGCGCTCTCCTGTATTATCCCATAAACAGGTCACGTTGCGACACTTGACATAACTCTCTCTCAGAAAATCCAATTGAGGTCAGACCTATCAGGATGGAAAGATAACAGGCCGAGCTATCTCAGAAAACTTTTTCAGAGGCCGAAGTTGAACCAGTGACACGTGGCACTCCGTACAAGTGCGCTCTCCTGTATTATCCCATAAACAGGTCACGTTGCGACACTTGACATAACTCTCTCTCAGAAAATCCAATTGAGGTCAGACCTGTCAGGATGGAAAGATAACAGGCCGAGCTATCTCAGAAAACTTTTTCAGAGGCCGAAGGTCAAACAGTGACACGTGGCACGCCGTACAAGTTCGCTCTCCTGTATTTTCCAAAAACAGGTCACATTGCGACATTTGGCATAACTCTCTCTCAGAGAATCCAATTGAGGTCAGACCTGTCAGGATGGAAAGATAACAGGTCAGGATATCTCAGGAAACTTTTTCACACCCTGTGGATCAAAAATTTCAGAGTTACACCAGAAACAATCAGGTACATATTTCTGTCAAAACAGAATTATTTTTCGGTACCTTCATTCATGACTTCCGGAATTTAGGGCTTTGGAGAAAGTTGGAATTTTTGTAATCAGAGACCACGGCTGGATGCTACTCATCAAAATAGAAATTTAGAGACCAAGATCAGAATTTTTTGGTTGGGCAGAAGGCCGGGCTTGATTAGACCCTAGTTCGGGACTTTGATCAGAAAAGCGGAAAATTAGGGCTTCTGTAAAAAATGGGAATTTTTGAAATCTGTGACCACGGCTGGAAGCTCCTCAGAAAAATAGAAGCTTAGAGCTTTGGATCAAACTTTTTGATGGGGCAAAAGAGTGGGATTCATCAAACCCCAGTTCAGGGTCACGTCCAGTGAATCCGAAAGTTTCAAAGGCAAAATTGAGGAGTAAAACTTTGCAGTTTTCAAATTCTGAATATATCAGTTTGATCAGCTCATCAAGGTCCAGTTCTTGCAAATCAAGTGGATAGGGTTAATCCTAGAAGAAGATGGATTGGTCACCTACATAAGTGAAGGAGTTCATGTTTCAGAGGGAGATGAGGCTAAGGCTTTACATAAGGAGATTACAAGTGATCTCGACAGGTATGACTCATCGAGGTATGTTTTGAGATTTGTTCATGATTAAGTTTATGGTATGTTTGTCTTCATGTTATTACAGTTAGTACAATCTTGATTTTAGATTTGTTGTATCACCTTAACAAAATTATGAATGCATGATAGAAGATATTCATTGGTTAGGGTGTTGACACTTATGATTGTACTAATGCATTATGGTGTTGTGTGAGGTTGAGGTTGTCTGCTAACAAGATACAGGTACATCACAAAAGACAAATCAGGCTCCATGACCATGAAAACATGAAGACAAAGAGTCATCCATAATCTTTGTTCTACTTACGAGGTATGTATGACTTTGTTATATTATGCTTAACCTATGAGACATGCAGGTTCTAGCTCAGGATCTCTAAATCATTGAAGAGATTGTTTAGGTATGTTGTACATAACCAAGTAGGTATACTAATCCAGGTATGTTTCCCATGAATCTTACCTTGTGTTAGGATCCCTTATATACGTATACTTGGAATGATTGGTTATGCTTATTCATAAAGTTAGTAATCAAGGGATTATGCATATTATATCTTTTATCAATGATATGCATGAGTAAAAGAAGACTTCCTTGAAATCTTGAATACTAATGTTTATTAACTATAATCATGACTATACGTTTTCAAGATTATTTAGTACTATAATGTTTTGATAGCATTTAGAATATACTAATGAGTGTATGTTTGTGTATGAGATCATGAGGATGACTCTTGAGCATGCACAGTGGTACAGAATGAATAGAAGTTCAAAAGACATACAGAAGATCAAGCGGGAGGCAACCACACAAACATAAAAGATAAGTATTTGAGTTGTTATTTGAAATAGTAATAATATTGCCTACAATAGGTTGTATGCATATTTGTATTCCCATAATATATAATGCTGAGTGTAAACATTCATAGAGCATTGAACATTATACTACTAATGTGCATATGATTGACAAGTTGGACAAACATTCCATTATTGCTTGTCTAGAATGAAACCTCTTTGCTGACATGCCGAGAGCTGTGCACACTCTCGATAGTATGTTCTGGTAGAGATGGAAGGCATCTAGATAGCCACTGTATGCATACAGGATATGGGAAAGTGTTGTGCCAAAGTATTGGTCAAGATAGTTGCATAACTATGTAAATGATATCTGTATGCATAATAGGTTATCATGTCAATATGATTTGATGATTATGAAGTATTACTAATCCTGTACTTATTTTTGATTTGTAGGAAAGATCATGATGAATGATGAACACTGAACAAGCAATGGATGTTCAACAAAAGATTTACAAATCAAATGATAGAAGGCTTTTGGCTAGAAGATTCTCTTAGAAAAGAGAAAGAGAATCATGATGAGATGTTTGTTCCAATTGGATAGATAAAACCATTCTCTTAATAGTGTAATCAAAGAAGAAGTGTGTTTTAGGTTCTGTATGGGTACCTAGGATCGATAATAATTTGATAAGCTTAATGATCACCATGGGTGATGTGGATCTCAACCTTTGCTACAAGGTTGAATATGATACACATATGACATGGATGCAAGAAGGAACTCACCACAGAGTTCGAATGATATTGAGGTTCATTTCAGTAGACCCATCTAACGAGAGATGGCACAGATAGTTATGCAGAAGATCATTCAATGCAGAAATGAAAAATGAAAGATCTCAAATTGATGCTTTACTTCCTAGGTCTGGAAGTATGGCAAGGCTCAGAAGGAATATTTCTCAACCAGGGAAAGTATGATGAGAAATATGACTTGAGGTGTTGGAATGGCCACTCTTATGGATTCCAACTTGAAGCTGTTAGGGGATAACTCATCAGAGTTAGTGGATATAACTCTGTACAGTCAAATTATTGGGTCTTTGATATATCTAACATATACTAGGTTAGATATATGCTTTGTTATGAACACCTTGAGTTAGTATCTAGTGGAAACTAGATGTGTTTACCTGATAGTTGCAAAGTATGTGATGAGGCACATAAAGGACACGATAGAATTTGATCTATGCTATCTTGAAGATCATGACTTCAGATGGCTATTCAGATTCTGTTTGGGCAGGAAGTGTATCAGACAAGAAGAACACTTCGAGAGGATGTTATTGTCTGGGATTAGCCATGATCTCGTGGTTTAGCTGGAAGCAGTCTAGTGTGGCTCTCAGCACAAGCGGAATATATGGCTGCTTGCTCTGCTAGTTGTGAAGAAGTTTGGCTTT
This sequence comes from Larix kaempferi, assembly GCA_027924585.1. Lineage (NCBI taxonomy): Eukaryota > Viridiplantae > Streptophyta > Pinopsida > Pinales > Pinaceae > Larix > Larix kaempferi. The sequence continues at coordinate 8,838,758 of BSBM01000487.1, forward strand.
AGGATTGTTTGACTTAGAGATAGAACCAACTGAGATCCTATGTGATAATTAGAGTTGTATCAAGATGACATAGAATCTAGTGTTCCATGATAAGTCAAAGAACATAGGGAACTAACAAGATATGACACAGAAAGGAACTCTAAAAGTTTGATTTTGTAACAGGTTACCGTTGTACTAACCAAGCCTCTACGTCAAGTGAAGAAGTTACCAACCAAACCTCTGTCTCGAGTGAAGTTTGAATACTTCCGAGACAAGCTTGGTGTAGTTCAAAAGGACCCTCCTCGAAAGGGGGAGTAGTATAGTCACTCTGATGAGATTGTCTCATCAAACAACAAGGTCGTTGATGAGGTAACCTGTTCTCTACACTCAGTTAATTAGAAATAGTTAGATTTAGGACTATTTTATTTTCATTCAGTTTTACTTATACATAATTTTGATGATAGATGTATTAGTAAGAATACATACTAGATGTATACATGATTTTGATGTTAGATGTATACATGATTTTGATGATAGATGTATTAGTGAGAATACATGCTAGATGTATACATGCTTTTGATGTTAGATGTATACATGATTTTGATGATAGATGTATTAGTAAGAATACATGCTAGATGTATACATGCTTTTGATGTTAGATGTATACATGATTTTGATGATAGATGTATTAGTGAGAATACATGCTAGATGTATACATGCTTTTGATATTAGATGTATACATGATTTTGATGATAGATGTATTAGTGAGAATACATGCTAGATGTATACATGCTTTTGATGTTAGATGTATACATGATTTTGATGATAGATGTATTAGTAAGAATACATGCTAGATGTATACATGCTTTTGATGTTAGATGTATACATGATTTTGATGATAGATGTATTAGTGAGAATACATGCTAGATGTATACATGCTTTTGATATTAGATGTATACATGATTTGATGATAGATGTATTAGTGAGAATACATGCTTTTGATGACAGATGTATACATGCTTTTAGATGTATTAGTAAGAATACATGCTTTTGATGTATGATGTATACATGCTGTTGATGCTAGATATTGATTATGTACTTGTATGGATGAGGATACTTGTACTTGTATTGATGAGAATACAAATTGAGGGGATTGGATCATCCCTGGACTTTCAGTCCTAAAGAGAGCCGTAGACGTGAGGTCTCCGAGAATGAAGTCCTTAGTGGACAGTTGAGGGGATTGGATCATCCCTGGACTTTCAGTCCTAAAGAGAGCCGTAGACGTGAGGTCTCCGAGAATGAAGTCCTTAGTGGACAGTTGAGGGGATTGGATCATCCCTGGACTTTCAGTCCTAAAGAGAGCCGTAGACGTGAGGTCTCCGAGAATGAAGTCCTTAGTGGACAGTTGAGGGGATTGGATCATCCCTGGACTTTCAGTCCTAAAGAGAGCCGTAGACGTGAGGTCTCCGAGAATGAAGTCCTTAGTGGACAGTTGAGGGGATTGGATCATCCCTGGACTTTCAGTCCTAAAGAGAGCCGTAGACGTGAGGTCTCCGATAATGAAGTCCTGAATGAACAGGCAGGGGATTGTATCGTCCCCGGACTGAGGTCCCAGAATAGAACCGTAGACTGGGTCTCCGATAATGAAGTCCTGAATGAACAGGTAGGGGATTGTATCGTCCCCGGACTGAGGTCCCAGAATAGAACCGTAGACTGGGTCTCCGATAATGAAGTCCTGAATGAACAGGTAGGGGATTGTATCGTCCCCGGACTGAGGTCCCAGAATAGAACCGTAGACTGGGTCTCCGATAATGAAGTCCTGAATGAACAGGTAGGGGATTGTATCGTCCCCGGACTGAGGTCCCAGAATAGAACCGTAGACTGGGTCTCCGATAAATGAAGTCCTGAATGAACAGGTAGGGGATTGTATCATCCCCGGACTGAGGTCCCAGAATAGAACCGTAGACTGGGTCTTCGAAAAATGAAGTCCTGAATGAACAGGCAGGGGATTGCATCGTCCCCGGACTGAGGTCCCAGAATTGATCCGTAGACTGAAGTCTCCGAGAACTGAAGATTGGATTGTATCATCCATGGACCTATGTCCTAAAAGGAGCAGGATTGATCATCCTAGGAATATGATCGTATGATGATGATAATGATGACGATGCTGATGATCGTGTGATGACGATGCTGATGATCGTGCTGATGACGATGCTGATGATCGTGTGATGACGATGCTGATGATCGTGTGATGACGATGCTGATGATCGTGCTGATGACGATGCTGATGATCGTGTGATGACGATGCTGATGATCGTGCTGATGACGATGCTGCTGATTGTGTGATGACGATGCTGCTGATCGTGTGATGACGATGCTGCTGATCGTGTGATGACGATGCTGCTGATCGTGTGATGACGATGCTGCTGATTGTGTGATGACGATGCTGCTGATCGTGTGATGACGATGCTGCTGATCATGTGATGACGATGCTGCTGATCGTGTGATGACGATGCTGCTGATCGTGTGATGACGATGCTGCTGATCGTGAGATGACGATGCTGCTGATCGTGTGATGACGATGCTGCTGATGGTGTGATGACGATGCTGCTGATCGTGTGATGACGATGCTGCTGATCGTGTGATGACGATGCTGCTGATCGTGTGATGACGATGCTGCTGATCGTGTGATAACGATGCTGCTGATCGTGTGATGACGATACTGTTGATCGTGATGTTGATGTTGATGTTGACATTGATGTACCAGTAACTGTTTGAGTTACTGATGAAGACAAATTGAAGAAAGCTTCCAATGATTTATAGATGTATCATGTATGATGTTGATGACTCCTTGCTCGAGCAGATGTTGTTATAATATCCTTCTCGTTAAGGGGGAGTGTTGAGATATTGTAACTTCAAAGAATATTATATTTGTACTTTATTATTCTGGAGATGTTTCATTCCTCCATGAAGATCTTATTGTATATCCGGAGATGTTTATTCCTCCGTCGGAATGTGGTAACTCGGGTTATTAGACTTCCCTAGTAGGGGTCGGCCCTGTATGTGTTATGTGGGTCATAGGTTTATTAGACCACCCTAGAGGGGTCGGCCCAGTTAGTTGTAGTGGGGTATTTAACCTATTGGTTAAATACGAGCCTACGTGTACTTGTGTAAAATACACATCAGAGTAGTGTATAAATAGAGGAGGTGTGTTCCTCATTACACACACTCACTCTCACTTGAGAAAGGCGCACTTGTGGAGGAGAGGTCTGCTATTGTGGAGAAGGAGCTTATGCTCAGGGTTTGCATCTTTGTATATTGCTGGTCATCTATATTGAGGAAGCTTTGCTGGGTTTTCTACCCCATGAGGGTTTCCCAGGATAAATCTCTGTCTCTTGTGTTTATGCTGTGCTTGTTGTTTCTTCAGTGATCCTGTATATGCTATTATTGTGAAATGGAATGTAATGCTGCTATTTTCTGTCTTAGCATATTGAATTCTAACAGACACTGTGCATTTGGCCTGTACCGAGTCGCCCCATACGAAAAACCGTTGTGGACGCGTGTCCATCGCACAGTTATTCAGGGCCCGCGAAGTGGTTTTCCCATACCATTTTTTAGGGACCCTAAAACCATCAAAGATAACACGACAGTTTTATGAAATGCCTTGCGTCAAATGGGGAGGTCGGACATGGAATGGTGCCCATGCTTAAAAGTTTCATCCTTTAGGGGCACTGATCTCGAGGGATCCTAGAAGAAGATCGATGGTCATTCGAGTGTCAGGGTTGGACAGTTGCATGAATTTTATCATGATTGGCCATCGCCTGAAGTAAAACCACCCCTTCCACATGGCGGTCTCAGGATTACTCAGGGTTTGTAAAGCGGGTTTCCTAAACCACTTTTTGGGGTCCTTAAAACCACTGATGGTTTATGTCTTATCAGCCTTCGCCATCACTTGGAAGTAGTGCCCCTCAGTACTTATTACTACCGTCATCTCCGTACGAGCTACAAGATTCTCTCAACACACAAATATCGAAAGGGTAATCGTGTAATTATTACTACAGTACAGGATCACTCACCGAGGATAGTTCAGGCAGCTCTATAAAGACTCCACGAGCTAGCCTATTTTGTATTTCAAAGCTCATGCGCTTCACCGGTCCGGAGCGTGAAGCCGAAGACATGTAGATTGTTTAGGATTGATTAATTCAAAAGCTAAGTGACAAGGGTTCCCAATGGTGCATTTCATCTCAAGAGGAGGCTCACCAGGAGAACTGAGGATTCGGATTACCAACGTCCATGAACAGCCTATGGATGCACACTCGCAGACAATCAGACAGGAGAAACCCGAGGTCTCACCCGAGATGTCTATGGAGAGTTCATCTATTTCATCAGTTCAAAGGGAGATGGGCCTTCTGTATGAAGGAACACGGAAGAAGGGGATATGCTGGTCCCAGCGAAGGACAATCAAATGGTGAATCAATAGCACCTGAGAAGTTCTAATGAAGCAATGAAAGAATCGGGTCATGTTCCACTACTCGACATCAGAGTTAAGATTTTGTCCCGTGAAAAGAAAGGTCTGAGAGAAAAGGGCTTGGATGGGATGGAATAAATAGATAGCATAGGTCTGCAAAACAACATTCTTCAACAGTATGGTCGCATCTACATCTTCATGGGGCCGTAGGTGGTCCAGCAATTGTTAAAAAGGATCTCAATAGCTCTGAAAGACGTTAGGTCGTTGATACCTTATAATTTAAGGTGATGCAAACTTTGTCAATCCGGATGTACTACTTTGCTAGCAAAGTGGTCTCAGGTCACAGTCATAAGATAGCCAGTAATTTTCCGTATGACTGATATTGTAACGAACTCTGTTAGGGAGTACAAACAGAAAAACTTAAAGCTGTTGAGTTGTAACTAATTGTACCAATTTATGTTTTAGATAGTAGGAGGGCTATATATATCCAAATAGGCAATAGCCAAAGGGTCGGCTCTCTTTTGTAAGAAGTATCACTTCATATATTGGATAGTTGATCAATACAGAAAGAGAAATACTTTTGCCATATCTTGGAGCATTTATGGATTCAAAGTTTTAATGTGATCAGTTTGTTCTTTCTCTCATTTCTCATCCCTTCCATGTATGTATGATCAACAGAGTAGTTCTCAGCTTAATATGAGAGCATTTGCTTAATTTTGTTTCTTCTAAATTGTTAGTAATTGAAGTATTCATGCTAATTGATTTGGAGGTGATATCCTTGTATTATCCAGTGGCAGTTCTGTGTTCGTCTTGGTAGGAGTGTTGAATTCCTCTTTCAGGCTCAATATTTCATTCTTTAAATGTAGGATAAAGATTTACTTCTACAGTACCTTTATCTTATGCCATTTCATTTTTCATTAGCTACTCTAAGTTTGGTTTATGGCACATTGGAATACTGCTCGTTTATATTTCAAGATTGGAATTCCACAATTACTTTCTGTCAAGTTGTGTTTCAATTCAGTGAAAAATTCAGAAGTTACTATTGATGCCCAAGCACAGTTCTAAAGACATCCTTAGAACGTCTCTGGGAGTAACATATTTTTTGGCGTCGTTGCCAAGCAACGCAATCAAGAAGATAAATCTTCCCTGGGTATAACGAAAAAATCATACGCTCTTAGTTTCATGGTGGATGAAAGTGAGTTGAAGGTTGTTATCTACCTGGCGACTCCACAGTAAGCAAACCTGGCTTCTGGACGAAGACACACTAACCAAAACCCAAGCCACAAAGAATTTGTGGCCCTAGAAGACTCAATTTCTTGGAGACATAGATTTGGTAGATTCTAGTCTACCTTGCCAGGCTATCAACGAACTGTCGCTTCCCCTCCGTTTTTCCCCCAATTCCATCCATCTGAGTTCATTGTCCAAACCCCTAAGCAAGAACCATTTTCCCAAGACCCTCACACTCCTTGTGTTGGTCCTAGTTTCCAAAGAATCCCTGCGGTGAGTGAAGAATTCGTCGCTCACACTAATCCACCCAAGTATTTCGTTACCTCACAGGAAAATATTTTGAACGCCCGCTACCTCATCTCAGGAGGAGGAGGCGGAGGACCACCTCCACCACCACCCAGAACACCCAGATGGGTGGCAAGCCGTCATGGACCTCTGCAATTTCCTACTCCCGTGAATGATATGCCTACCCATTATCTGAATTTGTTACCAAAATACGATGGCAACAAAGGAACATCTGTTGAGGATCATGTGGGCCAGTTTCAATATTTCATGGACAATATCTTGGTTGAGCACGATGATGTATTCATGCGAATATTTGCTCAGTCATTAGAAGGAGAGGCCAGAAAATGGTTCAGATCTTTACCTAACGCCTCCATTAGTACTATGGAGATTTTGGAAACCACGTTCGTCAAGAAATGGGGATTTAAACGTGATAGCCTCTATTATTTAACGAAATTCTTTGCTTTAAAGAAGAGCAGCTCAGAGAACGTGGTCGATTTTACAACAATATTTAACAATTTGTATTTCAGGATTCCTTAGGACATTCGTCCTACAGAAGCAGCAGCTTGAGTTACTTACATGGTTGATTTCCCTTCAGATTTTGCTATAACGCTAAGGGAAAGAAGACCAGTCTCGCTTAGTGACATGCAGGATGATGCCATAGACGTTGAGGGAAATATGAGAGCCAGAGGAAAAATTAAAATGACCAGTGACATAGAATCAAAGGACAAGGGAAAGGCCAAAGAGGAAGGAATTTATTTAGAAACAAGATATTCTCAAGAGGCAAAGATTGATGAGATGACCCGCATTATCAAGAACTTGTAAAATAAAGTTACTAGGATGGAATTAGAGAGTAGTAGCCCCAACAGACAGACACTTGTTCGTCCTCCTAATCAATTCAGGAGACTATTTAATCTGAAAATGGCATATAGAGAAAAGAGAAATGAGGAGCAGCCGTTAAGACCTTCTATTCATGAGAAGGAAAATAATCTAATTGGAATCATAGCAGAGGAAGAGTATGAAGAGTTTTATGAACAGTTAAATTGGATGGAAGAAGACTCACACCTCATGCACCTTACCAGAGAAGATTTTGAAACTTTACTCTTGTGTGAAGAAATAGACCTAGATCTCCTTGAATCCCAAAATAATGACCAATTCCTTGACGATGGTCTCGTTTTCCATAGTGCTCATCCAGATAAATATCAAGGAAAGTATGACTTGAGACTGAGGCCGGAGGTAATGAATAAACAGAGCGGATGTCCTAAGAAGTCCCCAAGTAAGCTAGCTCAAGCGAAGTCTCCTCAAGCACCCCTCTTATTCAAAGTAAATAACCTCCCCAAAGACAAAGAAGCCAAAGCCATAGTCTCATATTGTCCGAGTCAACCAGGCATAAGCCCCCATAAGAGAGTCGAACCAACCCCCAGAGAAGGATACGCTTCTTTCAGTCTAGAACAAGAGCTGAACAAATTGAAAATAGTCATTCCCTTGACTGAGTCGATAAGAAATCCTGTGTACCAAGGCCAGATTGATAAGATGCTACACAGAGCCAAAAGCTTTGATCAACAAGATTCCATAAATCTGAACGATGAAGCCCTTGTTTTTCAGTGTGGCCCACACATTGACAATAAAGAAGAACCCACCACGCCATTTTATGTCACCCTGAACGTACATGAAAAGCTTCTTCATAATTGCATGTTGGATTCCAGAGCATCTCATAATCTAATTCCCAAGGTTATCATGGAACAGTTGGGATTGGAGATCACCAGGCCATATCATGATCTCTATAGCTTTGATTCGAGAAAGGTGAAATGCATAGGGATGATAAAGGACTTGGTGGTCACCCTTGCCCAGATACCAGCCAAAAGTGTAATGATGGACGTAGCAGTGGTAGATGTCCCAGCTAAATATGGCATGCTTATGTCAAGGAGCTGGGCTACAAATTTGGGAGGAACCATGCAAATGGATATGAAATATGCTACTTTACCCGTTTTTGCTGGAGAGACCAGGAGGTTATACAGAGAAGCTATGTTTTCCTATGTTATAAGCGACCAGGGCACTCCTATGAACTACCTTATATATGCGGCTGATGAGGACATGGGATGTTATAGGCTGTCATTGGGAGATCCAGCTAAAGGAGGAATTACACATATTCATGCGACTGAAAAAGTCATCGAGGACAGTAGAAACCATGTATGGAAGCTCTATTTTAATAGGGCATCAGCTAAAGAGGAATCTGGAGCAGCCACAGTACTTTCATCACCATTTGGGGATGAAGTGAGCCTGTCTTACAAACTGGATTTTGATACCACAAATAATGTCACCGAATATGAAGCGCTCATGCTTGGCCTCCGAGTGGCAAAAGACTTAAAAATCACCAAGCTAGTTGTCTTCAGAGATTCTGAGCTTGTGGTAAATCAAATAAGAAATGTTTATCAGACTAAACATCCAAGACTTAGAATGTATCGCAATCTAGATTGGGACCTCATTGAGAATTTCTTTGATGCCTTCAATATTACTTTCGTCCCTCGGGAAGAAAATCAACAAGCTGATGCTTTGGCCATGATGGCAAGTTCCTTTCATCCCCCCAAGAAGCCGAAGCTGAATTACGAGGTTGAAATGAGGTACCGTCCCTCCATTCCTGACAACATCAAGAGTTGGCAAGTTTTTGAGGATGACCAACAAATTAAGTGCTTCTTGCTACTTGTTGATGAATTCTCAAATACTAATATAGACGGCGGTTCTGGAGAAATAGGAGAAGGTAATTCAAAGTGGAGGATGTAGGAAGTTTTGGATTTATGTAGCAGATTGGTGGCCACAAGGTTCTACAACTAAAAAATAACTTCATCCCAAAAGGACTGGTACCACTAGAAGAGTTGTTCGACAAGAATGAAATTCCAATCAAACCAGTGTTGCATCCAACGATTGAGGCTGTGTAGGAAATAAATCTCGGCACCATAGAAGATCCCAAGTTTGTTAAACTCTCCCAGTCCCTCACAAGCGAGCAAGGGAAAAGGTATGAACTGTTATTCAAAGATTATGCACATGTTTTTGCATGGAAGTATGAATACCTCCGGACTTATGATACTACCATAATACAACATAGGATCCCCTTAAAGCCTAACGCCAAGCTGGTTAAGCAAAATTTGAGATAGGTGAATCCCATCCTGTTGCCAGTGATCGAAAAAGAAGTGAGGAAACTTCTTGACACAAAAATCATTATCCCTTTAAGATATTCAGAATGGGAGGCTAACTTAGTACTGGTCAGAAAGAAAAATGGTGAGATACAGCTATGCGTCGACTTCAGGAATCTGAATAAATGCTCGCTGAAGGATAATTATCCCTTGCCCAAAATGGATCATATTCTGCAAAAGGTAGTTGGGTCAACTCAAGTATCTATGATGGATGGATTTTTGGGTTACAACCAGGTTGCAATGAATTTAGATGACAGGGAAAAAACAGCCTTCACTACACCATGGGGAACATTTATGTATGACAAGATGCCTTTTGGTATTATGAATGTTGGTGTGACATTCCAAAGGGCCATGGACATAGAATTCGTTGGTGAAAAGGAAAATTTCATTGTAATATATCTGGATGATATGACCATATTCTCTAAATATGACAAAGACCATTTTCAGCATCTAAAGCAAACCTTTGATAAGTGCAGGAAGTATGACATGTCCCTTAATCCCAACAAGTCCTTTTTTGAGTATGACGGAAGGAAAGCTGTTGGGACATATCGTTTGAAAAGATGGCATAAGGATAGACCCAAAAAGAGTGGTGGCTATCAAGTTGATTAAGCTCCCACGAAATCAAAAGGAGGTACAGTCTTTCATTGGTAAAATATTTTTTTTACAGAGGTTTATTCCTAATTTTGCTGAAATATTAATGAAAGAAATTATTGACATGCTGAGATAAAATGGACCATAGTTCCAAGGAACTCATTTAAACAGATAAAAGATTCCCTGGGAGAGGCACCTATTTTGACTAGCTCGAACTACACCAAGGATTTCTTAATTTTCTCCTTTGCCTCTAAGGTTACTATTGCAGCAGTCCTTTTGCAAAAAAATCAGGAAGGGCATGAACAACCCATTGCTTTCTTCACCCGAGCCTTGAGAGATGCAGAATTAAAATATAGCACCTTGGAAAAGTAGGCCTATGCTCTTGTTAAAGCACTCAAGTCATTCAGGAGCTACGTTTTGCATTCCAAGATCATCACTCATGTCCCGGAGGGGTACTATTAAAGATATCCTATGTCATCCTGATAGTGAAGGGAGAAGAGGAAAGTGGATTTCCAACATTCAAGAGTATGACATGGAGATTAAACCTACCAGGGATAATTTTAAGGACCCATACTTATTTAAAAGTGTATAAAACTTGGCGAATCTTACCAATTCTTAAAATGTCAACTATAAAATATTTGGCAATATTTTTCTAAAATTATTTCAATTTCTAAGGATTTTATATAGTTTATATAATAATTTGGCAATTTTTAGAGTGAAAAAAGTTTATCCCATCAAAATTGGGCGAAATGGGGCTTTAAAAAATACAAATTGGCGAATCATTTTTTGGAAAAAAACATGGAAAAATAGCCAATGGGCTGAATTTTGCCCCTAAAATTATCCTTGAAACCTACAAAGTTGGTAAAAGGGTAGGGATTGGCTAAGCTGCTCACTGAATCCAATTACCAAGCCCTTGAGATCAATTTGATAGACCAACTACTCGGTTTGGAAAACGAGGAAGGACAGCAAAACCTTCCTGACCAATTCACTGAGAAGTTTCTAAGATCAGAGTGGTATAGGGATATAGCTTACTATCTACAACATCTTAGTCACCCACCTGAGATGGAGAAATCTAAGATAAGAGCTCTTAAACTCAGAGCAGTCAAGTACTATGCTTTGGATGGCTACCTTTTCTGGAAAGACCCACTTGGCATCTTGCTTAATTGTATTGTGTAAGAAGAGACAGAGGGCATAATTACTGAGTTTCACAAAGGAATGTGTGGAGGGAATCATGCATGGAGGGTGACTACTCATAAAATATTGTGAGCAGGCTATTTATGGCCTACTCTATTTGCTGATGCAAGCAAGATCGTTAGGGCATGCAAAGAATCTCAAATGATCGTTGGAAAGCAAAATCTGCAACCGTTACCTCTCAGACCCATCCGGGTGGAAGCACCTTTCCAATAGTGGGGTCTCGATTTTATTGGAGAGATAAATCCCCATTCTAGTGGCCAACACCGATGGATCCTTACGGCCACTGACTTCTTCACGAAGTGGATAGAATCTATTCCCACTAGGAATGCGAGCGACTCGGTTATAATAAATTTCTTGGAAGACAATATTCTGGCAAGATTTGGGTGTCCAAGGAAAATACTTACAGACAACGCTCCTGCTTTCAAATCATACAAGATAATGAGCTTTTGCCAAAATTATAATATTGAACTGATTCATTCAACCACGTACTACCCATAGGGAAATGTCCTTTCCAAGTCTTCGAATAAGAGCTTGGTGAATATTATCAAGAAGATGCTCAGTACAAACAAAAAAGCTTGGGACTCCCAATTGAAGTTTGCATTATGGGCAGACAGAATTAGCATCAAACGGGCCATAGGCACCTCGTCATTTCAGTTGGTTTACAAAAAAGAAGTTGTCCTCCTGATTCAGTTGGGTATCCCAGTAATGAAGCTGCTACAACTAGAAAGAGAAGGGTGAGATGATATGGAAAGAAGAATTCATCAATTGATAGAAATTCAACAAGTCAGAGAACAACTGGATGACTCCACTAAGATTCACCAAGACAAGATAAAAGCAATTTTTGACCGAAGGGCTATTGCTCGAGATTTTCAGCATGGAGACCTTGTGCTAAAATGGGATGCCAGAAGAGAGCCGAGGTATAAACATGGGAAGTTCGACAACTTATGGTTGGTCCCTTTTAAAGTTATCATGGTCCAAGACAACAACACATATGAGCTGGCCCAACTTAATGGTGAAACTTTTGGGAACCCTATGAATGGGAGATTCCTAAAGCATTTCTTTTACTACTAATTCCTTTCTGCCACTTTGTGAATGGATCCGATGTACCATATTTGTAACATTTCTCGTTTCCCCTTTGTTTTTATTTTTGAAATCATAATCAGTTTTGTTACCTATTTTCTGATGATTTCTCTGTAGCTCTATTTTTGGCAAGCACATATGACTCCACAACCTAATGAACTAAAGGAACTAGTCTATTGTTCTCAACCTCTCCCAGGAGGAAGAGGTTGTCCCTGCTAAAGTTGATGTTAGTGATATTATCATCCAGAGGCAGGATCGACACCGGATTCCAAAGTTATCTCGGAAGTAGAATTCAGAGCAGTAAAATGACGTAGGCAGAGTGGAAGAATAGTGTGCTATAGCGGCCGAAGGGAACAACAGGAACCCAGAGTAGTAGTCGATGGAGAGAATTATTGAATGGGCACAGTCAGGACCCATTGACATTGCGCATTTGGCGTGTCCCAAGTCGCCCTGGAAAAAAAACCCTCGCGAACCTGTGTCCATCTCACAGTTATTCACGGCCCACGAGGCAGCTTTCCCAAACCATTTTTTAGGGACCCTGAAACCATCAAAGCTAGCATGCCAGTTTTATGAAATGACTAGCGTCAAACGGGGAGTTTGGAAATGGAATGGGGTCCATGCTTAAAAGTTGCATCCTTTAGGGACACTGATCTTGAGGGATCCTGGCAGAAGATCGATGGTCATTCGAGTGTCAGGGTTGGATAGTTGCAAGAATTTTATCACGATTGGCCATCCCCTGAAGTAACACCACCCCTTCAACGTGGTGGTCTCAGGATTACTCAGGGGACTTAAAGTTGGTTTCCTAAATCACTTTTTGGGGGTTCTGAAACCACTGATGGTTTCTATCTTATCATCCTCCGCCGTCACTTGGAAGTAGCGCCCCTCAGTACTTATTACTACCACCGTCTCCATACAAGATGCAAGCTACTCTCAACACGCAAAGACCGAAAGGGTAATCATGTAATTATTAATACAGTACATGCTCACTCACCGAGGATAGTTCAGGAAGCTCTATAAATACTTCACGAGCTGGCCTATTTTGTATTTCAAAGCTCCTGCACTTCACCGGTATGGAGTGCGAAGCCGAAGACACATAGATTGTTCAATATTGACTAATTCAAAAGCTAAGTGACAAGGGTTCCCAATGTTGCATTTCATCTCAAGAGGAGGCTCACCAGGAGCACTGAGGATTCAGACGACCAATGTCCATGAACATCCTGCAGATGCACACTCGCAAACAATCAGACAGAAGAAACTCGAGGTCTCACCCGAGATGTCTATGGAGAGTTCAACTATTTCATCAGTTCAAAAGGAGATGGGCCTTCCATATGCAGGAACACGGAAGAAAGGGATATGCCAGTCCCAACGAAGGACTATCAAATGGTGAAGCAGTAGCACCTGAGCAGTTCTAACGAAGCAATGACAGAATCAAATCCTGTTCCATAGCTCAGCATCAGAGTTAAGCTTTTGTCCCGTCGAAAGCAAGGTCCGGGAGCAAAGGGATTGGACGGGATGGAAGAAATAAGTAGCAGAGGTTTGCAAAACAACATTCTTTAGCGGTATGGTCACATCTACATCTTCATGGGTCGTAGGTGGTCCAACAAGTGTTAAAAAGGTTCTTGATACCTCTAAAAGATGTTACATCGTTGATACCTTATAATTTAAGGTGATGCGAACTTCGTCAAGCTGGACATACTACTTTGCTATCAAAGTGGTCCCGGGTCACGGTCATAAGATAACCGGTAATTTTTCGTATGACTGATATTGTAACAAACTCTGTTAGGGAGTACAAACAGAAAAACTTAAAGTTGTTGAGTTGTAACTGATTGTAACAATTTCTGTTTTAGATAGTAGGAAGGCTATATATAGCCAAATAGGCGGTAGCCAAAGGGTCGGCTCTCTTTTGTAAGAAGTATGACTTCATATATTGGATAGTTGATCAATACAGAAAGAGAAATACTTTTGCCATATCTTGGAGCATTTATGGATTCAAAGTTTTAATGTGTTCAATTTATTCTTTCTCTTGTTTCTCATCCCTTCCATGTATGTATGATCAACAGAGCAGTTCTGAGTTTAATATGAGTGCCTGCCAAATCTAGGCAAGACCACTACTCTGCATGTGGACAATAGTCTAGTATTCACATTCTTAAGAGTTGAAATTGAATTGTTTGCTACATATCCAATTGATCTCCGAGCTATTCTAATCATTTTTAAAAAAAATACTTATGATTTTGACCAAATCCAAACAGTGGTACTGCAGGGTCTGACTTAAACTTCTATAATGCTATAGTTGGGTGATGATCGCTTCCATTAGAGGGGCACTTTTACTTCTTGCATCCATATGCAGTGCCACCCAATCCTTCTTGGATTAAAAACAAAAACAATGTATCCAAGTTATTAATGGATTGAGTAGCATTGAAAATCAAGAGTTTTGAATAGTCGGAGCCTCCCAATCTACTGATTGTCATGTAGGAGAAATGGACATATTGACTACTGAAAATTCCCTCCATTTTCTGCTCTAGAATAGAAACAGTCAGGCCCAAAAAGTGCATCTTCTACTGGCTGTTTAAACTTTAGAATGCCAATGTATGCCCCAAAAATAGTTGCCACAAAGTCCTTATGCTACATGTTGCACCTGTAGTCAAAGACATTTCCATTCTTGCACTCACAGGGTAGTAATTGAGGGGAATTGAGCCTATTTTTCTTCAGAAGATCTTTCAGGATGAAAATAGTAGAGTTAAAGAACACTTCCCACATCTAATGGATTTTCTGTAATAGGAAACCATTCAAGTAAGTGCAGTTCACTCTCTCATTTTAGTAATGTTGGTTTAAAGGTCTTGATTACTATTTAATAAGTGCCTCAAGAGTCACATTTGATATGTGAACCCAACATGCTTTAGTGTCATATATTTCTTATACAAGAGACGCTTGAAGGAAGACCCAGAAGATTCATTCTTATGAGGTTAAACAATTCCTTCAACTTACATGACTAAGGAGATATCTTGAGTGCAAGAAACCTTATTGCTCTTTTTTTGAGAGATTCTTCCTGAGAAATCAGATGATCTTCTACAGGAATAGCAGCAGCCTCTACTTGTAATAGTTTCATACTCTCATGATATTACTGTAATATTCTTTTCTACAATACTGTTTGAGATCCTCCCAACCTGCTCACATCCTTTGAATTTGAAATATGATCACGATCCTCCTCTGTTTTTACAAGAATTCTGTGAAAACCTAATTGTGGTTAAAATATATCAATTTTTGGCACTTGACCCTCACAGTAAACAATTTTTTCAGTAGATTGGATGGTATACATTCTTTGAGAAATTACAATGGCACAATGAAGGTGTACCGTGTGACCAAGGAATTTGCTTTGAATTTTGACGGGGCCTGTGCTAATGTTAGAGGATTTTCATGGATCAATTTAACTAAAGAAAAATCCCATCATTAGTGTTTTAACTTTAAAAGTTGTCTAAGGAGTGATGACCAGAAATTCATCTTTTGGATGGCAAACGTATCTGAAAAGCTTATCAATAAACCCAACTTTGAACTTTTCAGAAATTAGATTCAGGCGTTATCCATCTTGATTAGTTACTTATGGGGATCAAAGTTTTTTGATATTGGGATCCAGAGCATGAGCTAGGATAACAGTCAACACTTTTCGCTATTGTATGTTCCAGGGTAACTTTTAAAGGCATTTTTCAGGTCCTTATCTATAGTATATCTAGGAACCAAATCAGGAAGAAAGAACAAAGTTATAGTACTCCATGCAATGATTTGATTGACCTACAAGCATCAAATCCTATGCCAAACAATGTACTATACTCTATTTTATTTGGTCAAGTGTGATTACTTGGTTTCCTACTTAAAAATACTTGTGGGAGTTCTTCCATATAAACCTAGCAACAATTGTTTCTAGGAAAGAATACTGAGGGGCAATTGCTTTGAGTGGTTTTTTCTCAGCCTTCTGCTTCACTAGAATAGGATGGAGGAACAACAAATGAGCTTTTCCAAAATATTATATAAAACATGAAAGCTTCAACAAAGGGGAAATGAGGGAAAATTTCTAATCCACTTTTTTATCAGGAAAAAAATTAGAAATTGGTCAACAAGGTCTTGGTTCGATGGTAAAGTGGGGGTGTTTCATACCCCACACCAAGGATCAAATCCCCAATAGAAATTTTTTTCCCCTTGTAGCTGTTATAGCCATGCAAGTGGGTTGTTTCATGTGGCTAGGGTCAGGGGAAAGTCCTCGGAAATTTTGGTGGAATAAATACCCTCCAGGCTCCACCCATGGTATCTCACTGAAGGGATTCTTTTTAGTGTTTTAAGATAGCTACATTCCATTTTAAGAATCCTGTAATGGGAAAGGGCCTGCCGCCTGCTTGCCAAAGTGATAATCAGAAGCATCTTGTAAAAATAATGGCAATAATGTCATACATACTGAAAAAGATACCATCATACAGAAATGTTGCATTTGTTTTAGAAATTCCTTAGAAGCTTTGTTGTCATGTCTTTGAATTGCCAACTACTTGGAATGTAGGTGCTAAAGTTTGAATTATCTTGTGTTATACCAGACCATCCTTCAATGGTTGTTATTTAGTTGATCATCAAGATTGGTGTGTGGCCTTAAAGATCAAAATTTGCATTAAAAATTTGCAAAATAGGACATGCTTCAGTTACTTTAAAAAAGAAGCTATGTTTTGAATGGTATATTTCACATCAAACTCTAACCAAATCAAGGGGACCATGGAACATTCCCACATCATTAATTTTGATTTTTTGAGTGATAGATATACTCCCTAATATAAGTTCGATAGGAAAAAGGAAAACACAGAACTGGCTGAATTAGTTCAATGCAAAAGTTGATATCCAGACTGAAGTAGGCCATAGAATTTAATCTCAGGTGAAAGGATAATCCTTGAAATCATTCCCTCTTATGGTGCTCTACCTCCAAAAGTTAAAATCATATCCAAATGAAACCGTGAAAATGTCCAGCTTTGTTCTTTGCCTCCCAAGGTGTGCCCTTCATATGTAGCTGCTTCACATGTCAGGTACTTAATAAACTTCCCTTCATTTATTGAAATTATGTTTGAACTCTTCTATTGATTCACCTTTCGCTCCGTGGACAAAAATCATTAACATATATTCACTTTGTTGTTGTAGAAAGGCCCACTAGTTGGCATACCATCTTGCTTTTTGTGCTTGGCAAGCAAAAAATTGTCATTCCAGAATCCAAGTTGTTGTGACCATTTCTCTTAAAAGTTATAATTTCCTACAATGATCAATTTGCATGTTTGGTGGCTTAATCCATTAATATGATTTGTATTTCAGCATGCTAAAACTTCATGTGAATTACCTTTTAAGTTCAACTTGAACTCTCATAGTGTTTATAACTGTAAAATCTAAAACCAAAGCACCAATGCAGGAGATAGCTGGCAGATATTGGGATGGTTATTTGCAGATATACCACTTTAAGAAGCATTGATCAGTGATCATATTTCTTAATGTCTCCTACAAAGTAGTAGTTGAATTTCTAACGAACAAGATTAGTCATAGTAGTGCATTTACAATTTCTACATAATCCAATTCTTCAAGCTTCTTCAAGCTATGAGGATGGGTATCGATTGAGAAACCGAGATAAAATTTTCCCTCTTCACAGAGTTTATACCTTGAGAAATTCCCAACAATAATGGACTGTTAAAGTATATTTGACGAAAACGAATTCATCTATGGTGATAACATCCTACAGGATGTAAAACGATTTTAGAAAATGAAAATATGGTTGAACAAAAATCTTGCTAGTTTGGACTTTCTAAAGAGATGGAGATATTACAATGTTTTCTCTTGCAAGGAACAAACAAAGAACATAGATTAGAAGAATCCCTAGCAGATAATTAGAGGAATATTAGCTCTGAAGTTTTATGTTTTACTCAAAATTTAAAAGGTTTCAGCCCCTCCATAATATTTTGTATTTGGTAAATCCTAAATGGAATTCTATCATTAATTTGTATTTTTATATTTTTCTTATTTCATTGATTGAATACAAGGATAAATTATTGAGAAATGTCACCTCTTGGTCATCCTAAGAAAGATAAAAGACAACTTTCACTTTCTGATGCATTTGGTATTCCTCAATGCTCTAATCAACCATGCCACCATGAAAATGAATTTTATGATCATCCACTTGAAGACCATGAATAAAATAGTGCAGAACTTCTTGAAGAGGGACTAACATCAAAGAATCCCAAGAGAGCATTCAATTCCAAATGGAAGACAATATTTCCATGGGCATATGTAATAAGAGATATTAATGGTGTTCAAAGGATTAAATGTTCATCGTGTGTAAAATTTAAAAGAGAAACTCCATTTGCTAAAGATGGAAGTACTACTCTTCAAGTCAGTGGTCTAACCGTCCATGCAAAATCAGAGGCTCATAAATTTGCCTTGCAACTTTTAGATGGAGAAAGAAAACGAAGTACTCTTCCAATTACTAAGCATGTAGAGCTAATGGTAGATGCAGAAAAGGAGAGAATTATATTAGTAATTGAAAACATGTATTTTATTGGAATACATGATTTACCATTGGAAGTATATAAGTCAATATGTGACTTGAATAGGTATAAAAACACTCCTCACATGCCTTTAACAAATGAATATTCAGCATATACAAACAAAACATCCGGAAATGAGTTTTTACAAGCTGTGAAAGAAGTTTATTGGAAAAAGTAAAAAGATGAAATTTCCAACAGCCCATTTTACTCAATTTCAGTTGATGAAAGTACGTATCGGACTATGGTGCAACATTTGATCATTTATATTACATATTTGACAAATGAAGGAAGATGCCAATGTGTTACAAAATTCATGCAATTGCTTCAAATTAAAGATGCCACATCACAATCTATGTATGATGCTATTACATCTCTTTTAGCAGAAATGGATCTATCATTGTCAAAGCTAGTTGGGTTTGGATCTGATGGGGCTTCGGCAATGAGGGGTATTCGTGAAGGTTTATCTACTAAGCTTCATTGACATGCTCCTCATTTAATAGATATCCACTGCATAGCTCATCGAGAAGCATTGGCAGCAAATGATGCTTCATCTTATTTTCCGGAGTTGCAAGATATAGAAAATTTTGCAAACAAAGTTTATTCATGGCTTGGGAAGTCTGCCAAAAGACATGGAGAATTGAAAGAGCTCATGGATTCATTTCAAATCACAAGGTTAGAAGTGTTACAAATTCATCACATTATGTGGTTGTCTAGAGGCAAAGTTATGGAAAGACTTATGAAGCTCATGCCTGCTTTGTTAAGAGATTGGCAGTTAGGGGAGAAAAAAATGTATGAGTTGGCCACATTATTTCAAGTGTAGTTTTGCATTCATTTATTTTCAGATGTGCTTATTGAGTTAAATATGTTGAATCAAAAGTTCCAAGAAGATCATGTTGATATTACATCCATTGGAACTACTTTGGATGTTACCATTACCTTGCTTCATAAGCGATTTTTAAGAGGCACATTTGGGTTAGGAACAATGCACATGTCATCGTTTTTAAGTAAAACGCAACAAGGAACTCTTGAGTTTGCAGATTGCACAAGTATGGTACATGTACATGCATTAAGGTTTGAAAATTTTCCCAAGTCACAAAGATCGGGGACACTAGATGATTGCATTATGTCGGGAAAAATTTTTGTAATGAAGGTGATTGACTCTCTAAATGCATGGTTCACAGATTTACCTATATTCAATGCAGCTAAGTTTTTTAGTCCTCATAATTATTATGAGGATATGGATGATAGAGACTTTCAAACAAGAAGATGATTAACATGCTTATGTGCGAAATTTAGTGTTGGGGACTCACCTATTGTGGATAGTGTTAAATGTTTCGGTGAAATGGATGAATTTATTTGTACTATTTATAGATCATACCCAAAAAAGCATATGTTTGGAGCATGGGATCTGTGTGGAGTTGAACATGAGTGGTTTGAAGGATTTCCATGTGTGATGCAGCTATGGCAAATTATTCTTTTTATTCCAGCTAGCACAACAGTATGTGAAAGAGGCTTCTCAAAATTGAGTCGAATAAAAAATGATGCTAGATCAAGACTTTCTTTAGAAACATTGGATATGCTAATGGTTCTCTCTCTCTTTGCACCTCATGATCTGAATGAGGTAGATTGGAATGCTATTTATGATGTCTGGAAGAAGATGAAAGCTAGAAGGCCTCTCCCACTAGTAAAATAGATTCATATCTAGCGTGATTTAAGATATAGTTTTGAAGAACACGAATGTAAGTTTAAAATTTATTATTCATAGTATAATATATAGTTGTTCCCAGGTAATCTAGCCTCGTCTTCCGATGGTTCATTATTGAAGACAATTCTACAACTGGTCTTTTATCATTGCAGTTGAGCAGATACAGTTGTGGCTCAGTGATTATCTTCTTGCATGATCATAGAATATATTGTAGTGACAAGCCTAGTAGTTGACCTGTTGTTTATGGCAACCAAATCTATTTTTCCAAAAGTTGTTATATCATTGGTTGGGAAGTAATTCTTTTGCCAAACTAAATCAATTCAAGCACACACATAAGTATTGTCCATGAATCTTCATCTATATGTGAAGTTTGGCCAAATGAACTAACTTTGTAATTTGAATCTTGATACTGGCATTCATAGTATCGATATGTTTGTCATTATGATATTGAATTGCTTATGTTTGATCTTTTGTGATTGGTCCCTTGTACTGACATATTTTGAATTTAATATTAACTTGCAGTGGCTTGTGATTTGATATGGTCATCCTAGAATTAATTTGTTGGTTTTTGTTGTAATCATAGCTAATTATATTTTGTCATTGATACATTTGTATTATTCAAATCTATGATACAGGTTTCATGACTATAGCTGTCTCTATTTTGTATATGAGAACTCGGGATGTTTATGGTTGGTGAACTGTTAATCTGTAATTTAGTTTCTCTTTGGTGATTTAAGAATTGATGTAAATAGTACACCTCCATTCCAATTGTTTATATTATTCTGCATCTTGCAACTTTTTTGGTTTATAAGATGTATCATCCCTATGTTTGGTTCTTGAAGTGTAGTGGTCCTCTTGATTACTATTCTTTTAAATTTGTGTCTTGATAGACATGCTCCAAGTTAGAGCAAGACTGCAGAGCATGAAACGCTTGGTGCATGGTCAATTGGGGTTCATATTGTAGTTAATGAAATCATCTGTCATTGTTCACAAGGCCAATTTCTATCTAGTTGCATCATGTTTGCTTGAGAGTACATAGGTTCTACCATTCTGTTTGTCAGAACAAGGAGCTTGAACTAATTTTGAAGCTTGGCTTAGTTGGCTCCTTACTAGAATCATAGACCAAACATGATGCTATGTTGTAGAAGCACTGTGATGGTGTCTTATCAATGCTCATAGGTCAAAGGATGGCATTGGAGAATACTATTTGACCCAAGGTCCAAATTCAGAGCCCTATATACATGGTTTCCATAATGTCTTAATGGTTGATGGAAAACAATTACAGCAGGGCAGCCAAGGCTGGTCCAACATAATTGAAAAACGAGCACTTTAAAATGGGTTTGAAACTTATGCTATTCTTGTTCATATTTACAAATTGAACTGGTGATGATATTGTAGGCTATAGTCTATAATATTATATTGATGTTCACCTCTCAATAATGTTGTAGCACTATGGTTATATATGAAATCTATTTTGCTGAAGTTCAAAATCTAGTATTGGATACTGAAAAATTTATACATTAATGAAAAATGTAACCGAATGAGGATATCAGGGCAGAGCTAGGAGATGTTTTCTGTATTAGGAAGTAAGGCCCTCAATTACTTTGAGAACCCAATTTAAGACAAATTGACAGTAGATGTGATTCTCAACTTTCAAGTTAGAAGGCATTGTGTTGGAAAATCCCTTAGACATTTTACATAATACTTTGATGGATAAATTTCTTCTTAGCAATTTTAGCAATTTAATTTTGATTTCATATCACGATGTGTGTGCATACATCTAAAACTGCTTTTTGTTTGGAATAATTATTGTTATCCTAATTTGGATTGAAATGCATAGATAATTAAGTTAGAATCAAATTTCAAGCTCTTGTGATGTCTTTTCATAAACCAATAAGCAGATCAGTTGGGGAACGAGATTCAAAAGGTTTGCAAGGCCTTTTACCAGAAATTCCATTGTGGGTGAAAAATCCTGATTATGACAGAGTATGAACATATTATGTATCATGTTTCTTTGTTTTTCCATTTAAGTGTCCTTATTCATTAGATTAATTAAAACAGAGTACAAATTCCTATAAACCCTGTTTATAACTCAAATTGTGAACTTTGGTACACCGGTTATTTATTGTTTCTTCTGAACCCTTTCTATTGTGCAGGTTAATTGGATAAATAGGTTCATCTATGAGATGTGGCCTTATCTTGATAAGGTATGAGTCATGACAGAGTTGTAGGGTTTGAGCTTTCATTGTTTTCTGGGTACTTCTTAGTGTCTCTCCAATCTGATGAAATATTGAAATTGCATTGAACTCGTACATCAGTCATATAGAATTTTAAGAGGAGGAGCTCCATAAATAATATCAGCCTTTAAATTTTGAATTATGTGAGGAATTGTGTTCTTCATATTCATGTTATAACTTTCGTTTATTTTCAAGCAATCTGAATCATTCCACTCTCCCACTGAATCCACATATACATTATGTCTCTATGTTTGGAGATGGGGTGGATTTTGCATGTGACTGATCACAAAAACAGTATTTTTGCCATTATGTTAATTGTAAAATATCATGTTGTTAAATTACAAAACTAGTATTTTTGGCGTTATGCTGGCTGGAGTTACACTAGTAGTATTTTTTAGTGCTAATTGAAATGCAATATCTTTTTAGTAAATTTTTTTTTATGATAGAGAGAATGGGTGGTTTTCAAGCTCATGAACTAGGTGGAACCATCAAACCCTTTGCAAAATTGGTTGTAGATTTTATGGAGTGTTGTCCTGCTTCTACGGATGGTCATAGGTACATTATTGTGGCTGTCAACTACATTACTAAGTGAGTGGAGGCCATGTTTACCTTTGTTAATGATGGTAAGATGACATTGCTTTTCATATTAAATCACGTTATTGCTAGGTTCAGAGTACCTAGAGAGATCATTATAGATTTCGACACTTTTTAAAAAAAAATTATGATGAAATTGGCTACATAGTTGGGTTTATATCAAGAGCATTCATCGCCTTACTATCCTCAGGCTAGTAAGGTAGAAACCATTAACAAGGTTTTAAAGACTATGCTTTAGAGGATAGTCAATAAAAATAAATCAATTTAATATTTTCATTTGAAATGTTAAATTTTTGTAAGCCATTCATCTCCGAAGGGCCGCATGAATATATAACCTTAACCTTCAATCTGAAATTAAGACCAGCCCTTCAAATTTGATCACTGGACGCCCGTATGATGATATGATTGACTAAATGTTAGCTCTTATTCCCAATGTAAAACCTGCATAACCAACCACCTATGGTAGGCTTCACCGACGATACCTACTGTGGTTTATTTAGGTGTGGACAATCCCTGGCCGATTGATATGTTAATCGCCATGATAGGCATTGGTTCACTTCACGAAAGATAGGTACTGGTTCACTGGTTCGGCCCCTATAAGCTAGCCGAGGAGGAAGCCATGGTTTACGATCTGGCCTCTTTATCCATTATTGGATGTAGGGCCCGTCCCAACCTCATTTATGCTCATCTCTGCGGTCATGTCTCATACTAATTATGGGGCTTCTTCCCCACTTTTGTTGGGACACCATTCCAATCAGAGCTTTTGATTTCACAATCCAATATCATATCTTTCATTCCCTATGGTTACGTAGACGGAATCTTCCAGGCATGTATCCAACAATCTATCTCCCGCCGAGGTATATTTGAAAGACATGGAAACGTTTTCTCTTAGCCACGCGAATGGAAGGAACGACCTGCTCTAAAACCCACCGGAAGGCAAAGGACCCACAAACCTAATACATGAATGCAAAATTCTCCAAACGGAGAAACGGAGAACGAACAATGGGGTCGGGTTCGTGGAACATTGCCACTATTCATCAGATAGTTGCAGTCCCAACTAGATATTTGCAGTCTTGGGTCAGATTGCTCGATCGATTCCTCAGATCGCTCGATCAATCCCTGGTTAGATTACAAATTAGGGTGGAAATGTCAGATGTCGTTTGATGTTTGCCAAAGAGCCATCACGGTCACAGGAAGCAAGTTCTTGCTGAGACGCATACTCTGTTAGGATCCACGCATACTCTGTTAGGATCTTCGACATGGCTTCACAAACAGAACGAACACTCTATTCTTTTCGGATCTTTCCCAATTCGAGTTGGCATGAAGGCTGGCATAAAGTTTTTGGAGGGAATTCGAATCAAAGAGGGCTTGGAAAGCTAATAAAAGACAAAAACAAAGAAGGAAAGGAGCTTTGTTAACAGAAATGAGAAACGAGAAGAGAAACGCAACGAAACGGGAAGGGAAATGCAACAAGAAACAGATTCTCTGGGTTTCCCATATAAGAAACGGGGAAAACCAACAATACAGGATGAGTGTTGAGAATTGGGAGGTAGAGTAGTTCGACGTCGAAGAAGAGAAACAATTCAAATCGAGAGAATTATTACTCATATTAGATTAGAATGCACTTTTCATGTTCTCTCACCCACTTAATTGCTCTACCAATTATGGGATGCACCCTTAACAAGATCGAATAAACAAAAGAAACATGGTACTTAACTTCAGGTAAACAACCATAATATGTTTAAACATCCTCCATACAAATGAGTAAGTCATACCAATAACGAAGAACGCATTTACACATTTTTAAGCTTGATACAAAATGTTAAAAAAGATTATTGTAGTGAATAAAAATGCAACATATACCTGAAAACAAGACCCTATAATCAACAACCACAATACTTATAAATATTCACAAGCACTATGTAATAGACTAAAAGAGGTGGGTCTTTATAGTAGCCACCAAAATCGACCTCAATTACTGAGTCCATAAATTAAGTTCTTGTTTTCATTTTTTTTTCACTTTACCATTTCATTTTATTGACTACTCTTCATAGTTAAATGTTAATAGATTGAAACTGTATAAGTTAAATTATTGACAATTTGTGCTTATTTTTTCATGATTTTTCTAGCCAAAATCCAACTAAAATTATTGAAATTGTAGTTTTAGGTTGTTGGAATTGCATAATCGGAGTTTCCTAAAGGTAATTAAGGGTGGTGAATCAATTTCTGCAATTAAAATTGCGATTTGAACAATGAAAATCACAATTTCAACCAAATTGTGTCGTCGATTTCTGACAAAAATTGTCGGAAAGATGCAATCATCTACCATTTACGTCATCAAATTCGGGAAAAAAATGTCGGAAAGATGCAAATCGTCTACGTTTTAGCTTCCTCTGATTGAAACTATCACATTTGCCTCAAAAATACAAAAACAATCCTTAAAAAGGATCATAAATGAAAATTGTTTTTTAAGAAATGGCTTTATGGCTTGAGATGGGCATAAAATGTCTTATGAGCTGGTTTTTTTTAGGGAAACAACTTCCTACATTATATTTCTAGTAACAAAGCCACTCACCAAAAATAATGTAACTTAAATTTACCAAATATAAAAAGTAACTAAAAATATTTATGTATGTTAATAAGTTATTAAAAATAAAAAATAAAAAATATTAAAAAAATTCATTAAAAATAAAAAATAAAAAATTATTAAAGAATTCATGTAGGCTTATAAGATTAAAAATTAAAAATCAAGCTCAAATAGGGAGAAAATTGTTTTGGAGTAAAGTATTTAAGATAAAAATAGTTACACCTCAATAAATTGGATACCTTTAAGTCCTTGATAGATACACCATTGAGATGAATTTATGATGTTTAATATCACAAATACTTTATATATGATTGTGATATGTGATAGATGCAAATAGAGTGGAATTTATCACACACATATTGAGTTGTCCAAACAATCCTCTACGACTTGGTTTCTATTTTGTATGTTTGTATATATGGGGGACTGTGTTTTAAAGTGGAATATTTGGAACGATTTTGGGTATCCAAGGCTCTCTAGCAATTGCTATAAGTCCACCAAAATATATGTACAAAGAGAGGCTACAATTATATTTTCAACCTCAGATATTATGGAATTCATATTGACATGGGTTGATGCAAGCTAATGAGGGCCTCTTTTAACACATCAGATGCAATATAAAACTGGAAAAAAAAGAGGCATCCCTCAAATTACATGAATATTTTGAGAACTTTCCCAATGAATCCCTCTTTGAGTAAAAACGATGAAATGGAGGAAATTGAATCGCGTTTCCAAATATGTAAATTTTATTTATTGAAAATGTTCGTAAATATCTCAAGTTTGATCTTTTCTAACAGGTACTTTTTATTTGTGGGGAAATGATAAGGTGTATGTATTTGTCAGTGCATAATTTGAGTGCATAAATGATGGATTCAACCTACAAAACCCGGTATACCTATAGAGAACAAATAGTACTAGTGTAACACTAGTTTTCAAAAATAAATTTAACCATTCATAATTTTTTAATTGTCTAACTGAACAAACCTCGAAAATAGTATGCCAAGTTTGGTCGCAAATCTTGAAGGTTTTAATGAAATGATCATGAAACAATTTTTTTATAGCATGTGGAGGTGAATGTCTAGTGGTGCAACATACAATTTTTCTTTAAATGCTTAAGAAATGAAAAAGCTATAGGAAAAACACTAACAATGTGTTTTTTGAGTTGAGTAATGACATGAGAAAGCTAGAAAAATAGAAAAAAAATATTTAAAAAATTACATATTTGGAATCTACCAAAAAAAATCTATATGGGTCTAAAACTTCATAAAAACTTATTGTGTACTAGCATACTGTAACCAGTGGAAAACCATAGGAATAATGAGAAAATGGGTGGGATGCCCAATTAGCTATGGTTTACAATATTCCATACCACAGGTTTGGTTAACTCAAAGCAATATACGAAGAAGACACACAGGATTAAGGATGACACCAAAACATGTGACAAGGCTTAGTCTTAGTTCTAAGAAACATAAGTGCATTTCTTATAAATTAAAATTTCTTCCACCCACAAAAAAAAATTGATGGCAAACACAATGCATGCGTGACATAGAAGCATAAAATGCGCACGCAATTGGTATCACTAAAACATGTGCCCGATATTTACAACTACATATATATTGCATATGACACTAAGGATCAGTAATGGTTACCTAGGGGAAAGGGTAATGATAAAGAACAAGAGGAGTAGGGGGGGTGAGAGAAAGAGAGAGAAAGAGATAAAGATCAAGGGGTTAAGGGGTTTGGGGAGGAGTAGTGCGATTAGAGAGAAAGGAGTTTTTAATTCTTAAATCTCACATACATGTGAAATTTAAGATAATTTTGCAAAAAGGCGTCATCAACATACATAATGCATCTCACCTAAGATATCCTCATCAAATCCAGGAAACAATTTGGGCCTCAGAATGCCAAAAAAATTCTAAAGGGATAGTAGCATGACTATAATCACTAGAATAATGTGCTATGTAGCGCAATTTATATGTATAGTCGCTCGAGCGATCCCGCATGGATTTCCCCTCGATACCTGTGAGATTGATAAAACAGTGAGACCACAAAAATCAGCAGCAAATTAAAGGCTAAGAAAAACTCTCTTGGCTCCAAAATTTTAATTGAGACATCTCACATGCTTGGGGTCATTGAATAGCCCCTCTTATGTACTGGGAGATTATTTCAAAGGAGGAGAGAGTTCACATTTAGATCTAGATGTTTCTTGGCCATCTTTTGGCCTATAAAAGGAATCCATGGGTATGCATTCTAGAGGAATAAAATTAGAACAAAGTTATATTTTTTGAATGACATTGAGAGCTCCTTTTTCAAAATCATTCCTACCTCATATTGGCATGCACAAAGATCCTTTTCCCTCTTCCCCTAAGAGGAAAGAGTTTCTCCAATGTTCTCTCCTAGCTATCTTGCAATTGTGTGGACAAAAAAGACCTCCCAAAGTGATATAGTTGTATTTCTCGAAGCTTTCACCTACTAGGTGTCACTCTTGTATTTAGCTTGACCATTGGGAAATAAAAATTTGGTTTGACATACTCTTGTTCGAGCTTGTTTGGTTTATCTCTCACCCATCTTTTTATTTCAGTTTTGTTTTTGTTTTTGTTTTAATTTCGGTTACTAATAAAGAGCTTTCCTAGCCATTTGGGGTTTGTTTCTTTTAATTCTCAATCATAACCCTAGGTCCTTGCAACAACTTGAAGGATTCTCTCACTGTGGGAAGGTTGTCCACCCTTGTGGATATTTTTCCCACACTAGTCTTTATGGTGACTCCACTTTATTTTTGTTCATTTTATGTTGAATTGGTTGTCTTTTGCTAGATAGATAATTTATGGTATTGTGCAACTGCAAGAGAAAGAAGTGGAGCATGTCATTAGTTATAATTCTGAATCACTATGCTCAGAATCAACTTTTTATTAGCAATATGGATCCAAACATCCCGAGCATGCTACGTAGCATGTCTTTAAAAGAAATGGATGTGGTGCTAGTGTTGATTAATTGCCTTGTTCTTTCTCTCACTATACCCATGCTTAGTGCATCTTTTTTTCACTGTAATCACACATATTGTGACTGTAAGTGGAAAACCCATGCGACTGACTCTTAATTTTATTTTTTACCACAATTTCTCACAATCATCTGCAATTTCAATGGCTACCTAATGAACCAGGAACTATAATTCATGTGTAGTGTAATTTTCTTTAGTAATTAACTCAGTTAGCCCAAGATAAGTGGTAAAGAAGTAACTTCTTGAAATATTTAGGTTAAAGGACTTCAAGGTTTTCAATAGGCCTCTTAATACTCACTAGTGAATGAATGATAATGCTTTCCATCTGATTGAAATTGTTAGTCTAAGCAATCAGATTTGACTACCGCTAGTTATAAGTCATTTGCTTCTTGCTTATTTCTTCCTTTTATGCAATATATTTTAGTTCAAATATCTCACAAAATCAAAGGACCTTAAGACACCCTTACTTGAATTATGGTATTTGTCTTGCATTTCTAATGATGTTTGAAAAAAAAAAAAAAAGGGTGATAGGTTTGAAATATCTCATTTGCACACTTTTATTTCATTTGAGCATCTTGAATAA
Source organism: Larix kaempferi (assembly GCA_027924585.1). Taxonomy (NCBI): domain Eukaryota; kingdom Viridiplantae; phylum Streptophyta; class Pinopsida; order Pinales; family Pinaceae; genus Larix; species Larix kaempferi. Next base: position 8,868,025 of record BSBM01000487.1, read on the forward strand.
TTGTTATTTTTTAGAGTTGAATTAAATTAGATGCCCATGTATCTTTACTTTATACTATTTTAGATCAATGGAAAGATTCAATTTCATTTGCTTTCAAAACACATGTGTGGTTTCCACTTAAGCACACACTGAGAGACATAAAGACTCTTTCACATCTAGTATAAACTCCATCTCACACTCATAGTGATCTTGATGGATCAAAATTATATGAAAGTTTGAACAACCTCTATCACACTCTTTAATCAAATTTCAACCTCTTAAAATCAACATTGCACTTGTAAATCTCCAACCAACTAAACACTAGTACAAAATGAGAAATTAATGACTAAAATTCGACTATAAACGACTATTTTTGAGTCGGTGACTAATAGTATCTGATTTCCACTATCTTATCTCTAGTCGTATTTCACTAGTCATTAATTGGTTGACTTATTAGTCACTGATTTAGTCATTGATAGTCACTGATTAAGTCATTGATTTAGTCATTGATAGTCACTGATTTAGTCATTGATACTCACTGATTTAGTCATTTATTTAGTCATTGATTGTCACAATTAATAACCAAATATACAACTAAATAAACTACTAGATGATAACATATTAATGACTAAGATAAATACGACTAAACATTAGTCGTACTATAAGATACTGGAAATTAGCTACTAATAGCCGTATATATGCGAATTTAGTCGTTTTCTTAGTCACTAATTTATGATAGGGTACGGAGGAATCAAACCACCAATCTCCTGCCTATAATTAGGCAGGTGCTCTACCATTGAGCTAGCACCCTTTAAGAAGTTGTTAGTGCTTGAAAATGATGATATTCAAACAAATTTTGCATGGGAACAATATCTAAGTCACTCGAACAGGGACAAGTCATATGATAATGTCGCCACAAGTAAAGAGGCAAACAATAATAGAATATGGTTGAAGGTTCAATCCATATGCAACAAAAATTTCAAATAAATAAATGATGGGCATGAGTATTTAAAATTTTATATGCTTGCAACATGCAAACTTCTGGATACAATTCACTTGGGCATGAATATCTTGAGCATATTGATAGATATGCTCAAGATGCTTGCAAGATTTTATAGCCTGGAAGCCTGGAGCCTGACCAAAATTGTTATGAAAATTCCCATGCACAGGCATGTCTAAGGCATCATGGCATAGTATGAATAACTCTAGAGAATCCATACCAAAATAGAAAGAGATATGCCTACAAAATAATATACCCCATATGCAATGATGTCTAAAATTGGATATTCTCCACCACCAAGTGTATATAATGAAAAACATAAAAAAAAAAAAAAATTTAGCTAAGCCAACCAACCAAGGAGACCCTTTTAGAAGTGAATCTCAATACCTCAGGATTGAACCTACTCAACATAATAGATTAGAAAATCATATTCAATTATCTATATCTTATAAAATCTCTGCTTTCTCAAAATAATAGAACAGAGAATGCCATAGCAAGAGACCAATACAGCAAAACTCTGAATTTTTTTCAAAACACAAATTTCTATTCTTGATTTTGTAATAACCCTTGCCAATACTACCCTGGACTTTTAACTCAATTGTAGGGAAGACTTGTTTATACCACTACTCCTCCTTTAAACTACTGCTACTTTGTTTTCTCTTGCCAACTGATAATGGTTAGGCTTACTGTAAGGGTTATTTAAATACCGATTTTGTAAAACACCTCACTTTCCATCTACTGTAGCGTACAGTTGGATTCTAGAGGCTTGAATATATATTGTATGGAATATTTTGGTTTTGATATTTCGTTAAACACTTCCTATACCCACTAACTTCTTCACAACTTAGTTCAAATATGATTCTTGCACTCTCCTTTAAAGCTTCCAATTGTGTTTTCAAGGTTAGGGCCATGTATGATATAGAGATCATTTAAATATTTATATCTTAACAAGAAAACACAAATACACAAACTGAAACAGAAAATGAGAAGCAACAATAGAAGGACTGATATATAATAAGAATTCAGTATATTACATGCCTGAAAGTGTTTCTTTCTACTGAGATAAGTAGACTTGTCCATTTAGAGAAGATGTTGATGCTAACAGCCTTGCAACTGATGTAAATTGTCGCTACTTCTTCAAACAAGAGTTGGATAAACCTGAGAAGTAGATATGAGTTCTTTTTGCACAACTCTTGTCTCAAATGAGTAATCCCTTGAGTGTTGTAGAAGACACCACTAGTTTAGAGATTTAGGCTAAGAAATGTTGAAGGTATTTCAGTCTTTCAATAGTCTGAAGAAGTCAAATACAATCTGATATAAACTGCAGTAACCCTCTGCCTGTAGGAAATTGTCTCCTCTGGAAAAACGCAGCAACAAGTAGGTGCATGAAATATTTCCACAAATATTTGTAGGTCGTGTTTGCCTCAAATGACGCTAAAATCAATTATTATGACATCCCACACTCTTTATTTTGCTGACAGAGATGAAGGTTCAATAAGTGGCTTCCTGTAGATTACTTTATCACCACTTAACTTTATCATAAAACAGTAGGATCATAGAAAAAGTTGAATCTCAATCAGATTCAATAGGATTTGCCGGCACAGGTTTACACCATTACACACAATTAAAATTAGGGAGTCAAACAAACATCTAACATCACAATTGTATAATATAGGCCCTTGTTAAAGTTTGGAAAACATCATAACAAAAAAGTGCACCTATTCTTTATCTTAGCATCCATGGTCATGAAAGCCTGCTCCACATTTGTTGCATTCTTCGTACTTGTCTCCAAAAATGGAATGCCAATCTCATCAGCAAATGCGTTGAAGAACAAAATACACAAAGCCTGTCAAGAAAAGTGTAGACTGAAAAGTGACAAAAAAACTAACCCTTGAGATTAATAAAAAAAACCAACTACTCAGCAGCAATCCAGTAGGTCAAAAAGATGTGAACTTGATGCTACTATACTATTGGACAACACCCAACCCAACCCTTCCGCACTCTCAGCAATATTGGGAGCATTGTGAATGCCTTCCTTGCACCCCATACCAAACTGGGATCTCAGTGCACCTTAGATGGCACAGGTTGGATGAAAAATTCAAAAATGTGCACGTTCAAGCTAGGAAGGCAATACAAAACTTAAGGCACTATTCAGCCATTTCAATCAATGTGGCAAGGAGGCAAGGCATGGTAGAGATGCTATTGTCAATGTTGGCTTCTGAGGAATTATGAAAAAAAATGTTGTCTTAAGTAGTTCAAGACATGCAAGAGGCCCTACAAAGTATTCAGGCTTGTCTCAAAGTCGATATCTGAAAGGATCTTACAAAGCATATTTCATGGGAGGAACAGTCATTTGTCATCCAGTCAAGTCCATCAATATCCCCTACACATGTTTCAAGCGCCAAAACCTCAACTACAACAATAAGCAATGCCGCCTCCTAACAATGAATGAGGATGCTAGTAATAAGATAAGAACTGAACCTCACAATGGAGATCGATGGGGTCGATTTTCCACAGATTCCTATTAATGGAAAGACATATGGACTGCTCCAGTTGTCAACAGAGTGTAACACCAATCAATTGTAGAGTACAAGACTATCTTCAACCATGGTTTCACTGCATGAATTGAGATCTCAGGCCAAAACTCCATTAAGGAATTGAATAAGCTGGTAAGGGGTTTAACAACACTAATAGAACTATCAGGAATAGATCCAAAGGAATATTACATGTCAGCAAAAATACTAAATAGGTTCGAGGTGATAGAAGGGTTATCGGAGAAGGTTGTAGAAACTGTGGTGTTGGGAACATCAAATGTTTGAGTTCATGCACAAGAAAGCCTCCCTCACAAACTGTCTCCAACACTACAATTAGGGTATGATTGTTGTGAGGGTCAGAGTTCTCCAAGCCTATTGGTAGGTCACTGTGCCTCTTCTGGCCATCACATTTCCATTGGAACATTGTGTGATCTAGAGCAACCACAGACAAAACCTGTAGCGCCAAATGTAGGATTGGAAAGTTATGGTGATGCAAGTGTGAGCCTAGGGGAACAACTGAGAAAGTAATAAGCAGAAGGCGATAACTGAAAAGGTAATAAGTAGAAAGGACAATGGTGGAGTGCAAAAAGAGACAGTGAAGGAGACGAAGTGTAGGAAATATCTAAGATTAAAGGGGGCACCTGTGAAACTATTTTTAGAAGAGGTCATAAAAATGCATGAGGTGGTCAGCATGGTAAACATCATGATTGTTGGGTGCTTCATTGGGAGGAGGATCAGAGCTGAGAATTTGAAGGAGTAGTTGAGGCTCCAATGGAGCTTGGTGCAAGGTATGAGCCTCACATTTACATCCTTACACGGGGATGGTTGGGTTAGCCTACTGTAAGGACCCCAAAAATGGATAATTTTTCAGTTTTTTCACTAACCTTTTCAACTGCGCCAGAATTATGCATAGGATGTGAAATTGAATTTGGATAAGTAAAAGAAACTGTATTTGTACTGCTAACATGCTATAGACTTGAAGTTGCATCATTGCGGCTATGTGGAAGTACATGTCCATCGCTACTGTTTATTTTGGAATCAAGACAAGGTGTATTGGTTTCTCCTGTTGACTTTGCTGGAGTTGTCACTCTACTAGAAACAAAACTAAAAGAAGCATGTCCTGCATTGACAGACCCTAGATTATGCAAGAGATTCCCACTTACAGTAATCCCAAAATATGCTAGAATAACTGGTTGTACTTGTTTGAGGTGTTTCTGTTGTATGCTCCCAATTTGCCTTGACAGTTGTTGCAAATGTTGTGATGTTTGTTGCTGATGCAGTGTTGGTTATTGAGGTATAGTCTGTGATTGGACTTGAGATTGTGTCCGAAATTCATATTGTAGAGGTTGGTGAATTAGAAGATGCTGCCCAACCTGAGGATGTTGTTGTTGTAGTGAAGGCTACTTGAGTATTTGGTGGGAATAGTTCTGATTCAGAGGATAATTTTGTAGTACAGTCTGCCCATGATGCTTCTCTTGTTGGGGCTGTTGTATATTGTAATCATTTTTATTTAGTTGTCCTTGTAGAGGTGTTCCTGGTGGACCTGAGCCCAATATTGATACCACATTCACTGTTGAAGAACCCTTGACTGAAGTGGAGGCCACAGATAATTTTTGCTGAGATAAATGAGAATCTTTCCGAGACACAGAATATTGGTAACAACATCAATCCCTGACTTTGAAACAAGTGGGACACAAAGCAATGTAGTGGCAGTGGCAACAGCTGAAGGTAGAGATGGACCTGGAAATATCCTTTGAACTGGACCTAAATTCATTGTAGGTTGTTCACCCCTCGACTGTTGTCCCTGACTTGTGCCCCTCTGCATAGCTCGAGGTGAATTACTATATATTTCAGGCAAAAGTGATACTGCTGATGCAATAGTAGTAACTTTCGTCTGAAGTAAATCCTGAGTAGTATGGCCACATCTTAACTCTTAACTAGCGACACATGCATCTTGCCCTAGAAAATGGATCCCCTGTCGAGTAGGAAGCTTGGAAAAGGTAGCAGCCTTAGGGATTGATCCTTCTGAAAATGTAATTGGTGTAGCATTGTTTAATATTTTTGGGTCAGCATATATTTGAGAACCTTGCATAATTTGAGAAGCCTCCCATTCACACCTTAATACATTTGATTTCTCCAAATTGCTTTTAACATATGCCTTTTGGTTTTCTTCATGACCACCATTACCATAGCGTCTGTCATTGTTGGCTATCCCACCATATACAATTGCAGTTGTTACCACTCTCTCTGTTAGTGCTAGTTGTTGTTGTTGCTTATGTTGATTGTGACTACTAGGCATGCTATATTAGTGAGCTTTTCCAGAGATTGCTTGGTTCTAGATAGTCTTTTGGGATGGAATCTTCCCTCTTGTAAGATCAACCATGCTCTGTGACTTGTCTGTCATGGAGATGCTATTATTAGTGCAACAACAGGTAGCCTCAAATCAGGACTATTAAGTCATTTATTTATATTAATATTCATTGAAGATGGTTGTGATTTAGAGTCAAATTCTTTTGACTGTGTTTGCAAACCAGGAGCAGTTGCATGATATTGCGTGGAGAGATATGCTTTCTGTGGTTTATGTACTTGTGTTGTTAGCTGTTGTTGGGACTGTAAATGTGATTCTGCTTGTTGTTTCATTTTTCCTGTTTGCTTTATTCCAAAGGTTGTCATCAAGCCAAAATCCTAAGAATGAACCGGCAATGCATGCATGCAACTAGCTACTGCTGTAGATTGAAAATTCAAACTTGAGACCTGCCCTGAAGCAAAGTTTTGGCCATATGCATTACTTTGAACCATTGCAAGCTGCACTTTTGTAGCCAATATGCTATCTGCTGGATTGATCTTTTCATTTGTATGATTTGAATTTTGTGATACAGATCCATCTTGTGATGATGATAATGCCTGTTGATGTTGTAGCTGGGAAGATTCTGAGGGAGGGAAACTACAAAGACCCTGAGAATTCTTTGGGTCATTTTGACCAGTGGTTATTGAGGTTGTATTAACTAATTGTTGAGACATCATATGAGATTCATAGAATGGGTGATTATAAATATGGGGCACCTGCAAAAGATTGTGCATTGTTATAAGAACAGATTTCCATAAGACAAAATCTCATTGATAGATTAGAAAATTAAAAAAATAATATAGTAATTATCTGTCAGAAATATTGCTCAAGACTGAACCATCAACCTGTTGTTGTACCAGAGGCCCACTGTATGTTGTTCCAAAGAGAGCAAGTGATATAAAGAAAGGAAAAGTAGGTTGCTGGATGACAAAATTGAGTAGTTGAGCCTGTAAAACTGTAGCATTGGTGACACTTCCATCGAAGAAGATGTTCCCAGTACCACTGGCTGAAGAATTGCATGTAGATGTAGTGCTACTAGCAGAAAACATAGCTGCAGTTACCAGAACATTTCCTCCTGTTGTGTTAGAAACTCTTGCACTAACACCACTGACAGAAGTTGCACCAGTAATAAGCAAACCGAAAACAGATCCATTCTGCAAAAGAAAAGGAAATATTACACTATTGTAGTTTGTTATCAGCATGTGTATCCATAAGATTAAATTTTTAAACTATAATTCAACAGTCCATAAAATGTAAACTTAAATTTCCACCATACCTGAAATATTGGGCTCTTTTTTTGTGCTACTTGAGTTTGCTATTGTGAATTATACTTTATTTTCAGTGCATCCATGCATGCATTACCTTCCCTATTCTTTGCCCCATTTACATTGGTAGTAGTAGAATCTCCATCAGCATGTCCTTTATCCTTTAGACAAGTCCACAGTAATTCATGGGACCTACCTCCATGTCCCAGAGCAGTAGTTGCAGATGTTCCTATTAAATCATTTCCATATAGACCAGTTGAGATTCCATAGGAAGCAACCCACAAGGGAGTAGATTTCATTTGCCACTGGCAATCAATGAAGTGGGTAATATACACATGTGTTGCACAGCGCTTCCGTGATTAGTGTGTGGGGCACAGAAATGAGGGAAGTTGCACAAAAGATTTGAGTATGCAATAAGCACACCATGCTATAGCTGAAACTTGACTGAAATGAATATATATTATAGAAAGTTATCTATGTAGGTAAACCAATATATAGAAGTTTGTAATTAAAGACTTTTCTTTAGGTTATGATCTCTATATTTTTTAAAGCATATGAAATTTCTCACAAACATGAGACAAATAGATGATCCTTGAATCGAGTGATAAGTAAAAAGTTCCTTTACCAAGTCATCATTGTGATTGCAGATCATCATGCCTCACTCTCAAACTTACTTCAGATTAATTTTTACAGATCTTTTAAAATCCAATGTTCCAATGCTTAAATAAGAATCTATGATGTAATAGAGAAGCAACATTGCTTTGTGCAATGGCCTAAATGAAAAGCACCACCATGGTTCTCTTATAGCTTAGATGAACAATGTCAAAGCAACAGTTCATAACATTATTCACATAAAATCAGAAACAAAAGCATTCCACCAAACAATTTTAAAACTTTGATGCCAGAATCCTTAAATAAGAATCTATAATGTAATAAACAAACAGAATTGATTGGTGGGATGCTCTGAAGGGAAAAACACCCATGGTTCTCTTACAGTTTACATGAACAATGTCAAAGCAACAGTTTATAACTTCACGTTACTCAACATCTCAAACTAGAGCATTTCATATCACCTGTAATGCTTCTGTACTGTTCTTTGTTGAGGACATTCCTGTCATAGAGACAGGTGTCAGCCATGAAGCAGCCATAACAGCAGCTGTTGCTGCTACCACATGAGAGTAATAACTGCCAAGTAAAATTGGAAGGATAAGTTACATGTTAAACAAGAAAATATAACATGCCTTTGTAATACTTACAACCCTAGTCTCAAGAAAGTAGAAAGTGACCATAGTCCAAATACATTACCCCAAGTGAGGAAATCCTCCATACCAAGCAGACATTCCCATGGAAACAGGTAATTGTGTGCTTGGAGAATTACTTTTTGTGATGGCCATTATTGAAACATTTGAATTTGGATCCCAAAAGAGCCATATTAATAAAAGTTGAATCATCAAATGCAAGAAATGGAAGAAACAATGCAAAAGTAAAACATCATTTACACAATATTAGACCTATCTGACCTCCACCCTATCAAATTGAACACTCTTCAGATAGAACAGACATGCCAACTCTATCTATCCTCTGGGTACTTAAATCACCTTTGACAATTTTCCCTGTTCCCTTAACTACTTGTTTATCCATTTCCTGCTTGCCCCTGTCTTTTAAAGTATCTATCCTCTTGATTTTCTCTCTGAATATACTACTATCCTTTTCAGGTGGACAATCATTGTGATCATCATATTGTGTATTCTGCTTGTTTATTTTCTTTTTCAAATTCCATGTTCTTAGCAGTTTCCACTTTATTTGTCTCCTCTGCTGAACCAATTTCTGCTACAGGAATGGTTGCCAAGTCCATCTGCCAAGAAAGCACTTGTCAATGTTAAAAGTTTATTAGCATGAAGATGTCCTCACAAAAAATACACTTGTTAACACTGTTTGAATATCCATAGATGCTCCCCTAAACCATTATGGATGGATTTGGTTCAATTATTGCAGGCTAGTCATTACACACCAATATATTTGAAACACATATATTTTTGTGTGTATTGTACTTTACATATGGCTTGGACGTGCAATTTTAACTACATAAACCAATAATGTAATCTGGAAAAAAAAACGTAGGACTCTGTCATGAAGAAAATTCACATTATTGACAGGATGGCTTCTAAGTTTATGACAATGCCATGGAAATGCAATCTCAATTTTGCACATTTGATGGAAAGAAGTACTTTATAAGCAGTTCATACTCAGAAATTGCCTTCATATCTATTCTAGATCTCGTGAGAGGATGAAAGAAGAGCCAGATTCCTATTGTGCATAAGAATATGAAAATCACAAGGATTGCAATAAATCTTGGAAAGTTGATGTAACAAGACAAGATGCATCTTTTCAAAGCAACTTCAATGCCTGCACATAAACCATGGAAGATAAAGAAATTTATAACCTCCCAAATGGGTGACCTTGTCTCTATGAGACAACAGAATATCATTTCATGCATTAATCCATAAACTACAAATGTCATCAATACTGCAACTGCTCGTGCCCAGAGAGGAGGATTTTCATTTGTCTTCTCTGATTGCTTGTGGGTTTTCCAGCATATGTACAATATAGGATCATACAAAGATGGGCAGAGAATATTTGTTACAATGAGATTCCATTTTCTACCCCAGAAATCTTCCAGGGAGCTATAAAGATAGGGCATGCTGAATTGGGGTTCTAATTCTGCTCCCAGGCATGCATCTGCTACAACTACCAGGATGACCAGAAATACATCAAGAAACAAGAATATGTGAACACCGTAAAGCACATAAATCAAATCATTTCGAATCTTACTCCTTAATGAAAACATTTATATGACTACTAATAAAACACTTCCATATACAATCACTTTGATCAAGGTAGTTAAATTGAAAGATCTTGTATTAGAATTGTCACTAGGTCTTGATTGGCGAATCATAATGGGAAAAGTAGCTACAACCATGAAATGAAAGAGATTCGATCTTGCCTGTGGAATTGTAAGAAGACCCACTTCAAAGAAAATCATTAACATCTTGAAAGCACTCACCCACGTGAACATAAATAAAGTGATTCCTATCATATCTATGCTAGAAAGATGTCATGGTAGAATTGTGTGCTGAACAATGACAGAAATCACTACAAGAAGAAGAGGTAATACCTTGGGAAGCTTTGATACAATGTAGTATGAATAGAGGAGTATCTCACAAACAATACTCACCATCAAGTGCATAGTGTTGTTGCTCCATCCACCTTCCATTTGCTGAAACTTGAAAAACCCTCACAGGCTTGGTTAAAATGGATAGATTCCATAGTATTCTGGCGTTTGAATTGACTCAATAGATGATTTAATAGAACATGTGAGGAGGAGCCGTTTCAAGAAAGTCGAAGTCCAATTCCTTATGACGCTTTCAGCTAGGAAATCGAATTTAAAAAAATAATAATAAAAACATATGCATCCAATCAAAAATTGATTTTTGTCTTTCACATATTTTGACAAAACACTTTGCAAGCAAACTCTTACCATTGTGATTTTAAGTTTGTGTAGGATGCAAATGATGATTTTGGGATCATATAAAAATGAGGAGTCACGCCCGGATGCCATTTGTGTCTTCCGGTGCAGGTGCAGCCACTTCCACATATACAATCAATAGCGTTGCCTGCACTAAAATACAAAGACAATGTATATGTAATTTCTCACTCTCTTCTTCACTCTCCCTTTCATGACAAGGGTTTTACATGTACATTTGCAGAGATTTTGTGGATGCCCATGGTAAAAAATTGCCAAATTGCACAGAGACAAAAAAAAAGAGATAATATTTTACTTCTACTCACCATTTTTGGAAAAGACCAACTCAGCACCATTTCTAGAAAAGACCAGCTCAGAGGAAGAGGAGAGTCCTACATTCTATCATACTACACACTTTATCGGCAGCTTCCTACACGAGGTAAGGGCGCACAGGATTTAATTGCTAACATTTAAGTTCAATGAAAGCGACCCTCCATACAAAGAAATAACCTTCAATTCGACCAATCTGGATCCAACTTTCTCTTTTTCATTTAGGATATATGCAGTTTTTTCGTTTTCATTTAGGATGTACTAAGCACTATTAAATTTAACGATAATCATTTCTTATTTTTTATAACTTTTTTTGTTATAATTAAATATGATGTTATAATTAGTCATAACATTGTTATAATTAAATATAATGTTTTCATCGTGATAATAGACCTGTGGTGTATTGCACAGTTTAACTCAAGAGGCTTGAAGGTTCTCTTTAGTAGTTAAAACATTCTTTGAAATTATCATAGTTGGGTATGCGTCGTTTGAATTGGAACGTCAATTGGAAAGCATTCACAATGGAACCATAGAGTTTGATGGAATCCCTTTGTATTCACTAATTGATCGTCATTCTGAATTGCCCATTTATGAACCCACACCCAAATTATATTATATAGAATGTATTTCATAAATTCTTGCACCCACGTCACATTATATATATAAAATATATGATATAAATATTGAGTTTTGATTAAATTGTTTATAAATTTTGAGTTTTGATTAAATTGTTTTAATATATATAATATGATATAAATTTTGAGTTGTGATTAAATTGTTTATAATTGAGTTCATCCGATATTAGTATGTACGTCGACCCACTCAACAAACAAAAGGATTCAACCAAAAAAAAATACTCACAAGCCTAGAAAAAAATATTTGTCTCATCGAATGCAACTCTAATGAAACCATCCTCGCCATATGCAACACATCTCACATTATAATATATATTTTAATGATCAATAGATGGCTGCAAAATGGCCATGGAGATGATAGCATGGACAACATGTTGTTGGCCACAAAATTATGGGTTATATTGGTCGCATGACATCATCCCAGGTGGATCTACAATGAGGTTTTACAGGATACATATGGGGTGGGGTTTAGATTGTGCGAGAAGCCTTAGTGATTGGGAAAGTTATAGAAGATGCCTCTCCGATAGCAAAATACAAGATCCTTCCTCACCAATTTGAGTTGTCGTGTATGCCCCTAAAACTCATTGGCGGGCCAAATTCATTTTATTCTCATCAAATTGCACACTGATAATTGTATCGATTCATGGCTCATTCACATGAAAATTGATGTCATCACCCACCACTTGGGAATACCATTTCTTCATCGATTGAAGTAGGGGGGATCTCCTCCAATTGGTGTCTCGGATGGGATGCATGCGGGTGAGTGGGGAGATGTCTACCAAGCTACAGATGGCGTGGGAGCCCCAGCTGACCCTTAGGAGGATTTCCAGAATGGCATGTCGTCGAGATTTCATGTGCGATAATTCGAAGCGTGTCTCTATTTGATCCTTTTGGCTGTAATTAATGTTGATAGTCTGTCATATGCAACATGTCGGACCTAATGCTTGGGTAGAAGTCTTATACAGTCATCACAACTATAGTGAAGTCTTTAGTCTCAATGCTCTAATATAGGATGAAATTTTTGTCTCGCTTAATGCTTCGTATGAGGTGGATTTGTTGGGATGTGGGGAATAGCTTTTCAAGATGATATTGTTTGATTTGTAGTTCTGTTTCGAATGCTTACCTTGAGCTATGATGGCTATCTGATGTAATTTTCCTTTTACCAAGTAATATATGAAGTTATAGCTTATAAAAAAACCTTATATTAGAAACCATATCTAGTGTTCTAAACTTCAAAAATATGAGCACCACGTCTCACTTCTAGGCCAAATATCCCCTATGGAGGGTCAATATGGTGGGTTTGGACCACACACATGGACACCCCCATAGTAAGATCTCTAAGTCCATCTGCATTGCTAAAATTTAGTAAAATATTGTACAAATATATTATCAAAATTGTAATTTTCCATTGTGAGTGTGACACAACTAAAAATGACTAACATAAATGACTAATTCGCATTAATTGTTGTTAGATAGTCATATTTATATTCCTGTGACTAAATTAGTCATTTATGTTAGTCATTTTTATTTTAGTCACTTGTTATATAGCCATATATTTTATCCCGTGGCTAAACTAGTCATTTATCTTAGTTGTTTTTAGTTGGCTTATTTAAAATTGCTCAATTTTAGTCATTTCTCCCTTGAAAAAACAGTGGTGACTAACTTTTTTAGTCACCTAGTCACTTATCTCTCATTTTGTACTAGTGAAAATCCTCCACAGGAGGTCACAAAATAATATTTTAGCTAGGTAGGATCGATTGCGATAGGCATTAAAAAAATTCCCACTAATCTATTTTCATTAGTTTGAGACATAGCATTGTTGAATTTTAGGGTAATTTTAAATCTTGTTATCGGAAAGTGGTAAAAGACAATCCAGATAAGAAGGCGCAGTGCCCAAGAACATGAATCCAAGGTATAGTTGTATCTCCTCGCCACAAAGAGTAATTTAGATTTCTGTGGAGGTGACACTTTACCATCCTGGAGGAACCACTTATCCACATTTGACGTGGGTATCTTAGTGTCCAAAACCTAGGGTATCGCAAACGAGCAATTGTGAGTGCAATTTGAATCCTAACTTGGATCTTGTTTGTTGACAATAATATGTTTCTAGCCCTTCCAGAAAATAGCTATGAATTCCGACTTGATAACTTACTCTATCATACCTTCACTAGTCAAGTGCCAAAGGATTTCATCACCAAAGGAGGCTAGCTATTGGAAGGCTTTGTGACTTTGAGAGAAGAAAGGATGTTATGTCTTATAGGGAATCATCATTTTGTTTTTCTTTTTATTGTGATATCACCTAAATCGTAATTAAAAATAATAAACTTGTGGAAAACTCATAAAAAGACTCAAGGACCTATCACTCTACACCATATTGCATATGTTATGGTTGGCATATTTTTTATTTTTCTAAAATTGTGTTTATTACCATTTAACATTACTCTCACTTAATCACATGAACCATCACCATAGAGGAACAAATAAATCTAAGGTAGACTCTCAGACTACAAAGGACTTTCTCCTCTACATAGAGCTATTTTCCCTTTTAGTCCTTGTGGTTCACAAGAGAGGAACTCTAGATGGGGGGGATTCGAGGAAACGTTGTTAGCATCATCTAGGTGAGGACGTTCCTTACTTAAATCCCCCTTTTCTCCCCTTGGAGAACATACTCGAACCCCCTTTCTTCTTCCTTTGGTAGAAGAGGAAACACCCCATCTCCACACCTTCATGGAAATACCCCCCCATCTTCCCCTCCAATGGGAGAGAGAAATCCCATGGCTTCTCCTTATTCATAAGAGAGGACACCTCCATTATTTGCACCCTCACCTCCTAGAGGTAAAAGCACACACACATCAATGGTGTCACCAACCCCCAATACAAATATTCCTTTTTATGCTAAGATTGAATCTTCCTAAGTTGGCTAAATTGATTAATGGCCCCATCCTTCATTATTCATATTGGCCAGATATGCCCCCTAAGCTTCCTTCAAATATGCTAAAGTTTGAAGGGAATCAAGGATATGATCTAGAAAACCACATAATGTCATTTCAGCTTTGGTGTTCATCTAATAGAATCATCGATGACCTTGTGCATATTCATCTCTTTTAGAGAACCCTTACAAGAACAATGACTAAATGGTATGTCAACCAACCATTTATGATTTATACCACATTTGAGTCAATCGTCACTATTTTCCTAACATATTTTTAGTTACCCATTCATCACGATCTAGAGCTCAAAATCCTCACGGAATTTAGGAAATCAACTTCCACGCATATCGTGGATCACATGCACGAATGGCATAGGCATTGGACCTTGTGTAAAATAGATATCCAACCCCAACTCCTATTGGATTGGTCCTTTGTAATACCCCTTATTTTGACTTGGAATGTATTTATCCAATATTATGTAAATGATGTAAATATGCTAGTATGGATTCCTAGTGCAGAGCTCAAGGCCAAGTCCTGACTAGTGAATGGATAGGCATGTATGATGTATATATATTTTATTTGGACTGTTTAGTTGGATTTTATGTTGATTTAGAATATATGTAAATATTATCTGCATAAATAATAAAATGGTCCAACAATGGATGTGTAAAGGTCACCAAAGGGGCTATGATTCCACCAGAGGGGAAGAGGAAAGGGGGTCTATGGGAGACTAAATCCTTGCTGCCAAGTGTCAACCTTAGAACTCGCCTAAAATTCTGTCATGTGATGAGAATAAGCCAATTATCTCCCTTTTTTTTTATTATTTTCCAATCGTTAATGCATGTGTGAGGTTGGTGGGAAAAGTCACCTCATGCAGTTATTGAAGCATGGGGATGACTACACTTTTGTGATAGTTCTATCATGACAGAAGTCAATCTATAGCTTCCAAGAGTCCTTTCATCAACTATAAGAAGTTATGTTAGTTGTCTTTTCACCATTTTATCACATGCCTTGGAGTCAACCCTCATGCTTTCATTCGGGCATGTTGATCTACACTAGGCAGAGCTCTCCATTGTTTTCCATGAACTTACCATGCTATTTTGAACCCATAAATTCGAATTTCGAGACCATGCTGCAGATTTGGAAGGGAAAATTGATTGTTGTAGGTGAGCAGAGAGGTTGGGCAATCTAGGATCCATTACACATCGATTTATGATGCTTGTAGGTTCTTGAGAAGCCATCAATTGAAGCTACAGGTGATTCTAAAGTTTCCAATATCATATTGGAATTCTTCTATGCACATACTAGAAGCACTAGGCAATTTGGATCGCCCAAGAGAACCGTGGATCGGTGAAGGGGATGCCTGAGCCAAGAAAGGGTTTTGTGTGGGAAAGTATTGTGGAAGACAAGGCTATGAGGGTTGAATGAGACCCTTGTAGAGTTCTGTATGAGCATTTGGATAAGCATAAAGAGAATAATGGGTTGTGGGATAAGAGATAGAAGCCTGTAGGTTTTTCCTTCACCCTAGTGGCCTCATAGCCCAGCTTGTGGGTGGCCTCTCCGCAGAAAGAGCATATGTTGGACAAAGTGCCTATGGTTGGGTAGAAAATCGCTCTTACAAATCCAGTTGCTTGGATATATGTTGGATAAAGATAATTATTCTCATGCATTTGAATCTGAAATGTTTTTATTTCATGCTTGTAATGTTTATGCTTATGTATTTGCATGCCTGAGATGTGTGTGGATAGGTTTTAATTCCGTTGTGCATGTTTATTTACATTTTTGCACACATTGTATATGTTGAAATTCGTATTATGGATTTGGGGTGAAATTTGACAACCCGAATTTAGCTAGCATTACCTCCCGATGGTTGGATTGGGTAAGGGGGATGCTACATCCTTGAATTCATTGCATCCCATGATTACAAAATATGTGGAAACGTCCTTTCCTAAAACTGAAGAAGAGGCCATCATGAAGGCCCAACATTTCAACCTTATCTATGCATAATTTAAGTACCTATATACCATCCTCCTGGATGCCCCTTGCCATCATTCTCTGATATAAACCCCCTCTGGTACATCAAATTCAGCTGATGGGATTATTGGGGGTATTTCCCACCAAGTAAATTCCTCCCAACCATAAACATTTGTACGAATCAACATGGCATGAAAATACCCACCAACACCATCTGTATTAGTGGTGCCTCCCACTGCACCAAACCCTCCATTTGATCTATTATCATATGGTCCACATAGTCCTACATACCCAAATGTTATCCAAATACCTTAGGTACCACCACTACAAATGGAACCTCCCGCTCCTACCTCCACATCATATGGGAAATTTAACGCATATCTTCCTGCAACTAGATAAAATCCATATTTTCCATTTTCTTGTCCTTCTAACCCTACCCTCATGCCTCAAATGGTGATGAATATAGTACATCATTCTCCCACTCAACATACTCGTATATTTGAGAAACTGAACATGGATAATCCCCCGAATCCTTGAAATCAGGGGAAGGAGGAAGGAAAGAATAAGCCAAATTAGTAGCAGGGATAGGAGGGAAATTCCCCTCCCTAGAACCAAAACATGGGTAACTAGAATGAGGGAGGATCCCCCCACCCCCTAAGTAGGGAAATAGTTCTAGCCTTAGGAGCAATTATCCTTGTTCCATGTGTGGAGAGTATGGACACTACACTCACCATTGTCTATTAATTGTGAGTGAAAACAAATGCTTGAACCAAATAAGTTGTCCACAACCAACTCTTCTCAAGCACCAAATGCACCACAAATCAAGAAAATTGTGTTTCAACAACCTTTCGTCAATCAAGGGGTATTTACCCAACAACCATATCCATTCACCATAGGTGATGGAACCTTTCAAAATATTTAGATGAACATGTCTAAATTCAACCTTCAAACACATGCTAAAGGATATCGCATACCTAAATCTCCGCAAGGTAATGATGTTCCTACCACCTCTAGTGTTCCTTGCAAACAACTTGTCCAAACAATGACCAGATCCAAAGGGTTCCTAAAAAACTACGTAGACAGACTATCCAAAACCCTCACATGAAAGTTTCCACAAACTATAGTATCATGGATGACTTGGCTCAATCACCTGCTTCCATGTCAACATTAGAAGTTCTTCAATCTTTCCCTTCCCAAAAGAAGGAATTACTAAGTTCATTAGGCATCATCATCTATTCTAATTCTTGTCTCATGACCTTTGATCTTGACAAAGGTGCGCCACCAGCCATGACTACCCTCATTAGTTTCATTCCACATTCCCATCACAATCAAGAACATCATCATTCATCGAAGCATAGTCTATGTTGAAGCATCAACTTGTGTGATGTCCACTCATGTCTAAAAAACTTTGGGCTCGAAATCTCATCCCCTCATGTATCACCCTTAATTCTTATGATGGGAGGAAATTGAAACATTTAGGCTTATGCTATAATGTCCCTATTAAGCTAGGAGGAAAGATTCTCCTTTTAGATACTGAGGTAGTCAATGCACAACTCGAATACAACATTCTCTTGGGATGTAGTTATATGTATGCCATGAAGGTGGTAGCCTCCTCATTCTTTTGCATCATGATGCTCCCTCATAAAGGGAAGATCATCAACCTCGACCAACTTCAAACTACTATGACTCACATACCAATACAAACCCATATAATGTCTTATGCACTGTAGGATCGACATTACCCCCCAATATGTTGATATTGGCTTGGTCATTTACAAAGATTATTGTTTGTTGGGGGAATAATAAGGTGCTCCACCTAATATCCTTATGTCTATAGATGGTATCATGTGTACTCTATTCATTTATGAAGATAAGTCATAATCCCCCTCCACTTCAACATCGGTACCTCACATTAGCTGTATCATTTACCAAAGATTGCACCCATTAATGCTACTGGTATTTCAGATTCCTCTCTTGTACCCCTCATAGGGGTACAAGGAACACCAGTAATGGCACAATGTACACTATTTGGGATCACTTTTGGAATTCCTCTGTGGTACCTTACACTACCATATCCTAATATGGATTCCAAGCCATTGTCCCATTATGAATTAGTTTTCGTTTCCATCACAGGCCCACCTCTAGTACCTATTGCTGAAACAAAAGCATCTGTGACTCAACCATGACTGGAAGTTTCTAATCCTAATACCAAGGGCATAAAAAAACCCAAGTTGAAAACCTTGTTAGTCCCAAGCACTACTCCTACTCCTAGAGGCACTTTAGCATGCACTCTGTGCGTGGAACTAGGACATGCAACTAACCTATGCCATACATTACCTAAGCTCAATAATTTGCTCAAAACACCAATTAGTGTAACCCATACCCCAAACATTTCAGCAATGGGTGAGCCAACCACATCATTTGGTCCCAATACTAATACAAAAACCAAGTCATTGGACACTAACCATGCATGCACAATATGTTCTCAGTTAGGGAATTATACTTGTCACTATCCCAAGCTTCCTCGATTTCATGACACATTGGAAACCATCCACCTCACACATTTTTCAATCATAAAACCACCTCCTAAATCAATCTCCATCAACATTATTAGTACACAAGTACCAACATAGGGTGCATCACCGCAAGAGGTCACAATACCCATGTATTATCCACCAAAGACACAATTGTTACTAGCATCACTTCCAGATGTTCCAACAACCCCGTCATCATTGTTAGTAGTACAAACCCATGGGTGTTCATCATGTGGGAACCATTCCCATATGATCCCAAGCACAACTATCAATTCTATAACTGTCTGTGCTACACAGGCCCTAATTCTAGCACATGAGCTCAACCACACATGGACTACTCGTTTATGTAGATCGTGTGGATGGTTAACACATTATTCCTTCCAGCTCCCCATCCTGCATGTTGAGTGATCCATCCACCTCGAACAAATGAGGTTCAAAGATAATCCCCCTCCTGTAAAGGCATACACCCCCCAACCAGATACCCATTGTGGAAATCCTATTCTTTCCACCTGAGACTGGAAATCGAGGTGATGTTATCAACGTGTCATCATTAGCAATATTACTCAAAGTGATGGTTCCTTGTGATTTGCATCGAAAGAAGACTAACCTCCTCCAATAGAGTCCCAATCAATCATGGAAGGTAGCCATGATCCATCGAACAAACAATAAACACAAAAATATCTCTGGTGGGATCCTAAGGAGATACAATACTCTCCCCCATAATCCAAGAGGATTAAGACTCCATTCAGTTGCATACTGAACCTACCACTTAGTTTAAGTCATTTTGAATACAAACACGAGAGGATTCTAGTGTCATAAAAGTGACACCATCATGCATGTTCTGCGTTGTCGTTTTCATTTTAATACAATGTATTCTTTAGTTTCATTTACTTGTGTTTTGATCCCATGAATTGAAAATAAGACCAAGCAATATTTGTCATGCAGATGCAATCGCGGAAAAAATATTTCCTTGGTTTTTCCAATGGCGCAAGTCAATGGTCAAATAATTTTGCATCCACCGCTTGGAACATTTACATCCTCACTCAAACGCTTCACTACACAGGTTGATTCTGCTTGGGATCAATCACTAATAACCAATCAAAGTATGATGTAGTCATTGGTTTATTGAATGATTCCCTCCACACTAGGATACAACACCTGCATGTCCAACCATATTCCCAACTCATAGTTGCGCAACTGAACAATGTGTTATGTTCCCTCAACCCACTCCTCTTTCGAAAGTATTTGTGAGTTCACCTCCTGATGTGATAGTTTGAAACGATCACGTTGAATCATGTCCCTAGGAAATAAAATGCATTCATAGGTCAACTTGGGAATGTGGTCCTCGATTGGGATCTAATACATCAATAGTCAATTTGAACCTACAGGAAAATACATGATATATGGCTAAAGCATGTGCTAGTACCTACAAATAGATGTTAGTATCAGGTCATATATAAACACAATAAGAAAATATGCATACATCACATGGATACATTACATCACACACAAAGAGATCAAAATGTTGGTCAAATGGCGCGTGTATATATGTGTGTGTGTGTGTGTGTGTGTGTGTGTGTGTGTGTGTGTGTGTTATATCATCCAAAAATATGTGTTATGTACAACAAGTTGACCTCATGAGACATATACAAAAAATCATCTTCCTTATGGGGGTACATCAAAAAATACCTCCCATAAGATATGCTCATGACAAACACAAAATGGGGCTCATGGCCCTATAAAAAAATACGCTTGTGAAGGCCTAGCACTCATGATGCTCCCCGGGTAGTGAAGCTTGTGGCCCAAAAATGGATAGTGACACCAGTGTTGCTAGTGGTCCCACTAGTATTTTCCTCGGTCCTAGTCCTCGTGCTGGATCTAATTGTGCTATTGGAGTACCGTGTCCTTTCTATGATGCATGATTTGAGTGGCACACCACTTCTACACTCCTCATCACTTATCGACATCCAGGAACACACTCCCCTTGCATTCCTACAACTCATGATAACTTCCCATCATCAAGATCTAAAAGTGGACCCTCATCCTCTCCCACCATAAAGGAAGATAGCCACTCCTCCAAATCAACTGAAAAAGTAGTTATTTGATATACTACCACCCCTACAGATGCTCATCCATCCTCTACTCTCCCTCCGGCTGCTACCCCTACCGCTTCTCCCTCACTCCTCCCCTCATGTCATCTATGACGATGAGGCCTTAGAGGTGGAGGAGGCATGCCTGATTCATCTCAACCATCAACAAGGAATGGCAACTCTGCCCCCCCCTCAAAGTTCATCCCACTCAAGGGGTAGTGCTCCAGAGGACCAACCCTCATCCTCCACACAAAAAGATATTGAGGAGTAAAATTTGTCCCACCTCACCAGCTCCATCCCGAGGCATCACATTGCCCCAGTAGGCCATCTAAGCCTCTCGGGGCCCCCTATGAGGTACTCCCACTAACGATCATAGGGAGGGGTACCTCTTAGAAAAGTATGCATAGAGCACACTCACATAGGTAAACATCCTAAAAAACTCCTCGATCCTTCTCAATCAGCATTTACATCATATGATGTAGCATCATTGAACCCTAGGCCACCATGTGGCCAGCCATGACCCGCTCCACTAGCATAAGTTGGCCACTAGCAATCCTGGTAGTGGTCATCACCCATAGTACTGTCACTAAAGTAATGACCATAGTTTGGACAAGAAGTGATATAATATGGGCCACACTAATCTGACCGAAAATATGAGCATTCAGAGCACCACCACAATATTGTTGAGTCAACTACTCAAAAGTGTCGATCCCCACGATACTGCGATTATTCTCCTCCCACACCCCATGTATGGGAATACCAGGTAGGAAGTAGATATCCTAAGTTGTGATGGTTAGGTCATCATACCTTAACCAAAAGCATCCTCAATCTAGGTCCTACATGTGGATGAGCTCCTATAGGAGAGAGTCACTCGATCTCATAAAGAGAATCTTAAAAACTTCAGTAGCCCTACCTCTCACAAAGCCTATATGGAAGCCATCTCCCCAGCCACATGACAAGCTAACCCATCATAGTGGCACTTTCTCCACTCGAATTAAGCCATGGATATGATCAACAGTACCTATAGTAAAAAAAACACATTAGTATGAATCAAACCAAACCACATCACAAAAAAATAAATTGACTTGAAAAAACATAGTGGCGCGACTTTTCCATCAAAAGTCACACTTAGAGAAACTATTTCAATAGACAACCATGCTATCAAATAGCACGGTCCAAGACATTGCTTGAACATGCTCACTCGTTCTAAGGATATTCATGCATCTTATCAGTGCAGGATGTGCAATGCTCTACCAGGCTAATAGTGCGATTAACCATTGACTTGTCGCACTATCAGAAGGCATGATCGAGCATAACATGTCCTACATTAATTGTAGGAGAATGGAATTCTCCCGTGCAAGATAGTGTGGGAGAATCTAATTCTCTTGTGCGACTCCAAAAATACAAAAATGGCCATCTATGCAATTCATTTCTCCCCTAACTTAAGAATTTCCCAGATGATCAAACAAAGTCTAAGTTTTAGGGTTACCTAGAACTAGATGCTAAAAAAAAAACGTTCAAATATCCCAAAATGCACAAAAACACTTTGGAAAACTCGATCAACAAATGGTAAAAATGAGTTCAAAAAGCGCGCCCCACCCACATTTATAGGAGATTTGGTCGATTTCAAACAATGCATATAAAAAAAACCGTAGATCTGTTTCATGAACCGTTCACACCACTGTGATCAACATCTTCATTCCTCATGGGAGGTACCATACATTCTTTCATCTGAGATGCTTCACCAAATAGTTTTTTTACTATTAACACTCTAAGTTCACTCTTCTCTTGTCAATATTATGCATGGTTTATACTCTTGTCATAATCTATATTATGCTTGGGTATGTACGTTATATGTGCAGGGTATGCAATAAGAAAAGCAAATCATTCCTCTCCCACAATGGTGTAGGGGCACCTATCACAGGTATATCATCTCATCATGGAATATAGGCAAATTTTTCCCTCTATTTACATTGCATTTATCTAGTATACCCGTTGATAACCATAGTGCCCCATTTCATGATTACAGCATGCCATCAATCTCTCCACCATGAATATCATGTTCCCCAATGGGTGCGCATGCCATTAAAACCCTCCTTGCATTTTGGAACCCACGATGTTGCAACCCCACAAGTTCGAGGAATTTGATCATCAAACCCATTTAGTTAAAAATAAACTGCATATCATCACCTTGCATTTTGTTCTCAATACTTGTCATATTCCTCAACATATGTTACGATCATGATTCAAAGATAACCCCTCATATCCTTCATGAGTAATACACCATTTGTGTTTCCCCTCGTATCATCAATCCTCGATAAGATACCAATGGGCCCCCACCCTTTCAAGACATCAGTCTCACTTATTTATTCTCGTGGTTACATTATGCATGGAATTGATTCATGGGGCATCGGTATTCTCATCTGCAACAACATCCACACCATCATCAAATTGATTTCCCAACCCACCAAAA
Source organism: Larix kaempferi (assembly GCA_027924585.1). Taxonomy (NCBI): domain Eukaryota; kingdom Viridiplantae; phylum Streptophyta; class Pinopsida; order Pinales; family Pinaceae; genus Larix; species Larix kaempferi. Next base: position 8,891,639 of record BSBM01000487.1, read on the forward strand.
ACCATGGGTATACCTCCCATATAAATTGGTTCCCCGACCCACTCAAAACTATGGGAACTTCCCTAATCATTCTTTTGTTACAAATGGTTCCCCAATTCACACAAAACAATGGGAACCCCATCACATTATTCTTTTGGAAATATCCCCTAGTCACCCTTGATTTATATTGTATTTCTGGTCCATCTAGCATCAACATTATCATTTTCATCATTCATCGTACCTCATCAGTATTGTGTCTATGATAAAACGATTCATCTATAGTCTGTTTCCCTTCGTCACACCCTTCGTTGTCATTTGACGAAATATGTTGTTAGTTACTCACCACTACTTACATTGATCAAGAGAACTCAGAAGCCTCACACTTATTAACTAGTCTTGTATTAGGTCCATTAGTCTCCCAATTGGTTACAAAATCATTTTGATTCTTGAGATAAGTCCCCCACCTTATCATATGCTTCATCTATCATCAACATCAAAACATCATATTCTGAGATTTGTAGTAGTTGCAATTGTACCTTTGTGTCCTTTCCCATCAATATAAGGGATTTTCTCAAGCTAAGTAAGGATAGTAATTAGTGATCCTTAGATTTTGGTCTCCTCTATGCTCGATGTTGACAAATATATCACATCAAGGGGAATCATACATTCTAATAGTAGCAATGTTCACATTTATGATTCATAGTATCAACACATTCAATTCTATGAAGTTGTCCCAAAAACTTCATCAATATTAAGGGCCACCACCCTCATAGGATGCTCATTACAATCAACAGTTATGATTCTTTAGCACCAATCACAACACTTCCAGGATATATTTACTCATACAGAGATCGAAGCCACCTTCATCCTTGTAGAAGCAGTATCAAGATTCAACCCTGTGGTCCCCTCTTCTTTGTAATCTATTTTGACATATTTTCATGAGGATAGGTATGCCTGTCTCAACACCATTACTATTTATATCTTCAAAAATCATCACCAACAATTCCACCCCACATGTAGGTTCTTTTACCCACAAATACTTGAGATCTTATGAGAACATGGAGAGAGAAAATAAATGATGATGTATTATTGTCCCTATAGTACCCTCCAAACCTCATACATCAACATGCATCTGTTAATGCTTAAATATTACATACATGCGACATTTAGGATAATCTTGCATAAAGGTGTCATCATCATACATAATGTAGCTCACCAAAGACATACTCATCATATATAGAAAAAAAATCTAATCCTAAGAATGCCAAAAGTAGTCTAAAGGGATAGTAGCGTGACTATAAGCACTAGAATCCTACACTATGTAGCACAATTTTTCTATACACTCACCCATGCGACTCCACGTGGATTTTCTCTCAATACCTACATGACTCCTAAAATGGCAAGACCAAAAAATTCCATGATGCATTAAAGGCTCGGAAAGGATCTCCTGGCTCCAAAATTTGAATTGAGACCTCGTGGATTCTTGTGGGCATTGGATAGCCCTTATCATGTACTTGGGAACTACTTCAAAGGAGGAGAGAGTTCACATCTGGGTATAGATGTTTATTTTCCACCCTTTGTCCTATAAAAGGAATCCATGGGCATGCATTCTAGACGAAGAAAATTATAGAAAAATTATGATAATAGAATCACATTGAGAGCCCCTCTTTCGATCTCATTCCTACCACTTATTGGCATACAAAATGATCCATCACCCTCTTCCCCTAAGAGGCAAGAGTTTATTGATTTTTCTCTCCTATATATCCTGCAATTGTGTGGATAAAAAGGACCTCCCTAATGGAGATTTTTGTCTTCCCTTGAAGCTTTCACCTCCTAGGTGTTACTCTTGTATTTAGCTATACCATTGGGAAGAAACAATTTGGTTTGGCATATTCTTATTCAGGCTTGTTTGGTTATCTCTCATGCATCCTTTTATTTAAGTTTTGATTTTTTTTTCTTTTAATTTTGGTTGCTAATCAAGAGCTTGCCTAAATGTTTGGGGATTGTTTCTTTTAATTCTCAATCATAATAGGACTACCTGGGTACTATTTAAGAATAGTATTGTTTGTATAGGATGGAGTGTTGGTTGTTGGTTACTAGAAATATTTTCTGTATAGGTTGGAGTATCGGTTGTTGGTTGGACGGAGTACTACCTTGAAAAAACCACAGATAATAGTAAAGTGTTATTGGATAGATAGGGACCCTAATATGAAATGAAGATCTGCAACTAAAACGAATTTAAAGCTTAAATGAATCCTAAAAAGAATCCATGGAGAGAATAGGACTTAGCTCAATGGTGACTGTGGGGAAACTAGGAATGTAATTTTCCTATAGATATATGGTTGGGTGTATCAGGGAAAGCCCCATATAATTTGCAGATTGATCAAAAGTACCTATAATAGAAGAGTCCCTTGTACCCTAGACCTATGTGTTTTCATGTTCTATGAAATCCTGATTTGTAGATTACAATGTTATGGTAGCATATGCATCTTATCTCTCTATTATATATGATGGATTATCTAGAGAATCAAATAAGACTTGCAGGTCCTTTCTAACCATATTTGAATCGTATGTGTTTATTTAAGTGAGACTATTATGCATGGAAGATATGAAAAATATAATCCTCACCTATGTAAATATGTGTTGTAAGTAGTACTCTAAATAGAACTAAAAGTAATAATCTGATTTAAGTAAATCTTATAGAATGAGTATTCTTCTAAGCATATCTAAAAAAATTAGGCATTATCTTGAGTAGATATTAAATGTGTTCTTGTATACATAAATATGAAATGCTTAAGTGATATTTATTATGTTGTGTTGTTAACCTAACTACCGCATTGGGCAACAAAATCTAGTACAACTATATTAGGATGCATGGTTAACCTAATTGCCGCATTGGGAAACATAATCTAGTACAACTACATTGTTTTGTTAAATACCCTAAATGGTTTCATTAGGTATTTGATCTAGAATAAATATGATAAAAATTGTATGATACTAAGAGTGGCATTGAGCCACAAAATCTACTACAAATAAGAATGGAAAATAGAACTGAGGTGTAGCATTAATGATATTATAGATGTATATTACTTGCCAAAACTTTATAATTTTCATAGTATTTGCTATAATACAAACCTTTCTAACCTCCTTACTATCCAAAACTATAGTGAGCTGGGAAAGCTTCTTTCTAAGCTTTTTGAGCATATAAATAAAATTTTAAAGCAAACCAAATAATACCCTTCATAGGGTCTGATAGACCAAATTTTATCTAAGTGGACGTTAATCATCATCATCATCACTACAACTAGAAAAAGTCGATTGTACAATTAGAAATAATTATCTACTAGACATATGATAAAATAGTTGAAAAATAAAATATGATAAAATGTAATATTCATCAAAATTGCATGCAAGCTACCTATAGCTGAAACAAATAAATATCTAGCCTGAGATCTAGATGCCTAAAGTTCCCAACCTCCTCACTACCTCAGGGTAGGTAAGCTAATGTACCTCTTCAACCTGCATTAGACATGATGATATAGGCCTAGATTATGTCCCCTAGGAACTAAAGAATTGTGGGCAAGTCAAGAGTGAATAGAGAACCCCAATGGGAGACTAAGAAAAAGAGAATAGCATACTAGCATGTGATATATACCCAAATTCAAGTAGAAAAAAGATGCATCTAACTAAGTTCATTTTTGAAGTTATCAAATCAATAAACAAATGTTTCTCCTAGATATATCACGACTCTAGTGGGAAACACATTATGTTATAAAATAATAGTTTAGAGTCTAGTTAAACAATACATTGAATGTCTATGTGAAAAATTGTTGCATATCAACTATTAATAATAGTACAGGATGCCTTTAAGCTAACTCTTTGATTACAAGAAGAAAGGGCTTACACTAGCCCAAATATTGAGTTACATGAGTATACAAACAATGGTGGAGTAAACTAGAATTCATGAAGAGATCCTAACAGAGTGGACACAAACCGCATAAGGATGTATCAACAATTTTATATACCTAATCAAGTAAAGCATAAAATACAATTTGCAACTAGTTAAAATACATCACTTACCCGGGGCTTCCAAAGGACTACCTACCTGAGAATACTTGCATGCAACATGTATATTTGAGTTAGCACAGATACTAAAATGTAAGACAATTTCTTATAACATAACATTAATCACAACAGAAAAATCATCAAAGTAATGCTTCAGCTAGTGCTTAGACAATGCATAGTAGTTAGTAGATTCAAACTATTTACATTGGGGCTAATAAGGTCTTTGTTACAACTAATTTTTGAATGGTTTTATACTTATACTATGGATTTTTCAGATACTTTAATATTGTAGTACCCTCTCTCTATAATTATAAGATTCAAGAGTATGATTCATGGTTCATCGTGAAGGTTTGTGGAAGGATCAAATCTGAGTGGGTGCTAATTAAGAAAATACCATGCAATTTTTGTAGGGTGGAAGTATTAAGTACAACGACAAGGTAGGAATGAAATATATCGACAAATGTATTAATGAGAGATGAAAACTAATCAATCATTAGAGAAAACTTGAGGTGTAAAATGGGACTCCTAACGAATATAATAAAATAATAGTTATAAATTTTGAAGCAAAAGAGACAAAGACTACTTTTTGTATTTTCAACTTACCTCCATGTGGGTTTACTCAAATTTAGAGTGGGATCACTCATTTCACATGCAATACAATTCTGAATTCCACATCCAATGGGTGCTCCTGATCAAAATTTGAATAAAACCACAAGGGGATAAGTTGAATATACGAATTGAAAAAGTAGTTTTTTATGACAAATATACCAAGTCAACCATTATGGTTGACCACTTTTCTTAAAATTCTATTGGTTCTCAAATTCCAAAGCATCAATGGATCATTTTCTTATAAGTTCCATTTTATACCCCGAATTTGATATAATTTGTATGCAGTCAAGTTTGTTCTAACAAGCGAGATCACTGAAAGAAACACAATCACAAGATAGACAGAGATTTACCCTGGGAAACCCTCATGGGGTAGAAAACTCAGCAAAGCTTTCCTTAATATAGATAATCAACCAATACAAGATGTAGTACCCAAACAAGAGCTCCTTCTCCTCCTATGCAGACCTCTCTCTCTCCTATACTCCAATCACAAGTGAATGAATGAATGAGATAAATGAGGAACACACCTCCTCTATTTATACTCATGTTCTAACTAACTTTTCACCCTAATGGGGATGACCTATCCTAAGAGAATCTAATAACCCCTAAATAGCTAACTCAGGGCTGACCTCACATGGGAGATCTAATAACCCTAGTTACCACACTTTCTTGGAGGAATAAACATCTCCGGATATACAATAGGGTCTCTTCAGAGGAATGAAACATCTCTGGAATAATAAAGTACATATAATATTCTTAGAAGTTACAATATTTCAACACTCCCCCTTAACAAGAAGGATATTATAAAAACATCTGCAGGAGCAAGGAGTCATCAACTACATAATATATGATACATTTATAAATCATTGCAAGCTTTCTTCATACATCATCAGTAACTCAAACAGTTATTGGAACATCTTCAAGATATTCAATACTGGAACATCAACATCTTCAGTATTGAGTCTTCATTTTCTGCAGCACATGAACATCTACAGTAACATCATCATCTAGATCCTCTCGATCAACAGTATCAACATCTGGATCCCTCGATCAACAGCCTCATCGTCTGGATCTTCAGATCATCATCATCATCTGGATCTCTCGATCAACAGCCTCATCGTCTGGATCTTTGGATCATCATCATCATCTGGATCTCTCGATCAACAACCTCATCGTCTGTATATTTGGATCATCATCATCATCTGGATCTCTCAATCAACAGCCTCATCGTCTGGATCTTCAGATCATCATCATCATCTGGATCTCTCGATCAACAACCTCATCGTCTGGATCTTAACATCATCATCATCATCTGGATCTCTTAATCAACATCCTCATCGTCTGGATCTTCAGATCATCATCAGGATAGCAGCATACCCTGCAACACACATGATCCAATTACGGGATGATCAATCCCTCTCACTTTAGGACATAAGTCCAAGGATGATAAAATCCTAACACGTACATCTTGAACCAAGGGTTCTGGGATGATGCAATCCCCTCACATACATTTTGAACCAAGGGTTCCGGGATGATGCAATCCGCTCAAATTCATTTTGAACCAAGGGTTCTGGGATGATGCAATCCTCTCACGTACATTTTGAACCAAGGGTTCCAAGATGATGCAATCCCCTCACTTACATTTTGAACCAAGGGTTCCGGGATGATGCAATCCCGTCATCTACATTTTGAACCAAGGGTTCCGGGATGATGCAAACCCCTCACATATATTTTGAGCCAAGGGTTTCAGGATGATGCAATCCCCTCACGTACATTTTGAACCAAGGGTTTCGGGATGATGCAATCCCCTCACGTACATTTTGAACCAAAGGTTCCAGGATGATGCAATCCCCTCACGTACATTTTGAACCAACCGTTCAGGGATGATGTAGTCCTATCACGTACATTTTGAACCAATTGTTCAGGGATGATGTAGTCCTATCTCGTACATTTTGAACCAAACATTTAGGGACGATGCATTCCTATCACGTACGATTTGAACCAAATGTTCAGGGATGATGCAGTTCTATCACATACATTTTGAACCAACCGTTTAGGGATGATGCAGTCCTATCACGTACATTTTGAACCAAATGTTCAAGGATGATGCAGTCCTCTCACGTCCACTATGGACCATATAATGACCTCATCGTCAGAACAGGTAGCCTCATCATCAACCTCATCTTCGGAATAGGAAATATCATCAATGATACAAGTTTCCACATTAATACAGGTATCCTGATCACATCATCGATATAGTATCCTCATCAATACATGTATCCTTATTATTGGCATTACCATCAATATAGGAAATATCATCATCGATATAGGAATCCTCATCGATACCAGTATCCAAATATCATCATCAACCATATCACTCCCCCTTTCGAGGAGGGTCCTTCTGAACTACACCAAGCTTGTCTCGAAAATGCTCAAACTTTACTCGAGACATAGGTTTGGTCAATACATCAGCAACTTGTTCATCAGTTCTCACATACTCGAGCTTGATAGCTCCTTTCTGCACCATATCCCATATATAGAAATATCAGATCTATATGTACTTTGACTTATCATGGAACACTGGATTATCTATCATCTTGATACAACTCTGGTTGTCACACAGGATCACAATGGGGTCCATCTCTAAGTCAAACAATCCTGATAGCAAGTTCTGAAGCCGTATCACTTCACAACTAGCAGAGCAAGCAGCTATATATTCCGCTTCAGCTGTGCTGAGAGCCACACTAGACTGCTTCCTGCTAAACCACGAGATCATGGCAGATCCCAGACAATAACATCCACCCGATGTGCTCTTCCTGTCTGATACACTTCCATCCCAATCAGCATCTGTGTGTAAGTTTTTAAACCTTAACAGTGAAGTACAAACTTATATGATTCTTAAGCATTAACAGAAAATACACAATGGCACACACATTACACAGAGATTTTCACCTAGAAACCCTTAACCAGGAAAAAACCAGCAAAACTTAGAGCCGCATAGCTCCTTTTTCATTATATGTTTTATTTAACCATGTACAATACAATAAATGGTATTCCGCAGCATCTAAAACCCTAATTCGTTTACCCGAAATTAGGTTACAACCCTAATCCCTTTTACCGGGATTAGATAGAGTACAATGGGTCAAAAATTGTGAAAAAGCAAAAAGCAACCCAAAAAATTTTGCGCTCCGCGCGGACTCCGGGGACCTAACGGCCCCCTCCGTGTCGTTTCGGAACCTAACGGTCCTAAACGAAGGGGGTGGGCCCTGTCGGGCTACCCCCCCCTCTAAATCCCCCCCTCCGGACGCGCCCGACGCAGGCGAATAACTAGTGCCGTAGGGATCGTGTTGTACACGCAACGACCATGTGAAGAGATATAACATACCCAACACTGTGTAGCCATACAATCTGAAATCATGATCTCCAAGATAATGTAGGCCAAAGTCTATCGTACCCTTCAGGTACCTCTGTTAGTTTTTCAGAATTTACTTCAATCTGATCTAGGATATTAACTGAGAGAACAACATGTACAGCATATAAATCATGGACATAATAATGCAAGTACACAAGAGACAATAGACACACAGAGTTTCACTGGGGAAAACCATAAAGGTGAAAAACCCCACAACTTCCTCAAAGATAGATAGAGCAATGATACAACCCAAGCATAAGAGATAGTCTTCTCCTAGCAACAGCTTCTCCTCCTCCACAAGTGCGCCACTCTCCAATGAGAGTATGAGTGAGAAAGTGAAGATGAAATAGAGTGCCTCCCACACTCTATTTATACTTGACTTGACTTGCCTAATAACCTTTAATAGGTCGGCCTCAACTTAACCACTTAACATAATGCTGACAGGGACGACCCGCACTAGGGTGGTCTAATAACCCTTTTACCCACATGACTTATACATGGCCGACCCCATCAAGGTGGTCTAATAACCCATCAAGTATAAGTTACGACACTTACAATGTAAATGACGCACAAATGACGACACTTCCGTATAGAGGAATAATAACATCTCTATAGGAATACAAACACTTTTGTATAGAGGAATAATAACATCTCTATAGGGATACAGTATACATATATTAAATACATTCTGAAGTTACATATACATCAAAACTCCCTCTTATCTAGGAAGGCATTTCTCAACGTAGATCTGCTAGCACAAGTCTTCTTCTTTGGATCATCGTCACTGGATCATCGTCATCGTCACTACTGCTGCTATCTCAATCAATCTCTGAACTACTCGTCATAGGAATTTTTACAGAGCCAATCCTTTTTCATACTGGATGTAGGCCCACCACCTACAGGTCTTCATCACTAGCCATACTGTGGAATCCTCAGGACTTATTATGTGTGTCACAAAACCTCGCAAGAGCATCCCAGACTGTTACGAGCATACAACTCTACCTGTAGGATCTCCTAGGGACATATTATATGTGACCTCACCACAAAACCTCGCAAGAGCATCCCAGGCTGTTATGAGCACACACCTCTACCTATAGGATCTCCCAGGGCCAAATTACATGTGGTCATGGCAAAACCTTGCAAGAGCATCCCATGACTTATTATGGGCACACAACCCAACCTATTGGATCTTCTAGGGACATATTATATGCCATAGGACAAAACCTCGAAAGAACATTTTCTAGATATCCCAGGTCCATATTACATGCCATAGGGATCGTGTTGTACACGCAGCGACCATGTGAAGAGAGATATAACATACCCAACATTCTCCCACTTGTTGTTCTCTTCACATACAGGAGAAATTTATGACTTCAACAATTCAGGGCAACAATGCCCATGTTCTCTTTACACCAAGAGAACTTCTGAGTACTCACAGACTTTGTCAAAGAGTCCGCAACATTTACCAAAGTGTCAACCTTCTCCAACAACACTTTGTTTTGTTCAACCATGTCTCTGACGAAATGGTACTGCACATCAATGTGCTTTGTCCTCGAGTGATAAGCAGGGTTCTTTGCCAAAAATATTGCACTTGAGCTATCACATCCAATTTTTACTGCATTCTAAACAAAACCAATACCTGAACACAATCTTTGCAACCATACAGCTTCCTTACTTGCATGGGTAGCTTCCATGTATTCAGCTTCTGTAGTTGAGAGTGCAACTACAGCTTGTCTTCTACTCATCCAATTGATTGCTCCTCCAAATAGATTAAAAACGTAGTCACTTGTAGATCTTCTGTGATCAAGATCTCCAGCCCAGTTAGCATTAGCAAATCCTTGTATATCTATCTCTCTGTTTATACAGGGTCTTCCTTGGTAGCAGATTGCAAAATCTGTAGTGCCACGCAAATACCTGAAGACCCTTTTTACTGCAGTCCAATGTTCCTTTCCTGGTTTTGACATGTATCTACTCAAAACTCCCACTGCATGGGCTATGTCTGGTCTAGTACAGACCATGGCATACATCAAACTGCCAACTGCACTAGCATAGGGAACATGAGACATGTCCTCTACCTCTTCTTGTGTAGTGGGACACTGTTCTGCAGATAACCTTACACCTACAGGAATGGGCACCTTCACTGGTTTGCTTTCCTGCATATTAAATCTCTTCAATATCGTTTCAACATATTTCCTCTGATTTAACCAGAGTTTCCTGTTTTCATGATCTCTTTTTATTTCCATGCCCAAAATGAAATTTGCAGCACCAAGATCTTTCATGTCAAATTCAGATGACAGCTGATTCTTGACATCCTTGATGATTTCCTTGTTGTTTCCAATTAGCAACATATCATCAACATACAATATTACATAAATAAAATGATCACCAATTAGCTTAAAATAAACATAGTGATCAGCTTTGCTTCTTGAGAAACCAAGTCCCAGTATATAAGTATCAAATTTTTGATACCACATTCTGGGAGATTGTTTCAATCCATAGAGAGATTTTTTCAGCTTATAGACAAGCTCCTTTCTTCCTTTCACCACAAACCGTTCTGGTTGCTTCATATAGATCTCTTCATTAAGATTTCCATGTAGGAAAGCTGTCTTTACATCCATCTGTTCTACTTCAAGGTCAAAAGCAGCAGAAATAGATAGAAGAAATCTAATAGAAGTCAATTTTGCAACAGGTGAAAAAATCTCACCAAAATCGATGCCCTCAATTTGGGAGTAACCCTTCGCTACTAGTCGAGCCTTGTACTTCTCCACTTTACCTGCTGCATTTAAATTCTTCTTGAATACCCATTTGCTTCCAATAGGCTTTCTTCCTTCTGGAAACTCAACCAGATCCCATGCCTCATTTTTGTCCAAGGCATCCATTTCTTCTATCATGGCCTTCTTCCATAGTTTACTATCTTCTGAATCCATTGCCTCTTTAGCAGTTCTAGGATCATCATCAGTAATAGATAACACAAAATTAGAATGAAAATCAGGGGGACTGTACCTTTCAACTTGCCTTCTTTCTCGATCAGATATCCTCAATACCGGAGTCTGTGGATCCGCCTCTTCATCTGATTCAGACGATTCTGCCTCCTCATCTGATTCAGACGAATCTGGTTCCTCAAAAGAGTCACTTCTTTCATCCTTGATATCAAAGTGTAGCTTCTCTGAATCCTTTTCCTTTGGTACATCCTCAATCTTGGAAGTGCTTTCAACTTCTCTGAAGATCACATCTCGACTATAAACTGTTTGCCTTTTTACTGGGTTCCACAGCTTGTAACCTTTCACTCCATCCTTGTAACCAATGAAGATACATTTTTCCGCTTTATTATCCAACTTGCTCCTTTTCTCCTTTGGAACATGTACAAAAGCATCACACCCAAACACTCTGAGATGAGAGAGAGAGGGTTTCTTACCAGTCCAAACCTCATGAGGTGTCTTGTCAACCAACGCTGATGTGGGTGTCCTATTCACTAGGTAACACGCAGTGTCAACAACTTCTGCCCAGAATTGTTGTGTTATCCCTGCACCACTGAGCATACTCCTTGCCTTTTCCATCAATGTCCTGTTCATCCTTTCTGCAACCCCATTCTGTTGAGGTGTGTATGGAGTAGTCTTTTGCCTTGCTATTCCACACGTTTTACAAAACTCCTCAAATTCACTTTCACAGAATTCTCCACCGTTATCTATTCTGAGTACTTTTATTTTCTTCTCAGTTTGATTCTCTACAAGAGCCTTAAATTCTTTGAATCTATTAAAAACCTCAGATTTCTTACGCAGGAAATAAATCCAAGTTTTCCTTGAGAAATCATCTATAAATGAAAAATAATACACAGATTTACCAAGTGATGGAACAGGCACAGGTCCAAAAACATCACTGTGTATTAACTCTAAGATTCCTTTACCTCTTACAACACCAGATGAGAATCTTACCCGATTCTGTTTACCATATAAGCAATGTTCACAGAAATCAAAATCTAATGTGAAATCAGACATGCCTTCAGCCATACTTTTACCTTGTAATAGTCGAAGACCCTTCTCTCCAATATGTCCCAGCCTTCGATGCCATAGTGATGTCTTCTCACTAGAGACAGTAAGGACTCTGTCTCCTTCATTTTTACCCTCAGGAACAATAGTACTGTTACATCCATTTTTGAAGGTGCTCCCCAACAACTTGTATAGAGTTCCAATCCGAACTCCCCTCATCAGCACCAGTGATTCTCGAACCATCTTGCATGTGTTCTTTTCAAATAATGTTTTCGCACCTGCATCATCCATTTTACTTACAGATATAAGATTTCTAGCCAGCTTTGGAATGTGCAGAACCCCGGGAAGAGTTTTAACCCTTCCATCTTTGAGCAGTAGCTTGATCTTTCCTCGACCTATGATTTTTGCCACCGAGTTGTCTCCCATAAATACATCTCCTCCATCATACTTTTCGTATTCAGAAAACCACTCCCTGTGAGGAGTCATATGATAAGACGCACCTGAGTCAATCAACCATGAATCATGCTCTGCATGTGTACTTGAAGATGCCAGATACACATCTCCTCCTTCCTCTGTAGATTCTTTCCCATATGCGGATGGAGCATCATTAGGTCCTCTGCTTTTATCAGTATTTTTGGATTTACAATCCTTCTTGTAATGCCCATCTTTACCGCACTTCCAGCATTTTCTTACAGAAGGTCCTGGAGATTTAGATCTCCCTCTAGATTTAGATCTACCACCTGAAGACTTATTTTTAGATCTGTCTCTAGGGCGACCTCTTACAAATAAGGCATCCTTGGCTGAACTATCTATGGATCTCCGCCTCATTTCCTCCGATAGTAGGGATGCAACCACATCATCGAAGTTTAGCGTGGTTGCATTACTCCCAATAGCTATAACCAGATTATCCCATGAATCTGGCAAAGAGCACAACAGACTAATACATTTTTCATCATTAGCAATTGTAATACCAACAGATGTCAACTGACTTACCAGAGTATTGAAGGTGTTTAGATGCTCTGAAACAGAGTCTCCATCAGTCATCCTCAGAAGGTACAATTTCTTTCGCAGAAATAACTTATTTACCAGGGACTTTGACTGATACAGACTTCCCAGTTTATCCCATAGCTTCTTTGCACTGTCTTCTCCAGATACGTTCACCAATACCGAATCTGCAAGGCAAAGACGAATGGTGCTCCTTGCTTTTCTTTCCAGCTTTTCCCATTCTTCTTTTATCGCACCAGAGGGCATGGTACCTGGATCTACTGCGATCCATTGTTCTCTATCTACCAGAAGATCTTCCATCTTGAGCTTCCATAGCTCAAAGATCTGACCATTAAATTTCTCAATCTCGAATCTAGAACTGCTCGCCATTCTTTAAAGAAAAAATAAATCACCGCTGCAAAGCTCCCACTGAAACCAGGTTTATCACAAATCCAAGATCGAGCCAAACCCTTGGAAACAAAGGCGTCCCTCTGAACCCAAAAAAACGCTCTGATACCAATTGTAAGTTTTTAAACCTTAACAGTGAAGTACAAACTTATATGATTCTTAAGCATTAACAGAAAATACACAATGGCACACACATTACACAGAGATTTTCACCTGGAAACCCTTAACCGGGAAAAAACCAGCAAAACTTAGAGCCGCATAGCTCCTTTTTCATTATATGTTTTATTTAACCATGTACAATACAATAAATGGTATTCCGCAGCATCTAAAACCCTAATTCGTTTACCCGAAATTAGGTTACAACCCTAATCCCTTTTACCGGGATTAGATAGAGTACAATGGGTCAAAAATTGTGAAAAAGAAAAAAGCAACCCAAAAAATTTTGCGCTCCGCGCGGACTCTGGGGGCCTAACAGCCCCCTCCGTGTTGTTTCGGAACCTAACGGTCCTAAACGAAGGGGGTGGGCCCTGTCAGGCTACCCCCCCCCTCTAAACCCCCCCCTACGGACGTGCCCGGCGCAGGTGAATCACTAGTGTTGTAGGGATCGTGTTGTACACGCAACAACCATGTGAAGAGATATAACATACCCAACACTGTGTAGCCATACAATCTGAAATCATGATCTCCAAGATAATGTAGGCCAAAGTCTATCGTACCCTTCAGGTACCTCTGTTAGTTTTTCAGAATTTACTTCAATCTGATCTAGGATATTAACTGAGAGAACAACATGTACAGCATATAAATCATGGACATAATAATGCAAGTACACAAGAGACAATAGACACACAGAGTTTCATTGGGGAAAACCATAAAGGTGAAAAACCCCACAACTTCCTCAAAGATAGATAGAGCAATGATACAACCCAAGCATAAGAGATAGTCTTCTCCTAGCAACAGCTTCTCCTCCTCCACAAGTGCGCCACTCTCCAATGAGAGTATGAGTGAGAAAGTGAAGATGAAATAGAGTGCCTCCCACACTCTATTTATACTTGACTTGACTTGCCTAATAACCTTTAATAGGTTGGCCTCAACTTAACCACTTAACATAATGCTGACAGGGACGACCCGCACTAGGGTGGTCTAATAACCCTTTTACCCACATGACTTATACATGGCCGACCCCATCAAGGTGTTCTAATAACCCATCAAGTATAAGTTACGACACTTACAATGTAAATGACGACACTTCCGTATAGAGGAATAATAACATCTCTATAGGAATACAAACACTTTTGTATAGAGGAATAATAACATCTCTATAGGGATACAGTATACATATATTAAATACATTCTGAAGTTACATATACATCAAAACTCCCTCTTATCTAGGAAGTCATTTCTCGACGCAGATCTGCTAGCACAAGTCTTCTTCTTTGGATCATCGTCATCGTCACTACTGCTGCTATCTCAATCAATCTCTGAACTACTCGTCATAGGAATTTTTACAGAGCCAATCCTTTTTCATACTGGATGTAGGCCCACCACCTACAGGTCTTCATCACTAGCCATACTTTGGAATCCTCAGGACTTATTATGTGTGTCACAAAAACTCGCAAGAGCATCCCAGACTGTTACGAGCATACAACTCTACCTGTAGGATCTCCTAGGGACATATTATATGTGACCTCACCACAAAACCTCGCAAGAGCATCCCAGGCTGTTATGAGCACACACCTCTACCTATAGGATCTCCCAGGGCCAAATTACATGTGGTCATGGCAAAACCTTGCAAGAGCATCCCATGACTTATTATGGGCACACAACCCAACCTATTGGATCTTCTAGGGACATATTATATGCCATAGGACAAAACCTCGAAAGAACATTTTCTAGATATCCCAGGTCCATATTACATGCCATAGGAAAAACCTCGAAAGAGTATCTGCAAACCTCCCAGGGCCAAATTATATGTCCTCCCAAGCAAAAACTCGAAAGAGCATTTTTCAGATATCCCAAGGCCACATTATATGCCATAGGAAAAACCTCGAAAGAGTATTTGCAAACCTCCCAAGGCCATATTATAAGCTTGTCTGAACAACCTGTCCATAGCCATAGAGTATCAACCTGATACTCACCATACATCATCCTGATGTACATGATCATCTTGATCATCATCATTGCATCATCCTAATGCATGTCATCTTCGCATGATCATCCTGATCATCGTAATAGAATCATCCTGATGCATATCATCTAGAGCAACATCCTGAAGCTCATCATCCATGATCATCCTGATCATACAATGCATCCACCTGATGCATACACAGTATCTACCTGATGCATACACAATATCTACCTGATACTGTGTATCCACCTGATACATATCATCATACATGATCTACCTGATCATCACAAGCATCCAACATTATGCATATACATATACATGATCCAACTGGTCATAACAAGCATCCAACATGATGCATATACATATACATGATCCAACTGATCATAGCAAGCATCCAACATGATGCATATACAGAGTAGTAACTAGAGCATCATCCTGATGCTCATCATCCAGTGCTTACATCCACAGCAATGGAAGGATCCTCCTCTCACCATGCTTGGGATGGCTCCTGCAAATGTGTCCATCACTTCTTCCTCGAAGTGTCATCAATCTGAAGAACACCAAGCCTCTCTCTGAAGTACTCGAACTTCAATCTGGCTAGTGGCTTCATCAACACATCTGCAACTTGCTCATCCGTCGCAACATACAGGAGCTTCACTACTCCTCTCTGCACCATATCCCTAATATAGTGGTATTTGATCTCTATGTGCTCAACCTGTCGTGGAACACCGGGTTCTCGGAGAACTTCACACAACTATGGTTGTCACAAAAGATACCAATAGCGTCCAACGGGAGATCAAATAACACAGACAGTAGCTTCCTCAGCCATACTACCTCACAACTAGTTGAACAAGCTGCAACATACTCTACTTCGGCTGTACTCAGTGCTATGCAGGACTAGTTCCTGCTAAACCAAGAGATCACACCTGATCCCATACTAAAGCAGCACCCTGAAGTGCTCTTCCTATCTGCAGCACTTCCTTCCCAGTCTAAATCAACACAACCCTGCAGGTTAAACTTTTGATTCACATCATACTTGAGCCCATAATAAATTGCACCCTTCAGGTACCTCAGAATATGCTTTACAGCAACCAAGTGAACACCTCTAGGATCTGTCAGGTACTGGCTCAATGTATTCACCGCAAAGCAAATATCTGGTCTCGTGTTCGTCAGGTACATCAAGGACCCAATCATCTGACGATACATAGTGACATCAACTGGATAAGATGAAGCATCACATAGAAGCTTCAGGTTCGATGTCATAGGTGTGGCCATGGCCTTGCAGTCCATCATCCCGAACCTCTTCAGGATCTCTACTACATACTTCCCTTGTCCAAGGAAGATTCCATCTGCACTCTACCACACCTCCATGCCTAGAAAATAGTGCATCATCCCCAAGTCCTTCATCTCGAACTCGGAAGAAAGCTTCCTCTTTGTGTCGGCAATCAATCTATCCTGACCTGTTACAAACAGGTCATCCACATACAAGAGTAGTATCAAAGGATTGCCTTCCTCAACCTTGTAGTAAAGGTTGGAATCCACTTTACTCTCAGTAAAGCCCAAACTGGATAGAAGGCTGTCTATCCTACCATACCAAGTCCTAGGAGCTTGCTTCAAGCCATACAAGGCTTTCTTCAACCTGCACACATATGAATCCCTGTCATATGTCTCCAAACCAAATGGTTGCTCCACATACACTTCCTCTTCGACTTACACCATTCAAGAAAGCTGTCTTGACATCCATCTGGTGTATGTTCCATTTCATCATTGCAGCCAAAGCAAGTACTGATCTAATGGAAGTGTATCTGGCTACAGGTGCAAAAGTCTCTTCATAGTCTCATTCCCTCTTTCTGAGAAAAGCCATGAGCTACAAACCTCGCTTTGTATTTTTCTATGCTACCATCTACATCATGCTTTATCTTATAGATCCACTCAGAAGTCACAATAGACTTCCCTTCATGTCTTGGGACTGCATCCCAAACATCATTCTTCATGATCGACTGGTACTCCTCGATCATGGCAATCTTCCCGAATCCTGGGAACTTCAATATCTTCAATAATAGATAACTTTGTTGTTGAACAAATGTTGTAGTCCTTCTTTTGTAGGTGATGGTATACCATCTTTTTTACAAAACAAGTTAAATTGCATGATGAGAAAACGTCTCATAGTTTCCAAAACAAATTCTTATACATAAATAAATATGTCATACAGTCATGCAATTATCTTAGCCAATGCTTCAATACAACATTTATCCATATCCTGTAACTTTCTAGATGCCTTCCAATCTCTACCAAAACATTGTTAAGAGTGTGCACAACTCCCAACATGTTAGCAAAGAGGTTTCATTCTAGATAAGTAGCAATGGAATGTTGTACAGTGCCATAGGCCACTTACCCATCACATGCATATTAGTAGTATATTGATCATTAACGTAATTATTCTAATATGCCTAATACACACCCTAAGTCAGGAACATCATTGAACAATAATATTTAAACAACAAGTATGCAAGAAATGACAATTCAAATACTTATCTTTGTTTGGTTTGTAGGGTGGACTCCCTCTCAATATTTTCTTCCTTGCAGGAACTACTGGAGTGTGCTCCCTCTTGATCTTTGCTTCCTGGATTACCTATCCTTGAACTTATATCCATCCTCGATCACTTATCCATACTTACTAGTATCATCATTGTGTTATCCTCGAGGTTTCATACATACAATCATTAGTATAATATCAATACTATCAAAACACAATAATCTTAAACATGTATAGTCATGATCATTTCAAAAACAGATAATAAGCATTAGTATTCAAGGTTTCGGGGAAGACTTCTTTTACTCATGCATATTCTTATTTGACCATAGGACTCTTCTGGTTAGTCATATCATCAATCAATGTAAGGGACATAATATGCATAAACTCTTGATTACTTAAATTTCTAACTTCATAAATAATCATTATCAATCATGCCATGTATACTTATATAAGAGATCCTAACACAAGGTAGGATTCTAACTTGATATAGGAAAAACATACCTGGGTTAGAATGCTAGCTAGTTATGTCTAACATACCTGCATAATGTCTTCTTGTTCTCTTCAATGACTTGTGCTAGTAACCTACATATCTCATAGGTTAAGCATTGTAGAACCAAATTATACATACCTCGTAAGTAGAGCTTCTATGTGATCCATGACAATGGATGAATCTTTGTCTTCATGTCACCATGGTCATATGTTCTTGAACTAGAACATGATTTGTCTTTCTTGATGTATTTTTCATGTTAGTGGACAACATCAACCTCATACAACACCACAATGCATTAGTACAATCATAAGTGTCGAAACCCTAATCAATGAATATATGCATTCATAATTTTATTAAGGTGACACAACAAGTCTAAAGTTAATCAAGATTGTACTAACCTTAATGACGACAAACATACCATAAACTTAATCATGAACAGATCTCGAAACATACCTGGATAAGTCATACCTATCAAGATTGCTTGTAATCTTCTTATGTAAGGCCTTAGCCTCAACTCCCTCTGAAACAAGAACTTCTTCACTTATGCAGGTGACTAATCCATTCTCTTCTAGGATTAACCCAATCCACTTTGATTTGCAAAAATTGGATCTGGAGCTGGATTAGGGTCTGTCAGTGAAACCCTAAAAATTCAAACTTTGAATTTCAAACTTTTGAAAGGATATCAAGATGCACCTTTCTGAGTTGGTCAAGCTGGTATACTCAGAATTTGAAAACTGCAAAGTTTCACCCCTCAAAATTGCCTTTTAGATTTTTGGATTCACTAGGGAGGACCCTGAATTAGGGTTTGAGTTTCTTGGAGCTTAACCCAACCAAATAGTTTGATCCAAAGCTATAAACTTCAATTTTTCCAAGGAGCGTCCATCTATGGTCACAAATTCCCATTTTTGCAAAAGCCCTAATTTTTCACTTTTTCGATCAAAGTGTCGAACTAGGTTTTAATCAAGCCCGGCCTTCTACCCAACCAAAAAATTTGATCTTGGTCTCTAAATTTTGATTTCGATGAGGAGTATCCATCCATGGTCTCTAATACAAAAAATTCCAACATTCTTCGAAACCCTAAATTCCCGGAGCCATGAATGAAGGTGCTCAATATCCAATTGTGTTTGGACAGAAATATGGACCTGATTGTTTCTGGTTTAACTCTGAAATTTCAGATCTATAGGGTCTAAAAATTCTACTTGTGGTATACTGACCTGTTAAATTTCCAACCCCACAGGTCTAACCTCAAATGGATTCTGTGAGAGAGACTTATGCCAAGTGTCGCAACGTGACCGGTTTATGGGATAAAACATGAGAGTGAAATTGTACGGAGTGCCACGTGTCACTGGTTCAACTTCGGCCTCTAAAAACCTTAACTACAAAACTACAGTCCATGCCCTACCTAGAAATTTTTACGAAATTTCATTTGAAGCTTCCTAGCCCAAGTTGTCACCTTTTTTTACAGGTCACATGTTTATGACTGAGATCTGGAAGAGGCAGAAACCCTAGATTGTACAGATCATAAAACACAAAGTACAACAAATTAGAAGTTTTTCTTTGGAAACAAGGTACATTGGGATCTTATCTTCTTCCTGTAAACGTTTCGGACCCTGAAACATTTCCAAAATGGATTTATAGAGAAAGTGATACGATGACTAGTTTTTGCTATATCAAGCCCTAGCTTCTCAAGTGCAACAAGTGTCATAAATTCCATACCATGCCTTCTTTGAGGATAGCTCTGATAACATGCTAGTTTTTAATAATTTACTTAAATCTAATATAGGATCTTAACTGAGAGATCAATATGTATAGCATATCAATCATGGACATAATAATGCAAGCACACAAGAGACAATAGACACACAGAGTTTCACTGGGGAAAACCATAAAGATGAAAAACCCTGCAACTTCCTCAGAGATAGATAGAGCAATGATACAACCCAAGCATAAGAGATAATCTTCTCCTAGCAGCATCTTCTCCTCCTCCACAAGTGTGCCACTCTCCAATGAGAGTATGAGTGAGAAAGTGAATGATGAAATAGAGTGCTTTCCACACTCTATTTATACTTGACTTGACTTGCCTAATAACCTTTAATAGGTCAACCTCAACTTAACCACTTAACATAATGCTGACAGGGCTGATCCCCACTAGGGTGGTCTAATAACCCTTTTACCCACATGACTTATACAGGGCCGACCCCATCAAGGTGGTCTAATAACCCATCAAGTATAAGTTACGACAATTACAATGTAAATGACGACACTTCCGTATAGAGGAATAATAACATCTCTATAGGGATACAATATACATATATGAAATACATTCCGAATTTACATATACATCAACAACCTCATCACATGCTTTGTAGCTATTAAGTGAACACGTCTAGGTTGCACTAGATACTGACTCAAGGTGTTCACAGCAAAGAATATATCTGGCCTAGTGTTCGTCAGATACCTTAATGACCCAATAATCTGCCTGTACAGAGTTACATCCACTAACTCTGATGAGTCATCCACTACTAGTTTCAAGTTGGAATTTATGGGAGTGGCCATGGCTTTACATTCCAACATATCAAATCTTTTCAAGATTTCCATAGCATACTTTTCCTGGTTGAGAAAGATTCCTTCTGAGCCTTTCCATACTTCCAATCCTAGGAAGTAATGCATCAAACCGAGATCTTTCATTTCAAACTCTGCAGAATGTTTCTTCTTGCACTCGACAATCTGTTTCTCATTCCCAGTCAAAAATAGATCATCCACATATAGCAACAATATGACAGGTTCATCATCCATAACTTTGAGATAAAGGTTAGGATCAACTTTACTCTTGGTAAGGCCCAAGCTTATCAAGAAACTGTCAATTCTTCCATACCAAGATCTAGGAGCTTGCTTCAACACATACAAAGCCTTCTTCAGTTTGCATACATGGATTCTTCTATCTTCAACCTCAAATCCTTGTGGTTGTTCTATGTACACTTCTTCCTCAATCACACCATTCAGGAAAGCTATCTTTACATCCATCTGATGTAATTTCCACTTCATCATGGATGCAAATGCCATGATGGTTCTAATGGAAGTGTATCTTGCAACTGGTGCAAATGTCTCTTCATAGTCAATTCCCTCTTTCTGAGAGAATTCTCTAGCTACAAACCTTGCCTTATATTTTTCAATGCCACCATCCGCAACATGCTTTATTTTGTATATCCATTTGGAGGATACCACACTCTTGTCCTTTAGTTTGGGAAGAATATCCCAAACATCATTCTTCATTATTGACTGGTACTCCTCCTTCATTGCCTCTACCCACTCTTTATTATGAACTGCTTCTTCATAACTAGTAGGTTCTTGATCCACAAGATAACACATCAAAGCCACATAATTGTAGAATGGCTTTGGTTTCTTGCTCACTCTAGTGGAGCCTTCAGGAGATCCATACTTTTCTGCTCCTAGTATAATATCTCTAGCCCATGCTAGCTTTCTCTTTCTTGATATGTTTTTGATGGGGGGTTCTTGTGGTTCTAACATGTCATAGTCTTCAGGTGTCTCTTCTTGAGGGCCTGGTGCAGCTTCTGTAATTCTGGGAGGTGCATCTTCTTCATATACTTCTTCATACTAGCACTTACTAGATATCTTGAGATTTGCTTCTTCATCAAATGTCATAGCCCTACTAATTTCCATATGATGGAATCCTGGGATGTATATCGTGAATGCATTGGATGCCTCACATTACCCAACAAATATTCCCTTCTTTCCGGAAGGGTCCAACTGGTTCTCTTTTCTTTTGGTATGTGAATATATACAGGACACCCAAATATATTGAGGTGGCTTACCTCAGGTTTCTTCCCTATGATCACTTCTTCTGGAGTCTTGAATTCAAGGGCACTATGAGATAGTCTATTCTACACATAGACTGCTTTCATGGCTGCTTCAACCATATATACATAGGTCGGTCTGGATCATGTATCACTGTCTTCACTGCTTCCATAATGGTTCTATTCTTTCTTCCCGCGACATCATTTTGTTGAGGATTGTAGGGAGTGGTTAGTTCCCTCTTGATTCCAGCTTCTTTACAAAAGACGTTAAAATCCTTTGAAGTGTATTCTCCACCATTATCTGTCCTGAGTATTTTGATCTTTTTTTCTGAATGATTTTCTATCAAGGCTTTGAACTCCTTGAACTTTTCAAAGACTTCATTCTTTCCTTTTAGGAAGTATATCCTAGTCTTTATTGAATATTCATCAATAAATGTAAGGTAGTATTCATATCCACTCAAGGATGTGGAGGGAACTGGACCACATACCTCTGAATGGATCAATTCCAAAGTACTTTCAGTCTTTGTTTCACTCTTTGGAAATGGGTTCTTGATATTCTTACCTTTTGCACATCCTTTGCAAGTGCCTTCATGTTCAATATTTAAGTCTGGAAATCCTGTCACTACTTTGCTCACATAGGGTAGTGCTTTGTAGTTTATATGAGAAAGCCTTCTATGCCATAGCTCACTTGGACTAGTGGCTTCATGAACAAGGGAAGCTTCTAGAGGACCCTTGAGTTTATACAGACCTCCTTCCTCTTCACCAATGACAATTGCATCTTTAATAGATTTTCCTTTGGACCACATGAGTACTTTTCCATCTATGAATGCAACCCTATAACCTTTCTTATCTAATGCTGAGATAGAAAGCAAGTTCTTCTTCAACCCTAGTACATATAAAACTTCCTTCATCTTCATGGGGGCTCCAAAATCAAGCTTGTAGCTTGCTTCACCAATTCCCTTGATGGGATATTGATAATCATCTCCTAAATATGCTTTCTGTGGGGATGTCTTCTCTTCACGGTTTGAGAGAGTTTTCTTTTGACCTGTCATGTGCTTTGAAGCACCACTATAAATAATCCATGTATCTTCTCTAGGTTTCACAGACCCAGAGAGAGCAGAGAATATAACATACTCTTATGCATATTCTTCTTCTATTCTAGCTCTTTTCTTTTGAGGCCTTTCCTCCTCTTCTTCTCCTTCACTATCATCTTCTGCTAGATGTGATTGATGTCTTTTATGATGGAAACTCTTCTTTTTCTTTGAGGGACACTCCCTAGCAATGTGTCCTATTTTGTGACAATTGTAACATTGGAATGAGGATAAATCTCTTCCTGAATTAGCTCCTCTTTTCTTTTGAAACCTTTGTGGAGGTTGATATTCCTTGTGGCTTCCTTTCTTGAAGTTGGGTTTACTTCTTCTTCTTTTGTTATGGGTGGCTAGTGCTTGATCATCTTCTTTGAGCAAGGCTTCTCTATGGGCTACCCTAGCTTCTTCTTGAATCCAATCCTCCCATACAACATCAAACTTCATACTTTCTTTTCTGGCACACATGGTTTGGATGAATGACTCCCAAGGTCTAGTGAGACCATTTAGAGAAGTCATGACTAGTTCATCTTCATCAAGGGTATCTCCAATAGCATCTAGTTGTTCCTTGAACTGGGAAACCCTTGAGAAATAATCTTGAATGGATTCTCCTTTATTCATCTTAGTGCTCTTCAATTGAGCTCTCAAGTTCATCTTCCTGTTGATGTTCTTTCCTTCATACATTATGGAGAGGGAATCATACATTTACTTTAGGGTCTTCTTGGATGCCACTTGGGGAATCAAGTGGTACTTGATAAAATCAACAGATATTCTCTTTTCCCTAATCAAGTCCTTCTTATGTTTTTCTTTAGCTTCAGCTTCTGCAGGTTCTGCAACTTCATGCTTGATATATTGGACAAGATCATTCTCTTCAAGAATGAGACCAATCCTATATTTCCATGCCCGAAAATTCTCTATACCCTCTAGTTTGTCTTCAAGCTTAATGCTTGGAGCCATCTTATCCAGGAGGTCACGGAGATAGAATAATACTTACCAGGAGATGAGCTTGATAGAATTGAGATTACTGGTGTGCTCTGCTTCTGGAAACTTCAACTTTTCACCTTCTGGAAACTTCAACTTTTCACCTTCTGGATCTGCAACAGAATTTATGGTTTTCTGGTCTTCACTTTTCTAGTTTATTGGTGCATAGGTTCGCATATTTTCTGGGTCATTGATGCACAGGTGCACAGTTTTTCTGGTTCACTGGTTTTTTCTGGTTTTTTGGTTTTCTAGTCCAAAACCCAAACTAGGGTTTGACTTTCCTAGAGTTCTACCCACTCAAAAAGTTATATCTAGGGATCAAAACTTCGATTTTGAGGAGGGCTATCCAGCCATGCAATCAGAATCCAAAAATTCCAACTTTATAGAAACCCTAATTTTCACTGGAGGAGGAGAGAGAGGCATTTTCACCTTGTGAAAGATGTCCTATTCAGGCTAGCTCTAATACCATGTTAATTTTAGCCTAATTTCACAAGCAAGATCACTGAAAGAAACACAATCACAAGATAGACAAAGATTTACCATGGGAAACCCTCATGGGGTAGAAAACCCAGCAAAGCTTTCCTCAATATAGATAATCAACCAATACAAGATGTAGTACCCAAACAAGAGCTCCTTCTCCTCCTACGCAGACCTCTCTTTTTCCTATGTGTCAATTGCAAGTGAGTGAATGAATGAGATAAATGAGGAACACACCTCCTCTATTTATACTCATGTTCTAACTGACTTTTCACCCTAATGGGTCTGACCTCTCCTAAGAGAGTCTAATAACCCCTAAACAGCTAACTCAGGGCCGACCTCACATGGGAGATCTAATAACCCTAGTTACCATACTTTCTTGGAGGAATAAACATCTCCGGATATACAATAGGGTCTCTTCGGAGGAATGAAACATCTCCGGAGTAATAAAGTACATATAATATTCTTATAATTTACAATATTTCAACATGTAACTCCCCTCATGTTTTGTAACCTCCTCTCACTAATTATAGTTTTCCTCTTTGGCTTAGAGTTAACCTATTGTGGTTTTAGTAACTTCCATAGTGAGTTGGATTTAGACTCTTGGAGTGGATTCAAATTTCTCTATATGAATTCGAATGGGATCTTTCATGGCCTCTCTCTTGGCTACTGGAATGAAGGGGCATGCACTCGTGGAGGAGAAGCATTTTATTGATACATATTGAAGTCATGGTTGAGGGTGGTGATATCTGAAGGGTCGTGGTGAGCATAGATATTCACAAATCACCAGTAAATGAAGATTGAAGGACTTGTAATAAGGTATGAAGACCCTATAATGGAGATTGAAGATTGATTGTGTATAAAAAAACATGAGTCCTTGTCCCATTTCCTGTACCTATCCAAATATATGCACACGAATCCTAACGGTGGATAGTGATGTCATGAGGGACCTGTGCAGTGAATGGAATCCCATTGCACCAGGTACTATAGATGGAAGGGAAATTTTAGATGGAGAAAGGTGTAGTTGTCGTTTTTGATAGTGTGGACAGGGCGCAACCATATGGTATGGTTCAACCATTTCTAAGAATTTATGGGTTATGAGATTTGTTCCATTGTTCAGATCTAGTTGCATCTAATGCATGCATTTACCTCACATAATATGTGTATTGGGGAAATATATGCATTGTATTCTTGCATTTCATTTTCAAAGGGATAATTTTTTTATTTAATTGACTTGACGACATGATGACCTAGCCTTTAGTTAACTGTAATCCACTGTTCTATATCTTTATTCAGCCTCTTTTGGGTTTACATGTTCCCATGACCTTAGTTTCGGGGTCGGGTACACTTCAACCAATAGAAGGATGTATATTTAGTTTTATAGAAATAATTTGTAAGTAAAGCATAAAATGCAATTTACAACCGGTTTTTAAAATACTTTGCTTAGTTAGGTTTGCAAAAGGACTACCCGCTCAAGAATAGTTGCATGCAACATGCAAATCTAAGTTAGCACCAAATACTAAAATGTAAGTCATTGTTTTTATAACAAAACATTAGTCATAGCAGAAAAATCATCAAAGTAATGCTTCAGCTAGTTCTTAAATAATGAATAGCGATTATTCGAGTCAAATGATTTACATTGGGGCTAACAAGGTATTTTAACAACCAGTAATCGTCAAGTAATGCTTTAGCAATTTACTTGTTCCATTGTTCAGATCTGGTTGCATCTAATGCATGCATTTACCTCGCATAACATGTGTATTGGGGAAATATATGCATTGTATTCTTGCATTTCATTTTCAAAGGGATAGTTTTTTATTTAATTGACTTGACGACATGACGACCTAGCCATTAGTTAACCGTAATCCATTGTTATATATCTTTATTCAGCCTCTTTTGGTTGTACATGTTCCCATGACCTTGGTTTCAGGGTCAGGTACACTACAACCAATAGAATGATGTATATTTAGTTTTATAGACATAATTTGTAAGTAAAGCATAAAATGCAATTTACAACTGGTTGTTAAAATACATTGCTTAGTTAGGTTTGCAAAAGGACTACCCATTCAAGAATAATTGCATGCAACATGCAAATCTAAGTTAGCACCAAATACTAAAATGTAAGTCATTGTTTTTATAACAAAACATTAGTTGTAGCAGAAAAATCATCAAAGTAATGCTTCAGCTAGTTCTTAAATAATGAATAGCGGTTATTCGAGTCAAATGATTTACATTGGGGCTAACAAGGTCTTTGGAAAAATTAATTTTGGAAGAGTTCTAAACTTATACTACATGTTTATCAGATATTATACTCTTGTAATTCCCTCTCTCTATAATTATAATATTTAAAAGGTGATTAATGGTCGGCTGAGCAAGTATGTGCAAATATCATCTCTAAGTGGGTGCCAATTAAGAAAATACTAGGAAATTTTTGTAGGGTGGGAGTACTAAGTACAACAAAAAGGTATCAATGGAATATCTCCACAAAAATATTAATGAGAGATGAAAATTAATTGATTGTATGCACATAACTTTGGGCTAACAATCCCTCTTTCGCAACTAGTTCTAAGAGATTTAATAAATATGAAACTAGCTCAATGCGTCTTTTGTTTATGTCTAAGGGAACCTCCTACCATTGATATCTTAATATCTACAAAGATGATCACATATATGCCAATTTGAAATCTTTCTACTCACACTAGTAAGCATTGCAAGGGTTGGATTTCCAGCGAGAAATATAGATAAGTGAAGGGAAATTCCTTCCTTTTGTTGTGTGGGGCAGTAGAAAAGAGTGTCGCTATAGTGATGGCTTAGTGGGATCCCTGTAAATGCTTAGAGGTGGGTAGTTTGGCTAAGCATCAGAGTAAATCCAGGTTGTGGCTTGAGAGAGAGAATCCTGCAAGTTTTTTCTTTTCCCTAATGGCCCCATAGCCCATATTGGGTGTTGTATCTTCAGCTAATACCTACGGATGAGTCGAAAATCTCTCTTACAAAGCCAATTGATTGGATATTCTTGTTTAAAAGATAAGTATTTTATGTGTATATGAATGTGGAATGATTTTATTTTCTTCATGAGATACTTATTCTTGTATTTGAATGATGTATGCGTCGATAAATTTTTATTTCTATTATGTTTTACATTTAGGCATTTGCACATACCTTTCTTATTTATGAATTCATAGTATGAATTTTGGCGAAATATTTAGAAACGTGTAATCCATACATATCCTCTTTTCCTAATGGGAATGATGGATGGGGAAATGATAGGATCATGTACGCAAAAAAGTTATTGAATTATGTATCAACCAACTGGGAATCAAGGTAAACATGAAGGTGACAAATCTGCACCTAGAGGGATTTGACCAAGATTTTAATCATGAAATTGTATTCCACCTGATTATTGGTAGCAACATCAATACATACTCTATTAACATGGACGTGGGAGTGTAACAAAGAATATATTGCGCAAGCTACTAAGGAAAGATTTGGATAATTAGTACCTGAAATGTTGGCATACCTAATGTAACATAAAAAAAATAAAAAAAAATTATCTAGAAAGGAAAAGAAAATAAACCATATGATTCATTCTAATAAGGGGACTATAAATAAAATATGATAGAATAAATATAAAAAGGGCATTGGTCTAATGGATAATATTTATTGAGTTATAATCAATTAAAAGGTTTCTTCAGGAGTTGACCATCCATCTCAGCAAGCAGGTATCCCCCCTTGCCTAAGCAATCTTTAATGACATAATCCCATTCCACAAAGACTTAAACATCTCTCAACCAATATTTTCATGTGATTTTTTGTAAACAAGGACACGATCACGTTCTGAGAATAAACATGGGTGAATATGGTAGTTGTAATCTGCTTTGAAATGTTTCGTAGTAGCTTCAATATTTTACAAAGAAACATGGTTGTCCTCAATTACTGGTTCTAAATATATCGAGCACTGTTCTAGAGAATAGGTGTATAGAAAATGTTTGACTACAAGGTACGAGGAGGAGATATGACACTTGATGGATAGGACGGATTCCACACCATGAATGAGCTAGAATGGACTAAACCCAATAGAATTTTTGGTTGACATACAATATGCCTAGAGATTTGGAAAAAGCATATGATATCATTTGGACTTGTGCTTGCGCATAATCCATTGGAGCATGGTTTTGAGGACCTTGTAAATGACCTCAACTTGGCCATTAATTTTCCTTGAGGGTAATAGGTGTAGGAAAAAAAGTGTTCAAAATTAAAATGGTAAGATTGCTCTTCCCACACAACATCATCAAATTAAGTACCATAATCAAACACTAATTTCTTTGGGACACCAAATTAAGTGATTACATGGTTGAAAAAGAAAAGTGTTGTAGTGGTGAATGTATTCTTGCATGTCAACATGGTTTCACCTATTTGGTTAAATAATAAATAGCCGCCATGATATACTTATGGAACCTGACTGACGTAGGTTTACACTACATGAAATCAATGGCCCATTTATAGAATAGACTAAAGGTGATGACTAGATGTGAAGGAGTAGGAGGAGTCCTCACTTTTGGGGTGAATAATTAGTAGTTTTGACAATGCTTCATCACCTACATATTGCAGTCAGAAAATAATATAGGCCAAAAATAACTAGCATGAATGATATTTTGGGAAGTGGCTGATGACCTTAGAATTTTCATCTTTTTGCACAATATGTTGCTTATCTTTGCCTATATTTTACTCCATAAGTGATCATTTCTAATGATTATAGCCTAATTTTGACACCAAGTACTTTCATTTATTTACATTTCACTAATTATTTGGATAATAAAGTAGAAGAAATATGTATTTTGTAACTATATCTAGAAGTGTTGAAGAACTAGTCTTGCTACATGACCTATTCTATAGAAGTTGTTGCAAACTTGGTACAAAACCTCTTCTACAAGACATTCTAGAGAACCTCACCTATAGGTTGTGTTACAGAACCTCCTATAGGACTTGGAATACAACCTCAGCTATAGGCTATGCTATTGAACCTATGCTACATAATTTGTTGTGGAACTTCATCGATAAGATTTTTTGTACATTCCAAATCACTACAAATGTTGTTTTGAATCTTAAGATGCATGACCACAAGAAGAGGGATTGTTTACACCAATTTTAAAAGGAGTGATCTCTCAAGATAGTTAATTGTTGACTATATTTCTCATGTTTAATATAACAAGAGGGTTATGTAGTTGTGATGGGATAAGATCAAAATAATGTATTTTTTTGTTTAGCTTAGTTGTTTGCTATAAGATCTTGAGAATAATAGATTCTCAAGCATGCTTGTATATTATTTTCCTTGATAAGAATCCTTCTAAATTTGTCAAAAAAGGGATCCCCTTACCTCCATACGGAGGGTTGAAGACTAGAAATATCTACTATTTTGTATTAAGATCATTGAGTTAATCTAGAAGTTATTTCATAATTATTGGCATATAATTTTCGTATGTGTCTACGTTATATAAACAAGTGTTGTGTCCATTTCGACACTCTATTATGAGGAGGTAGGACCCACTCCAATAGAACATGTCTTGTTCTTTTATTTCTATAGATGTTAAATTCACCATATCATAGACTTTATTTGTTGTTCTTTTATTTTTGTAGATTTTAATTTCACTAGATCATATATTGTACTTGTTGTTCCTTTATTTATATAGATATTAATTGCACTAGGTCCTAGACTATACTTGTTATTATTTTATTTTTGTAGATGCTAATTTCATTAGATCATAGACTATAGTTGTAGTTCCTTCATGTTTGATCATTTACATTTCTTTCCTAATATTTGATTCTATTTATATGTTCAAAGTGTGAATGCCATACATCATTTATTCTTTCAATGTGAATGGTAATTAACAAAAGAATATTTTGATTAATATTTTTTTTTAGTTTTAATAACTCATATTCAATTTCCTTCTTGTTTAATCTATTAATAGATAGTCCAATACAAGATTAGTAGTTTCGTCTACATAAATATTGCATAGTAACTTGGAAGGAAATCTGAACTCTAGGTTGATAAATTAATGAAAAATATGTTTAGTTACTTTTCAAGGGGTCATTAAAGAGGTCATCATTTTGGAACCATTGCTAAGGAGTTACTGAAGGAACAATAGTATTTATTATACTAGTTTTAGATGACACGTGGTACTAGAAGCTACAAAGACAATTCTCTATGAAATACCACACACAATATGATACATTTTAGATTTGAATCATATAGATTTCATTACTAGAAAAAGAGACCCAAAAAGTTGATTAAATGTAGTGTGGTAAGCACTACTAAATCTACTAACCACATTTTAGGAAAATCCATTGAAGGAGAGTCTTCAGGGGCTTACAACGCTGGCTCAAGTTGTAAAAATACAGCTACTGTTGGTTCAATAATAACATATATTGTCATAGACTCTATATTTGTTGGGACAATTATTCTATAATTAGTTGTTTCTATTCCATAGGTGGGTACAACTGAATATGATATTGTTGAGGAAGTCACCTTGACTACATAAGTTGTTGTTACATATAAAGTAGATATTTTCTCTACAATACATGTAGTATATGTTATTCTTATAGTTGTTGTTGTAACCACTGAAGAAGAACCCAGTTTTGCAGCAAATGCATAGCTTAATCCACCTAGAAATTTAGCAAATGCATTTGAACTAGTCAATGGGAATCCTAAAATTGAGTTTTACGATAATTTAGTTCAAGAATTAGATTTATCATGGGAATCCATTTCCTTCAAAGAATCTATAGTCACAAGGAAATATAACTCTCATCAATTTTCTATACAATATGGAAGAAGAAGAAATTAGTTACATTAAGGAAGGGTCTGTCACTTTTGAATCCCCAATCAGATATCCACGAGGCTTAGCACATTTGAAGAGCATTCCTCCTTCCTCTTTACCAAACTTTAATTGGTTTTGAAAGCTAAGATATATACACCTTTTAGTTTGAATATGAGGTTTTCTGCACGAGATATGACACCACCACAAATGCATAGAAATTGAAGTTAATTCCAGTCACCTTGAAAAATGCAGCACTTCGTTGGTTTATGGGGCTAGGTAGGGAATATAATCAAACATGGGAAGAAAAGAAGAAATTATTTCTAAAGAAACATTAAGACTACTGTAAAATACGCGATCTTTGTGCATAAATATTTAAAATGAACCGAAATAGGATGAAATACTAGAAGATTACATGGAGATGTTCCACTATAATCTTCAACAGTCCTTGAATAAAGTAAAATATATCAATACACTTTGTGAACTATCTTGATGAAAGGTAGAAGAAATGAATGTTTGGACCACCTAAACCAAATGGGAGGAGGAGATATTTCCTATGTGTAATGTCCCCATTTTGACCCCCTTTTGCATTAAATTGTAAATGATGTAAATATCGTTATTTAATCATGGTGAGGAGCTCAAGGCCAAGGCCCCACCATTGATTAGTGTTTTATGTATCGGCAATTAAAAAAATAGATGCCTATGGTTCTTGTGCTAGATAGGCACAATGTAAATTAACACATCATGTAAATACGAATTTTAATGAAAAACCCACAACTAGCTATGCAATGCAACAAAGAGATGGGGGCATGATTCTACAAGGAATAAGGGGGGAATTATTCAAACCCTTGAGCCAATGGTGTTAATCCATGTGTCAATGAGAAAACCCATAAACCACCAACTACCCATTTTGGGTTAGGCACCCAATCATTTAATTCTTCCAGAAATTGGTTGAGGCAGTTAATGCCTTGGGAATGAAGAGGTATGGCAACGAATTTCGTGCATGGGCAATCCATCAACCTGGAAAAGCGTACTTTTTCTTCTGGGGAAAGAAAACACCCACGAAATTGTGCCCAAAGCCATTCTGAACCCATAGTCCTTCTTCTCTCATGCAGTCTGAACTACTGGGTCTTTCCTTCATCACGTTTTTCACCAATTTCCTGCAATTTCCATAGCTGGGAGCTCGTTTTTGTGTTACACAGTGGCTGGGAGAAAGGGAGTCACGTTTTGGGGGTTTATAGAGGTCGTTTTTGCCCCTGAAATACAGAAAAACATTTTCTGAAAACGAATTTGCTCTCCCAGGGTTTATTGCCCATCTACCAATTCGTTTTGGTTGCCCACATTTTTCAGCACTTGTGTTTTTTTGTAGTGTGCATCCCTCTGTTGGTTGGAAATTATGAGCAAGAATTAGGAGTGGAAGTGGACCAGAATTGGCTTGATAAACCTAGTGAGGAGGTAACCTATCAAGAGTATCAAAAGGGCTGGTTGCTCTTCTATGCACACCTTGAAGAACACTAGAATGGAAGGTATGGCCTGAGGGACTATGTATTAGTGAAGGGAATAATTCCTTATGCTAGGTGTGTAGGTATTGTGGGGACCAAGATAAATAGATCTTGCATAGGGTGCCCATATCTCTATGGATGATCCCACTAGCTTAGCAATTCTTCCTTCCATTTCCTAACAGCCTGATAAACCCAACTGTAGCTTGGCTTGGTTGATTTGGTGTATATTTGGGCTATGTGTGAGTCTTTTGTTCCCTAATTCCTTGTAAAGATCATGCCTATCTTGGGGGTGGCAGTGTGTTGAGATATTAATGATCACAACTGGCCTATGGTTGGGTGGAACGTTACAGTTGCATAGCCAGTTGCTTGGGACTACTTTGTTATAAGATAAGTATTCTCTTGTGTTAACTTTGCAATTATTTATTTGATGAATATCTTGAATGTATGATGGATGTGTAATTGAAATTAATTTCGTTGTGTTTTCTTATAATTATACATTTCCATATGTCTTTTTATATTATGTGAATGCTTATTTAAAATTTCATGGGGCTAGATGCCCAACTTTAGCATCACGTTCTCTCTATCATGCTGGTATGATGGGAGGGGACATTACACTATGTTTGATATGATGGTATATGTGATTATGTCGAAGATACTTAAGAGGAATGTAAAAAAATAGGAAAAGTACAATATACATTAATGCCATAATCACGAAGTCAACCATAGGAGGAGTTACCCAAGCAAAAATTGGTACTTAGTTGGAAAATTTTAAAACTGAAATTCTTAGTTCTTGAGTTTACAATTTGATACATTGAAGATAAAAAAAAACATGAGGAAGTAGAGAAAGAATTGTTTGTATTTTGTTCTAAATGCATGAAGAAACATCCCTTTAAGGATTGTCCATTTTATGTCTACAACATTTGTGAACATAACCATTCTATCACTGTCGTTCTCTACCACGACGAATAGTGTACCATAGAACTAATGAAAAAATAAAATAAATTTGATTTATTTATGAGAAATGGACTTGGTAGCCTCGACCATCAAGTATGGGTCAAAAGGTTATTCTTCATTTTAAAATATCATGTTAAAATTTATAATGAATTTAAAATTAATATAAATCCATTTTAATTTCAATTAATTAAATTTCCAAAAGGAATCAAATCTCTTGAGGTGTTAACCCTTTTTAAAATAAAATTTGAGAAAAAGTTTACACAGATTTTTACCTCATTAGGTTATCATTCTATGCACATTATAAATCTAGAAGTAAAATAGATTTATGTTGTTTTATTTGTTTATAGTGATCTCCTTTTCTATTCTTCATTTTTATTAAACTCGTATTTTTTCAATTAACATATAACTATAGATGTAGTTAGTTATTATCTTGAAGATACGACTATCTATTACCTCAATAAATAAACAATAGAAAAAAAAGGGATATATGTAAGAGATTAATTATGAATTGGGTTCTTTGAGCTGGGGAGGGATGGCGGAGGTGACAGAGGAGGAGATGTCAGCGAGGCAACGAGGTGTCAGTGATACAGTCGAGCTCTGCAGCTATGATTTATGGATTTGTTGTATTTGGTAGTCCTTTTGGTGGTAAGTTCTACTGGGCTTATGCCATTACTTATTTTGGCTGCTCTTTTCTCGGGTTTGATGGAGATCTTTTGAGGTTCTCTTCTACTAGATTTAGTGAGCGGGGTTCTATCTTTGTGGAAGTGGGATCCAGGTGTCGAAGAGTCCACCTCCCTCCTGCTGCAAAGGACAGGTGTGTGTTAACACCTTCTTTCCCGGTTTTGGGTTATTATGGACTCTACAGATGTCCTTCGTGAGTCTTTCACATCCCCACCCATCAATCTTCGTTGCGGTGTGCCTGAGCCGGAGGTTCTATGTTCGTCGGTGTGTAAAAGCCCTAACCTCTTTGGTGCTAGGGAAAGGGTGAGACATAGACTGAAAGCGTATAGGGCTAGGTCTTCTCTTGCCCATTTTGTGATTGCAGAGGATGCAAATTTGGATAGGGTTTCCATGCTTGCAGAACGCGCTCTTGTCAGCAGACTGG
Organism: Larix kaempferi; assembly: GCA_027924585.1. Lineage (NCBI taxonomy): Eukaryota > Viridiplantae > Streptophyta > Pinopsida > Pinales > Pinaceae > Larix > Larix kaempferi. The sequence continues at coordinate 8,926,958 of BSBM01000487.1, forward strand.
AATTTACTTCGGGATCGAAAGAAGAGATTTTGGAGTGGGTTAGGGTTAATTGGGTCACGGGTTCCGATATGGCTCCTTGGGTGAACTTATTATTGAATCACTGGATTCTTTTTGTGTTCCCGGATGCTGCTATGATGTCGAGGGTCTTGGAGGGTACCTGGATTTTCAAATCTGGGTCATTGATTCTGAAACATTGGCACCTGGCATTTGATCCTCTTACTGAGAAGCAGAGGTTTCGGCACCTGTGGATGTTGATTCCAGGGCTGCGGATTGAACTTTGGACAGAGGAGGTTGTTTTCGGCTGGGCAAATGCGGTAGGGTGTTTCATCCACGTTGACAGAAAGTCCCTGTTTGGTATGGACAGAAGGTATGCGAAAGTTTTGGTGTAAATTGATATGGACGCAGGCCTCCCGGCTGAAATCGAGATTGTTTGGGGTCAAAGGTGTTGGAAGCAACGACTTGATTTTTTCAGAATTCATTTCCGCAGTTTTGCGTGCAAGGAAATTGGGCACATTTTTGCTAAATGTCCTCATGTCTTGAAGACTGAGTCAGCTTTGAATGGTAATTTGGTATCGAGCACTCCGTCAGTTGTTCCTGGTAAGTCTGTTCCTGCCCCTGATACTATGTATTCTGAAGTATTAAAGGAGGATATTGCTTTATTGGAAATTACGGAGAAATATTTAGATGCTCGTATTGCTTCTGGGGATGTCGTTCTGAGACATGGGAACAATGTGTCTTATGATGGGAGTCTACCGTTGACTGGTGGTCAGTTAAAACCTTCTGTTGTGCAAAATCTTTCTTCTGATTTGGCTGCGGCTGGGGCAAGGGATGATGAGGGTTTGGTTAATTCAAAGTCTATTGGTGTAGATGTTGAGGCTCGGAGTTCTTTTTTGCCATTGTCCCTCTCAACTATTGATTGTGAACCTGTGAATTTGGGGACTTCTGAGTCTCTCTTGCATCCTCTTGATGAGTCTGAGATTTGTGGAACTTTAGACCTCAAAGTCGATGGGGTCTTAAAAACTCTTTCTCTGGTTCCTTCTTTCACCAAATCTCCACCTGTTGACTCTGGGGCTCTGCCGTGCCATGCAGTTAAATTTCAAAATGTTACAATTCGGAGAGGTAAAAAGAAAAAAGAGGGGGGTCGGTCTACTGTTTGTGGTGATTCTAACCCTCCTTGGAAGATTGGTAATATGAAATCTGGGGGTTCGTATAATACTACTAATGAGGGTCTTAGAGCGAAGATACCCTGTGATACAGGTTCGTAATGTCTATTTTATCCTTGAATATTCGAGGGTTGGGGAAGGTTGCTAGGGCAAAGGCCTTCTCCAAATTATTTGCTGCTATTTGTCCTGGTATTGTACTTCTTCAGGAAACTATGTGTTTAAGCTCGGTTGCGGTTTCAAAATTAGGTGACCTTATTCCTAAATGGGAAGTTGCGGCTAGCTGTTCTAATGAGCTTTCTGATGGTCTGGCAGTGGCCTGGGACCCTTCTCTTTTTGCTTTCAAAGTATTTTCCACTCCGTGGGGTCTTTTGATGAAAGTTTTTTGTTTAGGATTGAACCTTCATTTTCATGTTCTCAATTGTTATGCGCCTTATGACGGTCGTAGGCATTTCTAGGATGCTTTGGCTGCCTCTGGGATCCTAAAATTACCACTACTTGTGATTGTTGGTGATTTGAATTTCACAAAATCTGCCTCTGAGATTTGGGGTTCTGGGGCTATATTGGACCCGCTGGCAGATTATTTCTTGGATTTTCTAGGTCGCTTTGATCTGGTGGATTTGGCTCCAGCAAAACTTATTCCAACCTGGACAAATGACAGGCAGGGTACTGCAGGTGTACATAAGAGATTGGATCGTTTTTTGGTGAAATCTTCCTTTATAAGTATTTTTCAACAGTCACGTTCTTGAGTGCATGAGGTGAAATTATCTGATCACTGGCCTATTGTTCTACAGTTTGAAAATTTTGGTCCAAAGGTATGCTACCCGTTCAAGTTTAATAGTTCGTGGCTTTTGGAGAAGGATTTCTGTGATATGGTGAAATATTTTTGGATAAATATAGATGTAGAGAATTTGAACCCTGTTGATTTCTTCTGTCATAAAATGTTGAAGCTCAAAGAGGTTGTTATTAATTGGGTTAAAGAGAGAAAGAAGTCGGATGCTGCAGAACTGAAAAACTTGGAATCCAGTATTCAAATTGCTTTCATGCAAAATTTGGATGGTTCTTTTAATTAGGGTGATTTTGAAATTATGAAGAGTTATGAGAAAAAGAAGGAGGATATTCTTCTGATGGAAGAAAGAGAATGGAGATTAAAGAGCAGAGCAATGTGCATCAATCATGGGGACAGGAACACCAATTTTTTTCATGCATTTGCTTCAGCGAGGAGAAATTCAAAACTGATTTGGGATATTAATGATGAAAATGGAAATACATTAAAGGGTTTGGACTCATTATGCTCTGAAGCTGTGAGGTTTCTTGGCAATATCTATAAAGAGGATGGTAGCTATGATCTTATGGATCAGATCAGATTGGCTAAGCTCTACCCCAGATGTATTGATGAAATTGAAGCTGAAGCATTGGGTAAGGAGGTTTCATTAGATGAAATTGAATATACTTTAAAAAAATTTGCCAGAGATAAAGGTCATGGGCCTGATGGGTGGCCCATGGAATTTTATGTACACTTCTTTGACTTTATGGGGAATGATATTCATCATCTGGTGGATTTTACTAGGGTTCATGGCTTCATTTCTGGTGCTTTAAATTCCACTTTCCTTACCTTAATTCCCAAAAGTAACAAACCTGTTTCTTATGGGGAGTATCGGACCATTGCGCTCTGTAATCTCATCTATAAACTGCTATAAAAAATTATAGCTCAGAGATTGAAGGATGTTTTATCCTTTTCTATTTCTCCAGAATAGTTTGGGTTCTTGAAAGACAGGAAAATACATGATTCCATTGTGTTGATGCGTCGAATATCGTAGCATCAATCAGAAAGGGATTCTCCCCGATAGATTATCCCAATTAGATTATCTACCGTTTGGTATAGGGAATCCATCCGGTTAGCGGTTCCGGCAACCGTGGGTTTGGAGTTTTATTCCAATTATACCGGTTATGGCCCGATCCACCGTTCTTTTTGAATTTTATGTTTTATAATGATATGCAAGTGCCTAGTTTAAATTTAATCTAAATGCAAGACTGGGAAACAGATCTAAGTTTAAGACTAAAATAAATCTAACTATCCCTGCAAGGAGCGAATTCAAAGCATGAGCAATGAGCTGTAGAAGTTATCTTAAAGAAAGAACAAATAGCCATTAAATCTGAAAGAGAAAGCTATAGCAAAGATAAATATATCAGAAGATAGCTTCTAATTTAATATAAAACACATTCATTGCTCATGAAACAGAGAATTCGTTTGCACAGAAAGGAGTAAAATCATTTGTTACAAAGAAATAATTCAGACAGCAAGAAAGATTTCACAGTAAAGTATGGAAGTCACCAGAATAATCCAATATACATCCATTCTTCAATCCCATGCAAAACGTCCTCTCCAGGCTCTTATTAGAAGATTTTATTTTCTTAGAACATATACAAGATAGCTCGTACAAGTCTGAGAATAATTCCCTGCCAAACAAAGTCCTCTCCATTCTTTCCTAACTTCTATTTATAATGTTACAAAATGCCCTTTGGGCTGCCACCTGGCCTTTTACACTTGTCACCTTCAGAAATTTTCCTTATAACAAACAAAAATGTGACTCCTTCCCTAACAAAAATTATTTAAAAGGGAAAAAAGGACAGTTGTCCCATAAGCGTTTTATACATACGAGAGTCCAAAATTCAAAATATAAGAATTTATGTTCTAAAATTAGCGCCTTCACTCCTGGGCATGCGCTTCAGCTGGAAGAGAGGCACTCGAACCCACTGTTGCTACTACTGCTGCTTGGGAAGAAGAAATCGAGCCGGCTGAAATCTCTGCTACTGCTGGGGAAACAGAAATCAAGCTTGCTGTTACATTTGCTGCTGCTGGGAGAGAAACATTCGGGTTTGTCGTTGCTTCTGCCACTGCTGCTGCTTTCTTCTCCTCCTCTGCAATGTAACTATACCATATACTCGTGTCCCTTATGACTACATTCGCGGAAGCAGGGAGCAAGATTTTCTGAGAAGTCACATTTTTTCTAAGCTCTGCTCCAATGTCTTGAATTTCTGTCACTGCAGCTTGATGCACTTCTTTAAGCAAATGGCTATGGATTGATGACATTCCAATATAATGTTGGAGATCATCAATTGCTAGACATCAATTTTCTTCACATATTCAGTTTGGATGCCCAGTTCTTCCTTCAGTTCAGCCAAGCGTTGTTCTTCATCCGGGAAATCATGGAGGGATTGCGGGAAACTCAATTTGCACCTGTCATGCACTTCATGGATTCTTTGATACAGGCTGTTGATCCTATCCATTGTCCCTTGTACACTGGCCATTAGCTTACTGCCACAGTTTCTACAAAAGTCCAAAAGGGATATGTCTTCATTAAAACCCTCCACAGACTTGAATGGGAGATGTGTGGGGAAAACCACCTTTCCTTCTCACCATTCTATCTGGCTCAGGATATTTGCCTTAACCCGAGTATGCTTAGATTTAAGCCTATGGGCCTCTGCATTAACTTCTTTTAATCTAACCACCATTACCTTGACCTTGCAAACTTCATTAGTGATTAGCTCCTGAATGTCATGCATTTGCTTCAGGATGTTGCAGGACAGCTCATGGAAGGGAGACATGTCTATCGTTATGCCCTCAGCCTGCTCTAATTGCTCGGTTAATGCCAGCATGTCGGCTTCTAGCTGGGACACTCTGGTTCCTGCATCATTTTTTTATGCTTCCACAATCATCATCAAAATTGATAGCTGTTCCTTTTCTTCTTCTAGCTGGTTATACTTGTCTAATAGCTCTTTATGCTCAGTAGACAGGCGCTTATACCTGTTCACCACAAGATCCCTGTAGGCTTGCTCATTAGCCATAGTATGTTGGAGCATACGAGCTCTCCTCTTTGTCGATTCATTTTCTCTAACTATATCACCTACATTGTCCAGTGATGCTTTTGCTGTCTCTACAGCGGCGGATGCCATAGCTAAGGGATCCTTATCTGTATTCTGCATTACAGTGATCTCCCGGTGGGTAATGATATCCTCCTGGAAGAGTCTTTTGATCCTCTCTTCCAATTTAAGGACCATTGCCTTCCTCTTCTTATCATAGACAAACTCATCCCATCTGGACACGGTATGTTCTCCTGATGGAGCGTACGGGATGACTGGGAGATCCATAATGTCTATTTCTACTTCCGTTGGTGGGGTCTGGGCTACCTGAGTTGGATCTGCTCCTACATCCTGGGTACCAGAGACACTTGCTTGTGATGGGTCCGCCTCCACATTTTGAGAGCCAGAGACATTCATTTGAGGTACGTCTATTTCCATGTCCTGGGTGTCGGGGTCTCCTACTTGGGCATCTTCAATGGCTTTGAGTTCTTCTTCAGCTTTCTGCTCTACTTCATCTCAGTTCCCTTTCTCTTCTTCTTCAGATTTCTATTGTCTTTCATCTTCAGCCTCCTTTTGCTGCTGGGCTTCCTTAGCCCCTTTCCGTAGCCTCTCACTTTATGCTTCTTGCTACAATCTGACAACTTCAGCCTCTTGCAGCAACCTCGCTTCCTCATCTCCCTGCTGTGCCCTTGCTTCCTCTTTTAACCTTTGTTCTTCTTGGGCTCGGGCATCATCAACTTCTTTCTCCTTCTCCTGGCTAGTTTTATGGGTCCTGGTAGAGCTAGAACTTGCTCCACTGCCTTGGTGAAAGGTTCGCAGCTCAGCCATGTTGTTGATGCCTCTGAATACTTCTTCCTTGGCATCATGATAGTGAGCGTTCTCAAAATGAGCATAAATTTCTTTATAATGCTCGGCCACTTTTCCCTTCCTGTCATTCCTATGGAAGATCACCTCGTCGAAGTGGAAGGATTTCAGCTCCTGAACAAACTCCTCGGCTAAGGCAACCCCTGAGAATTTGTATGCTCCTACGCAGAAGGGCAAAGGCGGGAAAGAAGCCTTATGTTGTTTGTTGAGCATTGCACCAATTCCATCCCGGAAGATTTGTCTTACTGCCTCCTTAAGGACCACATAATATGTAGCATATCTTGGCAAAATATATGGAGCTTTAGTCCCTCCAAACATTCTGAGATAGGTGCCTTGCTCCGAGAAATAAAAATCTCCATAATTTTCAAGGACTTCCATGGCATTCTCCAACAGGCAGTTCGGCTCTTCCTTGAATAGCTGCTCATATAGGGGCATGATGAACACCTCACAGATGAGCTTATAGCTGGGTTTGTAATTCTGAGCCCACAACATCCTGAAAGCGGTATAAACCAGGGTGTTGGCCTTATCCCATGTGCAGCCCAATTTGGGAAAAGATAACTTGGCCAAAACACAATCAATAAGATATGAGGACATGTAAAATTCTGCTTTCTTTAAGGCCAGTCCTTCTCTTGCAGCAACAACCATTGAGGCCAAACTATCTGACATGAGAGTGGCCCAGTCAAACACAGTTCCTTTAAATGTCACCAAGTGGATGATAGGGACCCACTGAATCTTGTACACGGTGCCATCTGGCATGCTGAAGATTCTGCACAACATCAAGGCGATCAACCTGAAAGGAGGTCTCAGATTCTGGATGTCATATTCGTCATTACCTTTCTTTCTCAAATGCTTGCCTGCGACTAGTAGCTTTTTGGCCATTTCAATGTTGTTCATCTGGCCCAGCCATTCATCAGTCAGATATTGTTGGGGGCGGGGAAATTTATAGGCTATGGCAAGATATGCGGGGTGGAATGAGGCGATGGCTATTTTTCCGCTGTCATTTATTACTCTTGCCTCCGCATCAGTATGTTGGAGTATCCATCCGATTACTTCAGAACATGGGGACAGTTCAGGGTTGGTAGAATCCCTGGCTATGCCTGAAGTTCTAATATTGAGATAAATCTGCTCCTCTTCTAGCAACATATCCGGGATATTTTGGTCTCGGATCATCCTGTAGATGTCACCCCAGCAGATTTCTGGAGGAATATCGGTGGTGCACCTAGTATCCTGGAGTGTGGTCTCAGTTCTAAGTGGTGTAGGCTATTTTTCTATCATTTTAGCCTTCTTCCTACCACCTTTTGGCATTTTGACTTATCCTGATAGCAACCAAATACAAGTCATTATAAAAATGTGCAACATACTGTGATATTTTAACAAAGAGCATCACCATTTTAATATGTCAATGAGAGAAATAAAATGTGAAGCTGCATGTTGGAAAGCAAAATACACCATTTCAACAGGAAACATAGTTCTAATATTTGTCTATCTTAAGGGGACACAGCTTAGAAAGTTCCCGAAAGGATAAGTATACGTCGAGGCAACAACTTGCTCTCGGTCTGACCCTAGGAGAGATGGAATCCTTCGTCATTGTGATTTTAATGATTAGTGGCGGGTGAGTCTAGGGGCGAACAACCTTATGATGAAATAAAGGGGCTGCTTTCCCCACTTCCGAACAGGCGAGTAAGGGACTGCTTTCCATACTTAGGAACAGGCGAGGGATTCGACCGCCATGGTTATTTATGGTACTTTGACGAGGCTATGGTAGGCTGGCAACTTGAACGACACCGGGAATATGGCTGAGGGAAAAGCTCTGGTGGCTATGGCCTTGGTTTTTGGTTGGTGGGACGAGAAACCCATGGGGCCTCGGTGCTTTAAACAAACGAACAAAACGATATATGTGATCAACGCCTATTAGCTACGTCCTAGACGAAACAGAAAATGGAAAGGTAATCTAACGTGCAGATGAGACAAATTTCACGGTTAGAATCCTACCTGGCAACGACGAGGTGGCTGAATGAAGTGAACGCGGACGTGGACGAGCGAGTTGAGCTGGAGCGGCTTGACGCGGCGTTTCAACGGTGTTTGATAATCGAAAAATTAACAATGTGGTTGGCTCGAACCCCCACCGTTTATTTAAATGAGCTGGGCACGTGCGAGGTTTATTGTGGTGGTTGGTTCATTTAAAATGCGGCTTTAATATTGGTATGTCGGGGTCATATCAAGCAGTCTCGATGTGCGTGCAACCGCCACCTGTGGGACAGACTCATGAATTTCACCCGCCATTGCGGAAGGTTATGCTGAACTCCTTCAACGTTTCGGGAGCGATTGATGAATCTCTCCGCAATTTTTTAAACAAAGATGAGTCGGTCGCTTCCGCCATTGCAGAACCATTCCGCGAAGGTTCCCCGCCATTTCGGAAGGAATTGGAGAACGCTTCCACAACATGAACGTGAACGTCTAAGTCTTTTGGCGGTTTTTCGGGATGATAACGTGAAGCATTTCGAAATTGCGGAAGACTTTCGCAAATAGCTTCTGCAGTTTCAGAAGGCTTCTGCGAATGCTTCCGCAAAAGGCTCCCGCAAACTTGAGAATTTTTTCTAAGTCTCGGCCGGGCTTCTAGAGCACTTCCGTAGCTGCGAAAATATTTTGCAATTAGCTTCCGCCATTTCGGAACGGATTGGAGAATGGCTCTGCTGTTTTGGAGGGATAAGCTGAAAGCTTCCGCAGTTGCGGACGGATTTTGCAAACGGTTCCGAAAAGGTCTAAGTGTTTCAGCATTTCGGGAAGATAACGTGAAGGCTTCCGCAACTGCGGGAGGAAAATCCAAATGGTTCCACAAATTTCAAAGAAAATTTCTAAGTTCTTTTCGGAGTTTCGGGGAGATTTGGCGAATGGCGCCCGTCGTTTCGGGACGAAAACTCAAATGCTTCCGCAACTTTCCCACAATATTTTCTAAGACTTTTTCGAGAGGCGTATACAAATGGATTCCACCATTTCGGGAGGGAAAGTTGAATGGTTCCGCGGGGCTTCCTTCAATCGTTCCGCAAACTCTCGAAAAGTTTCTAAGTCCCTTTTCGAGAAGTTTATGCAAAAGTATCCCGCCATTTCGAGAGACTAACCCGAGTGGCTTCCGCTGTTTCGGAGAGATAACTTGAAAACTTCCGCATCTTCGAGAAGCTTCCACGAATTCTGTCTTTTGGAAGGAAACTTGGAAAATCAATATTTTCTGTTGAAAACAAAGTTAAAAGATGGAAATGGCCTCTCAAGGCAACCTTTCTAAAAATAAAAGGAGGGGCCCCAATATGTACAAAAAAATTTGGGGGGATGTTGCTGCAACAACAATTGGCGAGTCGCTGGCGAACACAGATCTCTAAAAAAATTCCTCTTCATGGTCCGAAACCTCATCAAAGACATCCATCTTAGGTGCAATACTCAGCTGAGCATTTAAATTCTTGTGAGGGAAGAAGACACTTTACCTGCTAGCCATTGGGGACAGGGGAGCTTAGACAAAGACATCTTAAAAACTCTCAAAGGGACAACATATGAGATTCATTTTAGAAGGTTCATCTTTCAGATGGTTACTATTGTCGGACTCCACAGGATTTGCAACACTTTCTCATGGTCATTATTGATCTTGTTCCTCATTCCCATGCCGCTTGCATCCTTTTGGATGTTTGCACTTTGGACAGCTTAGCTGTTTGAGTCTTCTAGAGATATTTTCTTTAGACATGATATTTGATTTAGGCTCCTCAATCCATAATGTCCTTTTGTGTGAGTTAGAGATTTTTTATTGATTTGATCAAGCCTCACGGACGGAGAGGAGCCTATTTTGGGCTGAGCATTTTGGACAACCTTCTTGATTTCATATGTCTTTTGTTTTTGTCTCAGCCATGCTTTAATTGAGGCGAGAATCTGTGGAAAACAGACCCTTGAATATAAGCCATTTTGGCTGTTTAGATTTGCAGCATGGAGTCATTTCAATACCCTATGTCCTCGAGATGTGCTACTTTCCATGGGTCCAACTTTGGTAACCTTATTGAGATGCCTTTAAGTGTGAGAGTGGGTGGAGCCCAGAGATAGTAATGAAGATGGTCATGGGTCTCTGCTATTTTAAACAGGATTAGTGTTACTAGCAGAGTAAGCTTCCTTCCTTCTGAACATTTCAGCGAGAGCACAACAGACAGACTTTATTCGAGCATAGTTCCGGACTCATGGGCTATGAGATTTCTTTGAGAGACCTATCCTTGACGAGAAACTCCACCATAAGGGATTTTAGAAAACAAACTTGTTGCAAAGGTTCAAATGACAATAAAAGAAACAAAATGGCCGAAAATAAAGCAAGTAAAGGCTAAAGCAACAATAAAAGAAAACTTTATTTATGTACAGAAGTCTCAATGAGACTATGCAAAGTATTGTTTCAGGGCGAGGCCATTGAGAGGAAGGGTTACTTCTTCTCCCTCGATATTTGTCAATTTATAAGTGGATGGGCCTAATTTTGCCGAAATTTGGTATGAGCCTACCCATAAATGTTGGAATTTCATATGCATTCCTTTGCCTTCATGATTATGGTCCCATTTCAGGACTAAGTCCCCAACTTCAAAACTTCTTTTACCGGAATTCCTCTTATCGAACCATCTCTTAACTATGTCTTGGTGTTGATGGAATCGGTCTTTATCTTTCTGTCGGGCTTCTTCAAGTTGAAGCAGGGTATTGATCCTGGATTGTAAGGCTTGGCTACCAGAACCCCGAGAGGCTTGGGATAACTGTAAGGATGGGAGCAAGATGTTTGGGGGAAGGATGGCTTCCTTGCCATAGACAAGAGTGAAAGGGGAAACCCCTAATGTGTTCTTTGGGGTAACCCTATCTTCCCATAAGGTGTTCGGGAGAGCTACATGCCAACTTCTCTGGTTTTCTATCACAGTTTTCTTGAGAATTCGAATCAGATTCTTGTTTGAGGATTCAGCTAATCTGTTCCCTTGAGGATAATAATTGGCTGAATAATGCAACTTAATTCCCCATTCATAAAAAAATTCATTTATCTTGCAAGATGAAAAATAAGTAGCATTATCAAAAACAAGGGAAATTGGAACCCCAAACCTGGTTATGATGTTCTCTTTCAAGAAGCTGATAACTGCGTCTTTGTTGATCCTGCGCAACGGGATGGCTTCCATCCATCTAGTGAAGTCGTCGGTGGCCGTCAAGATGTATCGATGTTGCAACGAAGAATTTGGATTTATCTCTCCGATAACATCTATACCCCACTGCTCAAAAGGCTCAGAGATAATAACCGGCTGCAAGGGTCCTGCTGCCTTAGGTAATTTCCCAGCACTTCTTTGGCATACATCACAGTTTCGTGCATACGTGTGGGCATCTCGGAACAGAGTGGGCCAATAATAACCAACTCTCAGTATCTTATGTGTTGTTGTCTCTCCTGAATAATGTCCACCTGCGGGGCCATCATGCAATTCTTTAACAACTTTACTTGCATCTTCCTTTTCTAGACATCTAAGGAAAACTCCATCATAATTCTTCCTAAAAAGTATCCCATCAATGACTTGATAAGGTGCTGATTTCAAGTGGAGTGGCCTTCTTTGTTTATAGTTCCAGTGCTCAGGTAGGTATCCTTGATGTAAATAGTGCACCAGATCTCTATACCATGACTGGGGAGCTGAGAAGATAGGACATACTTCAACCGAGTTTAGCTCAGCTTCATTCTTCCAATGTTGCTCTTCATCAGTTGAGTTTCCTGCAAGTAATTTGCACAAGCATTTCCCTTTAATGATCGTGGATGATTTAAATTCTAAATCATATTCCTGCAGAGCTGTAACCCAGTTCCCCCTCCTTTCTCCTAGTTCCTTTTGAACGAAAAGGGATCTAACAGCTGGGTGGGGAACTATAACTTTAGTCCTGTTCTTAAGAATATATGGCCTAAACTGCTTGACTGCTTTGAAGACCGCATATGCATGCTTGTCAACCACGGGATAGTTCATATCAACCCCTTGCAGACCAGTGCTCATAAATGAAATTGGGTATTCGTCTCCCAGCTCCACCTTTTGCGTGAGTACAGCTGCGAGGGATTCATCCGAAGCAAAGGTATACAGGATAAAATCTTTATCAAAATCTGGGCTTCTTAAGGAAGGAGCCTTATCTATAGCTGCCTTGATATCTCTAAATGCGTCCTTTTCCAAATCTGTCCACTTGAATTGTATGCTTTGTTTAACCATTTGTTGCAATGGCTTAACAATTTGTGCGAAATCTGGAACAAATCTGTGGACACAATTGATAGTGCCCATAAAAGACTGCATAGATTTCTTGTTGTAAGGCATTAGAATCTTATTAATAGCTTGGACTCTTTCTTGATCTATTTACACTCCCCTTTTATAAATGATATGACCCAAGAGTTTACCTTCGGGAACAGCAAATACGCTCTTCTTAGGATTTAAAGAAATACCATATTTCCGACAGCGATCGAAAATATGCTTTAAATGAACAACATGATCTTCCCTTTTCTTTGAAAAGACTGTCACATCATCTAAGTAAACAACAACACATTGTCCACCCAATCCTCGGAAGGCGATATCCATTGCCCTTTGGAACGTAGCTCCTGCGTTTATCAGACCAAATGGCATCCTTCTGTATGCGAAAGTTCCCCACTTAGTTCAGAAAGTAGTCTTAAGATGATCTTCTTCAGCTACTAATACTTGATTGTAGCCAGAGAAACCATCGAGAAGAGAAAACAGCTCAGATCCTGACACCATTTGAAGGATTTGTTCCATTGAAGGGACGGGGTAGTTGTCTTTATCCGAAGCTTTGTTTAAATTTTTGAAATCTACACATAGCCTTATCTCCCCTGACTTCTTTCTTATGGGAATTGCAACCCACTCAGAATGTCAAACCTTAAAGATTATCTTAGAGTCCATGAGCTTCTTTAATTCCTTTTGAATCAGCGGTTCAAGAGTAGGATGAATCCTTCTTAATTGCTGCTGAAATGGCTTAACACCTGCTTTCATTGGTATAACATGCTGGATAATGCGGGCATCATACGTTTTCAGATCTTCATAGGTCCATGCAAAAACATCCTTATATAGCTTAAACAGTTTAATGAACCTATCTCTTTCTCCTGGCGAACAACATTTGCCAAGGTTGACAAATTTTGGTTCTGCCTCGGTACCCGAATTAACTAGATCATGTTGCATTGATGAGCAGTTAGTTTTGGTATTAGCTGGCCTTTTGAACTTATTTTGAAGATCGAACAGCATTTCAAGGGACCTTACCCCCTTGGGAATGAAATTTCCTTTCTCCTCATCCTTCTTCATCAAATCAGCATCATGCTCTTCTTCATCTATCGCAGCTCCTTGGAAGCTATCTTCGTTCGTTAGAAAGCTGATAATTTGTTCATCATCATCGAAGACTCTGAAGTTTGTGATGTTATCGGGAACGGAAGGCCTGAAAATAAATTCAATTGAGCATTTGTTATTTGACGGCACCAATCTAGAAGCAGATGTTGCTAACAAATCAGCTGCAAAATTTTGCAATCTAGGAATAGATTTTATATTGAAAGCGTCAAAATGCATAATTAAATCCCATACCTCAGCCTAATAACCCTTCAAATGAGGTGAGAGACAATTAATGGTGTCCCTTACCTGTCTTACAACTATCTCAGAGTCACCAAAAACTTTCAGGTACTTAACATTTAAGCCAATGGCCTTCTTTAGTCCATGTACCAAAGCTTCATATTCAGCGGTGTTGTTAGTACAATCGAATTCTAATCTACAAGACAAAAAATACTTGTTTCTTTTTGGACCCATTAGAACACAACCGGCTCCGGATCCTTCCAGAGTCTTAGAACCATCAAAGTATAATGTCCATAAAATATCTTTAGATTCAACTAAGTTAGTCTCTCTGTGATCTAAATCAGTAACTAAACTAACTATGTTACAATCAACCTCATCAGTCCGAGAGAAATGAAGGAGATCGGATTGTTTATCTGATTCATGGCTAATGGCTTCAGACTGATAATTACCCGGATCCATTTCTAAGAAATAATTCCCCAGAACCGAGGATGAGAAAACTACACCTTCATTTTTTTCTTCTAATTGAGTTACGTTTTGCTTCATATGTGGTTCCTTCAGGACTTTAATCTGATTCTGCCTATTCTGATAAGGTAGCCAAAAATGAGACCAATCAGTAGCAAAGTAGCCACTCATCTTGGTAGACCAGTCCCTACTTAAAATCAGCCCATAGGCTTCAGGAATATCAACCACCATTATGTCAATGAATTGACAGACTCTAGGGTTGGCTGATAGTCTAATGAGAACATCTTTCATCTCCCCAATTACTTTGATAGAAGTCCTATCTAACTGGATAATTTGGGCTGGAGATGGCACAGGCTTCCCGTTAATTTTTTTACAAATGGACAGTGGCATGACATTTGAAGATGCCCTAGAATCCACCAAACAGTTGTGAACATTGTGATTGAAAATTTCAAAAGTTAATAGGAAAGGCAATGTTTGAGATTTAGATTTCCCACCGATGCTAGCTTCATTAATTTCGGGATTTTCTTGAGAGTCTGTTAATGGAGTGTTGGTCTGGGGTTGTAGAACATGCAGCAGTTTGTCTCGTTGATGGGGCAAGCTGCACATGTCAAATATTGACACATTTGCTTTGACCTTCTTGATATATTCAATAATATCGTATCCTATGTCAAATTCATTCCCAATTCGAGCTGGCTGGTCTGTTTTGCTCGTTGTGACCTTAGGTGGCTGAACTACGGTGTCAGCGTTTGATTGCTTGGTCATTGTTTGGCTAAATTTTGGCTGTGGTGGGATAATTGTTATATGCCTCCTAGGTGGTTCTTTTGAAACTTTAGGCTTATGAGGAGCTACGCTTGGCACATGATCCGCAATAGGACCTTTGCTGCGAGTAGCAACGTTTATGGTAGAGGGAGAGATTTCTATGGGATCCTCTTCTGCTAATTCAATCATAGGTACCCAATCCCATAGCACCATAGTAGTGTCCGGGGTTGGTTCCTCTAAGTCAGGGCTCGATTCCTCTGGAGAATCATCTTGGTCTGGGATCTGTGAATCTAGCATTTGGTTCATGACTAAGCTCATGGAATTAATCCATTGCGGGAAGCTCTTTTCCAAATGCGGTTCTTGATGAAAAGTGCAGAAATTTTCCATCCTGATTTCATTGAGGTTCAAAACAGGAGAAGTATTCATTGGTGGATGAGTTTGATCACCGTCTTCCCTCCTTTTATAAAATGGCTTGAAAGTTTTCCTAGATGTGCTAGCAGCCTTGTCTTTCTCGAGGTCTACAATTTTATTAGATAATTTTTGCATCATCTTGACTACATTTTCCATGTCTGTAGATGATTCTTCTTTACCTCTAGTGAGCAGCAAGGTCTTTTTACTGGCTGCTGGTTTTGGTTCTGCATCTAAGGCATGTTTAGCAATGCTACCAGCTTCTTTTTCTACCTTTCTAGCTTCTTTGAAGTTCTCTATCAAGGTAGTTTTCTTGGACCTTTTTACGAACATTGCTATGGGTCCTTCAAGAGCTATTGTATAGTATTCAATCAGAGATTCCTCTGCTGGTTTATTAGCTTCACTGAAATTATTTAACAGCATTGTGAATCTTTGATTGAAATCTTGAACCTTTTCTTTATTTTCCATTCTCATGGATAAGAGTTCTTTCATAAGTGTTTCCACAGTCTTTTGGTTTCTGTATTTCTTTAAAAAACAGTTTTTGAATTCATCCCAACTAGAGATCGAGCTGGGTTGTAGGCTAAAGTACCAGGATGATACTTTTGGCTCGAATGTGTACGGAAACATCCTGCAGACTACATCTTCATGCTGTACATTCAACAGATTCAGAGATAAGTAGAAGCTCTTGAGGTGATCTTCTACTGAAATGGCTTTCCCTGGGTCGAACTTAGGTAAGACCTTTTCTGGATTTTTTGGAAGATTATGGAATGGCCCAGCCAGATTCAGCGCTCCCCTTGCTCTCCAAGCAGGCACAGCCATGTTTGGATGTGGAGAACCTGGCGGAGAATTGTATGGTGAATTCAGGGGAGTACTCTTTGGAGTGATAAGTTCTTCAAGGTTTTCTTGATCTGAAAAATTCTCTGAGTTTTCAAGATCTGCCTTGTTCAGAGGGTTTGAAATTTCTTCTAAAGTTAAATTCACAAGTTCTTCAAAACTTTGAACAAGAATCGAATCTCGGGTATATTGTGGCCCTTTTCTAGGGGTACTTTTCCAAGGGAGAAAATTTACAGTGTTTAAACCACCTAGCTGCCTAACGTAGGATCTTGTATGCCTTCTCAAATCCTCTATTTCTGTAAAAGGGATAGCGTACAAAGCTTCTTGAGGCTCAGGATAAGAAATGAGGCGTTCTTGATTTAATAATTCAAGATCTAGGATGTTTGAAATGCTTTCTTCAAGCGGATATTCAGTGACATTTATGACAGTGCGATGTTTTCCTCTATCAGCCATGCACTTTTAGTGCCCTCCTTCTAGCGCCAAAAACTGTTGATGCCTCGGATATCGTATTATCAATCAGAAAGGGATTATCCCCGATAGATTATCCCAATTAGATTATCTACCGTTTGGTATAGGGAATCCATCCAGTTAGCGGTTCCGGCAACCGTGGGTTTGGAGTTTTATTCCAATTATACCGGTTATGGCCCGATACACTGTTCTTTTTTAATTTTATGTTTTATAATGATATGCAAGTGCCTAGTTTAAATTTAATCTAAATGCAAGACTGGGAAACAGATCTAAGTTTAAGACTGAAATAAATCTAACTATCCCTGCAAGGAGTGAATTTAAAGCATGAGCAATGAGATGTAGAAGTTATCTTAAAGAAAGAACAGATAGCCATTAAATCTGAAAGAGAAAGCTACAGCAAAGATAAAGATATCAGAAGATAGATTCTAATTTAATATAAAACACATTCATTGCTCATGAAACAGAGAATTCATTTGCACAGAAAGGAGTAAAATCATTTGTTACAAAGAAATAATTCAGACAGCAAGAAAAATTTCACAGTAAAGTATGGAAGTCACCAGAATAATCCAATATACATCCATTCTTCAATCCTATGCAAAACGTCCTCTCCAGGCTCTTATAAGAAGATTTTATTTTCTTAGAACATATACAAGATAGCTCGTACAAGTCTGAAAATAATTCCCTGCCAAAAAAAGTCCTTTGCATTCTTTCCTAACTTCTATTTATAATGTTACAAAATGCCCTTTGGGCTGCCACCTGGCCTTTTACACTTGTCACCTTCATAAATTTTCCTTATAACAAACAAAAATGTGACTCCTTCCCTAACAGAAATTATTTAAAAAGGAAAAAAGGACAGCTGTCCCATAAACGTTTTATACATATGAGAGTCCAAAATTCAGAATATAAGAATTTATGTTCTAAAATTAGCGCCTTCACTCCTGGGCATGCGCTTTAGCTGGAAGAGAGGCACTCGAACCCACTGTTGTTGTTGTTGCTGCTTGGGAAGAAGGAATCAAGCCGGCTGAAATCTCTGCTACTGCTAGGGAAACAGAAACCGGGCTTATTGTTACAGTTGCTGCTGCTGGGAGAGCAACATCCGGGTTTGCCATTGCTTCTGCCACTGCTATTGATTTCTTCTCCTCCTCTGCAATGTAACTGTACCATATACCCATGTCCCTTATGACTACATTCGCGGAAGCAGGGAGCAAGATTTTCTGAGAAGTCACATTTTTTCTAAGCTCTGCTCCAATGCCTTGAATTTTTGTCACTGCAGCTTGATGCACTTCTTTAAGCAAATGGTTGTGGATTGATGACATTCCAATATAATGTTGGAGGTCATCAATTGCTAGGACATCAATTTTCTTCACATATTCAGTTTGGATGCCCAGTTCTTCCTTCAGTTCAGCCAAGCATTATTCTTCACCCGGAAAATCATCGAGGGATTGCGGGAAACTCAATTTGCCCCTGTCATGCACTTCTTGGATTCCTTGATACAGACCGTTGATCCTATCCATTGTCCCTTGTACACTGGCCATTAGCTTACTGCCACAGTTTCTGTAGAATTCCAAAAGGGCTATGTCTTCATTAAAACCCTCCACAGACTTGAATGGGACATGTGTGGGGAAAACCACCTTTCCTTCTCACCATTCTATCTGGCTCAGGATATTTTCCTTAACCCGAGTATGCTTAGCTTTAAGCCTATGGGCCTCTGCATTAACTTCTTTTAATCTGACCACCATTGCCTTGAGCTTGCAAACTTCATTAGTGATTAGCTCCTGAGTGTTATGCATTTGCTTCAGGATGCTGCAGGACAGCTCATGGAAGGGAGACATGTCCATCATTCTGCCCTCAGCCTGCTCTAATTGCTCGGTTAATGCCAGCTTGTCTAATTCTAGCTGGGACACTCTGGTTCCTGCATCATTCTTTTCTGCTTCCACAATCATCATCAGGACTGATAGCTGTTCCTTTTCTTCTTCTAGCTGGTTATACTTGTCTAATAGCTCTTTATGCTCAACAGACAGGCGATTATACCTATTCACCACGAGATCCCTGTAGGCTTGCTCATTAGCCATAGTATGTTGGAGCATATGATCTCTCCTCTTTGTCGATTCATTTTCTCTAACTATATCACCACATTGTCCAGTGATGCTTTTGCTGTCTCTACAGCGGCGGATGCCATAGCTAAGGGATCCTTATTTGTATTCTGCATTACAGTGATCTCCCAATGGGTAATGATATCCTCCTGGAAGAGTCTTTTGATCCTCTCTTCCAATTTAAGGACCATTACCTTCCTCTTCTTATCATAGACAAACTCATCCCATCTAGACATGGTATGTTCTCCTGATGGAGTGTACGGGACGATTGGGAGATCCATAATGTCTATTTCTACTTCCGTTGGTGGGGTCTGGGCTACCTGAGCTGGATCTGCTCCTACATTCTAGGTACCAGAGACACTTTCTTGTGATGGGTCCGCCTCCACATTTTGAGAGCCAGAGACGTTCATTTGAGGTACGTCTATTTCCATGTCCTGGGTGTCGGGGTCTCCTACTTGGGCATCTTCAACGGCTTTGACTTCTTCTTCAGCTTTCTACTCTACTTCAGCTCGTTGCCCTTTCTGTTCTTCTTCAGCTTTCTGCTATCTTTCATCTTCAGCCTCCTTTTGTTGCTGGGCTTCCTCAGCCTCTTTCCGTAGCCTCTCACTTTCTGCTTCTTGCTGCAATCTGACAACTTCAGCCTCTTGTAGCTACCTCGCTTCCTCAACTTCCTGTTGTGCCCTTGCTTCCTCTTTTAACCTTTGTTCTTCTTGGGCTCGGGCATCATCAGCTTCTTTCTCCTTCTGCTGGCTAGTTTTCTAGGTCCTGGTAGAGCTAGAACTTGCTCCACTGCCTTGGCAAAAGGTTCCCAGCTCAGCCATGTTGTTGATGCCTCTGAATACTTCTTCCTCGGCATCATGATAGTGAGCGTACTCAAAATGAGCAAAAATTTATTTACAATGCTCAGCCACTTTTCCCTTCCTGTCATTCCTATGGAAGATCACCTCGCCGAAGTGGAAGGCTTTCAGCTCCTGAACAAAATCCTCGGCTGAGGCAATCGATGAGAATTTGTATGCTCCTACGCAGAAGGGCAAAGGCGGGAAAGAAGCCTTATGCTATTTGTTGAGCATTGCTCCAATTCCATCCCGGAAGATTTGTCTTACTACCTCCTTAAGGACCACATAATCTATAGCATATCTTGGAAAAATATATGGAGCTTTAATCCCTCCAAACATTCTGAGATAGGTGCCTTGCTCCGAGAAATAAAAATCTCCATAATTTTCAAGGACTTCCATGGCATTCTCCGACAGGCAGTTGGGCTCTTTCTTGAATAGCTGCTCATATAGGGGCATGATGAACCCCTCACAGATGAGCTTATAGCCGGGTTTGTAATTCTGAGCCCACAACATCCTGAAAGTGGTATAAACCAGGGTGTTGGCCTTATCCCATGTGCAGCCCAATTTGGGAAAAGATAACTTGGCCAAAACACAATCAATAAGATATGACGACATGTAAAATTCTGCTTTCTTTAAGGCCAATCCTTCTCTTGCAGCAACTACCATTGAGGCCAATTATTTTGATAGGAGAGTGGCCTAGTCAAACACAGTTCCTTTAAATGCCACGAAGTGGATGATAGGGACCCACTAAATCTTGTACACGGTGCCATCTGGCATGCCGAAGATTCTACACAACATCAAGGCGATCAACCTAAAAGGAGGTATCAAATTCTGGACTTCATATTCGTCATTACCTTTCTTTCTCAAATGCTTGCCTGCGACGAGTAGCTTTTTGGCCATTTCAATGTTGTTCATCCGGCCCAGCCATTCATCAGTCAGAGATTGCTGGGGGCGGGGAAATTTATAGGCTACGGCAAGATATGCAGGGTGGAATGAGGCGATGGCTATTTTTCCGCTGTCATTTATTACTATTGCCTTCGCATCAGTATGTTGGAGTATCCATCCAATTACTTCAGAACATGGGAACAGTTCAGGGCAGGTAGAAGCCCTGGCTATGCCTGAAGTTCTGATATTGAGATAAATCTGCTCCTCTTCTAGCAACATATCAGGGATATTTTTGTCTTGGATCATCTTGTAGATGTCACCCCAGCGGATTTCTGGAGGAATACCGGTGGTGCACCTAGTATCCTGGAGTGTGGTCTCAGTTCTAAGTGGTGTAAGCTGTTTTTCTGTCATTTTAGCCTTCTTCATACCACCTTTTGGCATTTTGACTTATCCCTGATAGCAACCAAATACAAGTCATTATAAAAATGTCCAACATACTGTGAGATTTTAACAAAGAGCATCACCATTTTAATATGCCAATGAGAGAAATAAAATGTGAAGCTGCATGTTGGGAAGCAAAATACACCATTTCAACAGGAAGCATAGTTCTGATATTTGGCTATCTTAAGGGGACACAGCTTAGAAAGTTCCCGAAAGGATAAGTATACGTTGAGGCAACAACCTGCTCTCGGTTTGACCCTAGGAGAGATGGCATCCTTCGTCATTGTGCTTTTAATGATTAGTGGCGGGTGACTCTAGGGGCGAACAACCTTATGATGAAATAAAGGGGTTGCTTTCCCCACTTCCGAACAGGCGAGTAAGGGGCCGCTTTCCATACTTAGGAACAGGCGAGGGCTTCAACCGCCATGGTTATTTATGGTACTTTGACGAGGCTACGGTAGGCTGGAAACTTGAACGACGCTGGGAATATGGCTGAGGGAAAAGCTCGAGTGGCTATGGCCTTGGTTTTGGGTTGGTGGGACGAGAAACCCATGGGGCCTCGGTGCTTTAAACAAACGAAGAAAACGATATATGCGATCAGCGCCTATTAGCTACGTCCTAGACGAAACCGAAAATGGAAAGGTAATCTAACGTGCAGATGAGACAAATTTCATGGTTAGAATCCTACCTAGCAACGACGAGGTGGCTGAATGAAGTGAACGCGGACGTTGACGAGCGAGTTTAGATGGAGCGGCTTGACGCAGCATTTCAACGGCGTTTGATAATCAAAAAATTAACAATGTGGTTGGCTCGAACCCCCACCGTTTATTTAAATGAGTTGGGCACGTGCGAGGTTTAATGTGGTGGTTGGTGCATTTAAAACGCGGCTTTAATATTGGTACGTCGGGGTCATATCAAGCAGTCTCGATGTGCGCGCGACCGCCACCTACGGGACAGACTCATGAATTTCACCTGCCATTGCGAAAGGTTATGCTGAACTCCTTCGACGTTTCAGGAGCGATTGATGAATCTCTCCGCAATTTGTTAAACAAATATGAGTCGGTCGCTTCCGCCATTGCAGAACCATTCCGCGAAGGTTCCCCGCCATTTCGGAAGGAATTGGCAAATGCTTCCGCAACATGAACGTGAACGTCTAAGTCTTTTGGCGGGTTTTCAGGATGATAACGTGAAGGCTTCCGAAATTGCAGAAGGCTTTCGCAAATAGCTTCCGTAGTTTCGGAAGGCTTCTGCGAATGCTTCCGCAAAAGGCTCCCACAAACTTGAGAATTTTTTCTAAGTCTCGATCGGGCTTCGAGAGCGCTTCTGTAGCTGCAGAAATCTTTTGCAATTAGCCTCCGCCGTTTCGAAACGGATTGGTGAATGGCTCCGCTATTTGAGAGGGATAACCTGAAAGCTTCCGCAGTTGCAAACGTATTTTGCGAACGGTTCCGAAAAGGTCTAAGTGTTTCGGCATTTCGGGAAGATAACGTGAAGGCTTCCGCAACTGCAGGAGGAAAATCCAAATGGTTCTACAAATTTCAAAGAAAATTTCTAAGTTCTTTTCGGAGTTTCGAGGAGATTTGGCGAATGGCGCCCATCGTTTCGGGACGAAAACTCGAATGCTTCCGCAAATTTCCCACAGTAATTTCTAAGACTTTTTCGAGAGGCCTATACAAATGGCTTCCGCCATTTTGGGAGGAAAAGTTGAATGGTTCTGCGGGGCTTCCTTCAATCGTTCCGCAAACTCTCGAAAAGTTTCTAAGTCCCTTTTCTAGAAGTTTATGCAAAAGTATCTCGCCGTTTCGAGAGACTAACCTGAGTGGCTTCCACTGTTTCAAAGAGATAACTCGAAAACTTCCGCATCTTCGAGAAGCTTCCACGAATTCTATCTTTTGGAAGGAAACTTGGAAAAGAAATATTTTCTGTTGAAAACAAAGTTAAAAGATGGAAATGGCCTCTCAAGGCAGCCTTTCTAAAAATAAAAGGAGGGGCCCCAATATGTACAAAAAATTTTGGGGGGATGTTGCTGCAACAACACATTGGTATTTCTCAGGAAATGCTTCACACGATTAAATCCAAAATGTTGAAGGCAATGATCTTAAAAATGGATTTAGAGAAAGCCTATGATCGAGTCAATTGGTCTTTCCTCAGGCTGATTTTGATTCAACTTGGTACACCTCCTCTAGTGATAAACTGGATTATGGCGTGTGTTTCTACGCCTTGCATTGCTATTTTGGTAAATGGAAATCCCACTTCTTTCTTTCAGTGCTCGAGAGGGATCAGACAGGGTTGCCCACTGTCACCTCTGTTATTTCTTTTGATAATGGATGGTCTCAGTAGACTTATACTACAAGCCAAAGAATGGGGATTGATAAACGGTATCAAAATGGGTGATGGTTGCTTTCTGTCGCATCTTCTATTTGTAGATGATGTCCTTCTTGCTGGCACCGACTCTGTCACGGAGTGGAAGGTTTTCTCCAACATCATAAATTTCTTTTGTAAGGTTTCTGGTATGAAGGTCAGTACTACTAAGCCTTGTTTTTATCAGCATAATGTGGAAGTTGATAGAAGAGGTGAAATTGCAAACATTCTACCTTATAGTTGTAATGATCTGGCTGATGGTTTGAAATATTTAGGTTTTATGTTAAAACCTAATTCCTATAAAGCAGAAGACTGGAGATGGATTATTAGTAAGTTTGAACGAAGGATTGATCATTGGTCTTACCGGTTGCTTTCATCAGGTGGCAGAATTGTTTTAGTTAATGTTGTTCTATCTAGTAATCCGGTTTTCTGGTTATCTTTATTAGAGGTTCCAACATACATATTAAATAGGCTCAGGAGGCTTATTTTCAATTTTCTCTGGTCTGGCACTCGTGAAGGCCCAAATTTGGTGATGGTAAAATGGAAGGTAATAGCCAGACCGGTGAAATGTGGTGGGTGGGGCATCAAAGATATTTATGTTTTCAGTAAAGCTCTTAGGTTGAAGAGTTTTTGGCGAGGCTTGTTCAGCAATTCACTGTGGTCGAAGGTTCTCCATATAAAATATATTAAATCTGACTTAATCAGTTGGCTAAGGAAACCCAAGCGAATTTCTGGTACATTGTCTCCAATTTGGAGAGGTTTCCTTAAAGTTTATGGTTGTATAGCCAATGATTTGTGTTGGCAGGTAGGTAATGGTTGCAGTATTCGTATCGGGATTGATCCTGTGCTTGGCATAGAGGATTGTTTTCGTCTGTCAGATAGTTTGGTATCTTGGCTGAATTTGTTGGGGTTTAAATCTCTTACTGATATTTATGATTTGGACCGTTCTCACAGCACTGGTACTAGTTGGTTAAGTAATTTAGATGGATTGATTCTGGAACATGCAAGGGAATGGGAATGTTTTATCCGGGCTCTTAGGACTGCTGGTATTACACTTTTGGGGTCCCCTGATAAACTAATTTGGGCTGGTAATCCAAAAGATGGTACTGTTACTGCAAAATATGCTTATGATAGGATTATTCAGCATCAGGGTATTTATCCTAATCACTGGTGGTATTCGAAAATTTGGAAATGGTCTTTACCTTTGAAGGTAAAGTGTTTTCTTTGGCATGCACTCAATGGTAGTCTTAAGAATTGGGGAATTTTACTTAAATGTGGCTGGTGTGGTCCTATCTGGTGCTGCTTATGTAATTTATACTCTGAAACTGCTGATCATCTATTGGTGAAGTGCTCTTTTCTGCAGAAAATTTGGAATTTGTGCTGTATTGACCTCAATTTGCAGTTTGTTTGGGATGATTTGGATTTTGGCAATGGATTACTCAATTGGGTTAGAGATAACAATAAGCCACTATTCCTTCCTATTTTTATATCTTGGATCATCTGGTTTACTAGAAATGAAGTGATTTTTCAGAATTCTAGACCTGATGCTGTGCAGTGTGCAAAGAGTGTTTGTAATTTATCACAGACTTATTCTCAAGATGATCATGATATAAAGGCTGTGAGTATGAGCTCTTTTTCCTATGTGGTTTCGCAACCGGTTTTATTTTTTGATGGGGCTGCTCAGGATGGTTTGTGTGCCACTGGTGGGGTCATCTATATCAATGACAGCCATTACTTTTCTCTTCGTCTTAATGGTGGAAAGGGGACCAATATGAAAGCTGAGTTACTGGCACTTTGGTTTATTCTAAAGGTGGCAAATTCCTTTGGTTTGGTGAATCCTAGAGTCTTTGGGGACTCTCAAGTTACGATTAAATGGGCCACAAATGAATACATTCTCAATGTATTGGAACTAAAATATTTGTGTGCACGTATTCGTCAGGAGATGGCAAAAATGGAACAGATTTCTTTTGAGCATATCTACAGAATTCACAACTCTCTTGCAGATCAACTTTCAAAAGATGCTTTGGCTGGACCTGTTGGTGTTCTTTTTTGGGAAGAATGGATGGAGGCCTGTCTGCTTGATAGGGGTAACTTATATTTCTTTTAAGAAAATTTGTACTCATGGGAGGATCTTAGTTTTTTTTTTTGTCTGTAAAGCATTTTTTGGACGGTTATCTTTATGTCTAGCAGCTATGAGGTTGAACTTTTTTGAGATCAAGATCTGGTTTAGATATCTTGAACTTTGATATTCTCAATCATTGTACTATTTGATTCGTATGAATAACAATAATACTATTTTTTTCGGTTGGAAAAAAAGAGATTAATTATGAATTAATTATATATTTATAGATACATTAAATTAATTTTTAACCCATTATGTTCCACGTGACACATCTCACATGTGAAAGACCATTAATTATATATAAAAAAAATGGTAGGAAAACTTTTTATTTATTTTTATAATATTTGAATATGAAAGTATTTATAAACTAACTATTTTTTTAATTTGTAATGATTATTTATTTAGTTCCATGTTATTTTCTTATTCATTTATAAAACAAAATATATTCAGATTCCTTACCAACTTGCAATTTGATTAATGATTAACCCATTGTATTTTAAATTTTCAAAATCATTATAGTTTAGCCAAAATTGCTTAATCTATGGAACCCATAATTCTTGGAGTCCATATCAAGTCGGACAAAACATTATGGGACCATCATTATGGATGGTATCCCAAACGGGAAAGATGATCTGCGGTCTTTCTTTGGGATGTTTTTCGTCGGTATTCTAATATAATTTTCGTTTAATAAAAACATAATCCATGCTGCATTTGGAATAAAATACGAGTTAAAAAACATTGTCGAGGAGGCTCCTACGAATTTGTTGCATTCTAACCAATCAACAAGGCGCTATCCATCAAATTCTTTAGAATTTTTAATTTCACAGGGACAGACTGTTTCAGTTTCTGTTATAATACGAGAAAAAACCTGCATAACCACCTACGGTAGGCTTCAGTGGCCATATCCACTGTAGTTTATTTAGGTGCGGACAATCCCCGGCCGAATGTTGTGTTAATCGAGATGAAAATCGTGTTTGTGATTGGCCACTGGAGATTCGAAATCACTTCAGGCCATGGTTTAAGCTAGCCATGGTTTACGAGCAGGCCTCCTTATTCCTGATTGGCTGTAGGGCGCGTCCCAACTGCATTTATGTTCAGCTCTGCGCTCATGTCTCCCATTAATTATGGGGCTTCTTCGCCATGACGAATGCCATGACGTATGAAAAGAACGGCCTGCTCTAAAACCTACCGGAAGGCAAACCTACATGAATGCAAAATCCTCCAAACTGAGAACGAACAATGGGGTCCTCTTCCGGTTCGTGAAGTATTGCCACTAATCTTCAGAGATTTGTAGTCCCCACTAGATATTGGCAGTGCTAGGTCATATTGCTCGATCGATCCCTCAAATCACTGGAGAAAACAAACATTAACATCATAGATAGATAACATTTATACCTCTCAAATGAATTAAATATATTTAAACACAACAACATAGCATAACACAATTACTTATCTTAAATAGTGCACTCGATTCCACCCAAATGTAGAAACTATGTCCAGCATATACTCTTTCTGCTGAGAGGCCACTCTTGAGATGGAAATGTATCCATTAGGGTGAATGAGACAAAAGGAAAATTCAAGAATGATTGTAGATCAACTCTTCTAAATTTTAAATAAAATGCAGCTTGAATTTTAGCTAACAAGGCTCCGCACTCAATGAACATTAACATCGAGTTTGGCTATAGTTAACTATGATTATTCTTGTTTAACTATGGTTATTCTTGGTTCACCATGGTTGTTCTTGGTTGAATATAGCTAACTATGGTATACCATGGATAATGACCCCAATTAGTTGACCATGGTTCACTATGGTTGACCATGATTGTTTATTTTTTACTACAGTTGACCATGGTTCACTATGGTTGAGTATGGTTTACCCTAGTTGGTTAACCATGGTAGATTATGGCTTACCCTTGGTGGTTGACCATGGTTGAATAGGACTAACTATGGTAAACAATTCTTGATCATGGTTGACCCAAGTTGGTTAACCCTTATTGTTCATGGTTTACTATTGTTATTCATGGTTGCCATGGTTGTTTATAGTTATCCATGGGTGACCATGGTTGACTATGGTTGTTCTTGGTTTACCATGGTTGTTCATTGTTGATTATGGTTAAGTGTGGTAGACCATGGTTGTCCCTAGTTTGTTGAAAATGGTTATTCATGGTTGACTATAGTTGAGCCTAGTTCCTTGAAAATAGTTATTCATGGTTGAAAACGGTTGACCATGGTGGACCTCACTATGGTTAACCATGCTTGATGATGGTTGACGATGATTGACCTGTTGGCAATGTGGCAATACAGGTTGGCATTGATGGAAAATAGTATGACGACAATGTAGATGGTGTTAATTGTGATGATATGATGCATTTGATCTGTCAGAAGAGCAAGTTCAAGGTGACTCACAAGCTGGTAACACTAAAAAAGTCTTTATAGGAAAGGTTTCTATAAATGATGGTTCTGCAGCAGTATGTTCAAGAATTGTTGATGGGGAACAAAGCTTTAATGGAGTAGATCTTGATCTAAATGTAGGAGTTTACATTTGCAATGGTAATGAACATAACAAGATGTTTTAGAAGGTTCTAAGTCTACCAAGCAAATGTATTGCGGTGTATGCGTAAGGGAAATTGAATGGTGCGATGAACAAGATATGCAAATGTGATGGATTTGTTGCATCCTTGGATCGTGGTTTTGGCAAGTGTGTAAAGAAGGAGCACATGAGATATGGAGTATTCATCACTAAACAGGTTTAAATAGTCTATTGCAGGGATGTGCTTAAGTACCCTAAGGTGTGTAAAGGTTGAAAAGGCTTGGCATTGTTTGCAATTTCAAGATAGTTATAAAGAAGCAATGTAATATGCATATTGATTTGAGCTCAATGATTGGCAGAACCATCGATACTTGATTAATATGAAATCATTTGATAAGCAATGTGATGTGAAAGATCTAGGCTACCTTCTCCGTGTTTGATGATAGTAGGCGCAATAAAAAGCATACGTAAAGAAGAGCATGAAGTGAATGTGAGATGAGGGATCTGAGGGGAATGGTGAGATTCTGTGGAGTCTTTGTGGAGAAGATGGGATCGTGTATGCAATTTGAGAGCCGTGGGAAGAATGGGATTCGAGAGACGAGTGCAATTAGAAGAGTTGTAGGCAAAAGACTCAGGAACTGTCCGATCGAATGATCAAATGGTGGGGTTAATTTGTCTATTGGGATTTATCCCACATTGGCAGCGTGTTAAAGTTCATATGGGTTTATAAGGGCCGGCCTCACTGTGGGTATTTGACGCGTAGTGCAAAGGTATAGTGGGGGCTCTAGGTGCTTGGACTTCATGAGTAGTGACCAACCTAGAGCTCGGGACGACTTGTCAGGCCCCCTACCTTTTGGAAGAGGCGACAATGATCGTTCCCTACCTTTTGCAAGAAACGACAAAGAAGTTGAATTGGAAGAAGGCTAGTTTGGTTGGAAGAAATGACAAAGCAGTTGACTAATATAATTCTTGGCACAAGAATGACTGTTTGTTAGTTCAGTTGGTAGAACCAATGGATGAGGTTACTACTCTTATCAGAGTTTTTGGCATAATGCCAGTTTTGGAGAGTAGCCAAAGTTCACTTGAAAATGTTGAGACCGTTGAATTGTCGAAACGATAAACTGAAGGATCACCAAAGTTAGTAAGACTCCTACAAAAACAAGGACAGTTACTTTGATGAAGACACAGTTAGAATGAATCATTCACGATGGAACAAAATTAAAAAATTACAAATTCGTTATGTTTTTTATAATTTATTTTTTTATGAAGAGGTGTGATGGTTATGAATAGTTATATATTGAATATTTTTAAGAACTATAAGTATGCTGAGATGTGAAGGAGAAAATGTGTTTGTCGAAGAGTTATTGAAGACCAAGAACAAAAGAAGACATGACGGCAGTTATGAAGTCTAGTGTCTGATACAGAAGACCCTTATAGGACTACACATCCCATTTTCCAGATTGATGAACAGACTGTGGCTAGGAGGAGCTAGGGAAGGTCGGTGCCTGCAGGGGAGTAGGTGCTTCCGTGTCAGTTGTAACTGACTAAAAAGGGGTGTGGGTGCATCCTGATCTGATCAGTGGGTGTTGATCCAAAGAGGAAGAAAACATCTTCCTTATGTTGTAAATTGTAAAACAAATTTTGCAGTTAATAGAAAAATGTTGGTGGTTTTCCCAATTGGGTTACACAATATATCATTGAGTTCAAATTTGTTGTTATATCTGCAAACTATAACTAACTAAGTAAAATAAATTTGATTTAAAGTTGTGTCACTGATTCACCCCCCCTCTCAGTGATAGGACCCGATCCACCATGACCATGGTTGTTCATGGTTGACTATGTATGATCATGGTTAAGGATGGTTCACTAAGGTTAATTCCATAGTTAATCATGGTTGAATATGGTTAACCCTAGTTTGTAGATCATGCTTGATCATTGTTAACTGTAGTTGACCATGCTTGTTTATTATTGACTATGATTGTTTTTGTTTTACTATGATTAAACATGGTTGACTGTGAGAAACCGTTTTTTACTGTAGTTGGTTGATAATGGTTGACTATAATTTACCACAATTGTTCATGGTTGAATCTGGTTGACTATAGTTGTTCATAGCTTCCTACAATTTTTCATGGTTGACCATGGTCATTCTTGGTTGACCATGGATTTTCATGGTTTACTATGGTTAACTATAGTAGAGCATGGATGATCAATAAATGCATGCTCATCATGAACTAGTGATGACAATTCTGCTTCCAACTGGAAAGATCAAATTCATTGACTACACCAAATAAGAAATCCAACGTGTCCCAACATTCTTTTGGAGTTTTACATCAATCAATAAGAAACAAAAAATTATCTGAAACAAACAAGCCAATCATACCCATGGATTCATCATTTTAATTCGATAAGCATATTTTTTATTTCCTTGGTAAATGTTGGACGTGGATCCTAAACTAACATTTTCCAAATCCCTTTTGATTGCAATAATTGTTGCATCTTAATTTTCCGTGTAGGATAATTATGGGGGTTGAGGGGCTTGACTACCCTAAACTCCACCATATTGTGGATAAACATAAGAAAAGTAGATATTCTTTAACAAACTAAAAAATTGGAATTCCAGGCAACAAAAACAAGGGAAACATTTTACATACTAGATCTATTTCATCCACCCATATGTTAACCACTTGATCAAGAGAATCTATGGCTTGATCTACAAATCTAGACCGTAATAATGCAATTCTTCAACCAAATTTTCCCTTTTCAAAATTATGATCTAAACCAAGACTAGATTCTATCATAACAGTGATACCAAGAGGATGCTCTAATAATCAAAGGTCGTATTCATGCTGACAAAGTCAATTTTCTTTATGATAAATGGTTAACCCAATGTGATTCAACTATCTACAGTGCCAACTAGTATGTCGGTACGTGATTGCGGAACTAATACCAAGCTTATTTCCCCATGTTCATAAATTTCCTTCTTGGCTACACATCCAGAAAATCCAATGAAGCTTATCATTATGTTCATCAATTTCCTTTCTGTATGTCCGACAGTGGTATTTTCCATCCCAAAAGACAATGTATTCTCATTCAAGTAAGGAATAAATAAGAAACTTATGTCCAATCTAGATCATTGCATGAAGGCCATTGTGGAATATGTGTTGTCAATTAAGTCTATGAAACCTTAGACCAGTCTTCAATACCACACAAATAATCAGTTGATTAAAAAGGGACAAATCGCTTGAAGTAAGCAGTAGATCACACAAGATCTTATCAATACCTCTCAAACAAAATGAGAAGGGGTTTTGCAGACCTTGTTTTGTCACCATGTGAGAAAAACCACATGTATTCTCCATTTATGGAAATGGAGAATGAGAAGACATTTTCAAAAAATATTCTGGTGGATGAGAATGCACTAACAAAAAATATCTTTGATTAAATCAGTAAGGCAAGCATTGTGTTCTCAAGGTTGTTTTTTTCTTCTTCTAAATATTAGATCCTAATGTTATTCTCGAATTTTTTTATCTAGTATGTTTTTTCAATCGATCTAAATGATGCATGATGGGTGTTGTCAAAGTGAAAATTCATGCAAATTAATATATTACAAAACTAATTATGGGCTTCGTTAAAAGTAAATAGCTAGATAGAAAGAAAGGGAGATAATGGAACTCTTTATAGAATAGATTAGTAATGTTAACAATATACATATAATCTCATAACGACAATATTAACATCCAATTTTGATCTCAAACTCCAAACCCTATATCAACTCTTCTACTATAACAAGTTGGATTTGAACCCTAATCAATTCTATACATTAAATTTATTAATCTATAGTTATTTAGTTCACCTAGGAGTTCAATAGTCCTTGTAGTTATTTGTATTCACAACTTTTCCTCTGCAACTTCCCATACATACATGGAGTCATATACTTTTAAACATATTTCAATATTTATTTATTTATTATTGTTTACTTTAGGTAGTTATTTTTTACTCCCATAATGATTCTTGACACTTATCCCCTATAATTATGTAAGATTTACCTTCCATACAACATGCACTCCTTCTACATCCAAAGGATAAAAAAGTTTCACATTACTTCCCTCATATAGAAATGTATACCTCCTTATCTCGTCCTATTAGGAAACCTAAAAATAGAATTGATATGGGAAAGAAATATGTGATGCTTATTATGTGATCTTAAGGATGCTCCTCCATCAAACACACTTGGTAAGAAAACATGAGCATCCATCTAATGTGGATTAAACCATGGAGAATTTGAGTGATCTAATGCATTGAAGATGACCCAATATTTTTTTAGTAATCCACCATGCATCCTCAAATTTCTTGTTTCTTAATTTGACTAAATATTCTACATAATTTAGGGCTCGGGTCCTCCTGTCAACCCTTCTCTCTAGTATTTATTCAATTTCTTTAGTTGGCTTAGCTTACAGTTATCTTTCCCATTCTTCTATGGTGCATATTTTACCATTATCTTCTCCTTCATAGAACTCATATATGTTAAAACACTAAATATGAGAGAAATATCAAAAGACTAGAAAATTAGGCTTGTATGCATTATCATTAATCTTCCTGATCTCATAACCTTATATCGAAAAAAAAATTACTTGATCTTGCTAAATGTTCTTATGGGAAATGTATCTTTCCTCAAATGTGCCATCAATATATCACCTTATTCAAAATACTTCAATATCCTAAGAAAATGTGCCTTTTTCTTATAGTTACGGTAACTTTGCTATGACTTTTAACCTATTCATGGCCCTATTACATGCTCTCTACAAAACTATATGCATTCCAACACTCATCTTAACCCAAAATTCTAGTAACTCAATCAAGTATACAACACCCTTTGGAGGCCTGGCATACACTACCTAAAATGGACTTCTACTAAGGGATCTATTCACTAAATTATTGTAGATGAATTCAACTTGAATTATAGCCAAATCCCATTGACTTGTTTTGTCTCCAATCAAACTTCTCAACAAGTTTCCCACACTTCAGTTAAACACCTCTATCTAACTATCTTATGGATGATATGCTGAGTTTTACTATAAATTGACCTACCCATATTCCTCCAATTATTTCTCCAAAAGTGTCTAATGAATCGAATATATATATATATATATATATATATATATATATATATATATATATATATAATATATATATTCGATTCATTAGACACTTTTGGAGAAATCTTTGGAGGAAGACGGGTTCCAATTTTTAGTAAAACTCATGAGAAACCCATGTAATATCATAACCTATTGGAAAAGTAAGACAGTAACTATATTGGTATTATTGCACAGTATGAAATGCGATATCTTAGAAAATATTTCCACTACAACTAGCATTGAATCATAACCCATTTGTGTCATGGGTAGTCCGGAAACAAAATCAATTCTTATGTCCTCCCATGGCTTCTTAGGTTTCAGTAAAGTAGTATACAACCCAATATTTTGATTTCTTCCTTTGGTGAATTGACAATTTCTACAACACTCAACAAAATTATTGACATGTTTGTTGATGTTAGGTCAAAAATATCTTTCATATACCAATTACTTAATGCTATCCACTCTAAGATGTCCACTTAATCCTCCTCTATGAAGTTCTTATATGAGATCAATTCTCAATGAACTCTATGGAATACACAACTTCTTATTCTTAAACATGAATTCTTCTTGGATGTGGAATCCAAACAATATGTCCTAGATATACCATATGGTTCTTTGTAGGCTCTCCACACTACAAAGAAAAGAGCCTATAGTGGAGGTTTTTAGTGTTACAAGAAACACAAAAGTTGTCAAAAAAACTCCGCTACTGGTAGCAGATGTTTTAACGGATGTTATTACGGATATTTTCTATAATTAAAAAAATCAATGGCCAAAGGTTTTAGCGGATGTTTTTTTGTTGGTGCACTTTGTTGGAAAACTACGCACCGATGCATACCTTCATACAATGCCCCAATGACAAACAATATGAATAATATGCACTGGTGCATTCAGATAGATAGAGAACCGAAGAGCACCAAATTTTAATGACGCACTAATAATTACATATATCTTATACACATTGATGCTTACTTACAACCGAACAGCACCAATGTGGCATTTTACGTCATATGCACTAGAAATTTTTAATATATTTAAAATGTGACTATGTTGTTTATTTATAACAATGCTCCGATGCATTCCATAATAATAAGCGATGGTGCATACAAACTATTTCAATGCCCTGTGCATTTCAACAATTAAAATGCTACGATGAAATATATTAAAAAAGCAAAGGTGCATACGTGCTTCAAATATCCTAGTGTAGATTAAAATTAAAATGCATCGGTGTGATTAACAGTTAAAAACACATCGGAAAATGCGACTGAGATGTGGCCATCTTTAATTTTTTAATTTAACGATGTGTTTAATTTACATTGAATTACCACGGTGTATAAATTATTTAAACACGCCGGTGCATATAATTTGAGTAAATGTGTCAGTGTGACATAAAGTACCAAAAGCACCGTATATGATTATTTGAAAAGTGACTCCTCACATTGTAGTGAAATATCTATATATATATTTTTAATTTCATTACTCATTAGAAATTGAAATATTTTTTATAGTACTATTCATTTCAATTTTAATTACTGTGTTTGTTTGGATTAATTTCTTATATTATATATTCTAGCATCTATTGTAATATTTAAGCATCCATACATATAATTACCATTATAATGTACCATTTCACATGTAACATTTGACAATAACATTGGAGTATGGAATTGAATACGAAAAATATTTCATTATATATCAATAAGAGGGCTTTTATCATACAAAATAGGACAACATAGACACAACAATAATCAACATGTCAACATGCATGTAATTGTAACACTTATTTGTTACCCGTTGTCTTTCAATTCGGACACTATGTCCAGTACATTATACAAAATGTCTCATTATCACCAAAAATTATTTCAAAATTAATATACAACAACTTGCGTTAACATCAAAAATTAATATGGATCATCATTCTTCGTTGGAACTATTATCAGTGCTCGAGCCACAGCTTGCATCAGTTGGGTTATTTGACTGAAATTTTTGATTGATTGGCTTGATTGTTTTCATCTCCTTCAACTTCCATCTAAAAACATAATAGTAAAGTGTATTGAGTGTATCTACATTTCTAGGAATAATGAAAATTAAAATAGATAATATACATGAATGTAAATTGAAATTCGACGTACCAGAGAAATGATTTTGTCCATAGTGTCATACATTCTTCCAAAACCATGCCTCATGCCATCTATCAACAAATGTTCTATTGGTTTCTCTCCATACTTTGTTTCCTACATGTTTTATACCCCATAAGAAATCATTCATTTTAAAATTGTTGTTTTGGTTGTTCTATTACTTATAAAATGAAAGAAGTAAAACAACATAGATACTTACAAAATCCACAATTAATTTTTGATATGCCAATATATACTCACAACCCTTGCTTAACCCAATGTCAATCAATTCCTCTAATGGATCATCTTTGTATGTTAACACCTATTTCAAGACATCGAAGGATGGTGATTGAAAACAAAAATAATTAAATATAAATATCACAACCACTATAAAATCTTAATTTGATATAAGGAAATCACAAATACTCACAAACTTTCCTATCAACCCCTTTTTTTCCTTGTCATCTTGTCTTGTATGTTGAATGGGTTCCATTTTGTTTTCTTTTCTACAACAAAACGATTGAAAATTAACATTTAATGTTTAATT
The DNA here is from genome assembly GCA_027924585.1 of Larix kaempferi. NCBI lineage: Eukaryota > Viridiplantae > Streptophyta > Pinopsida > Pinales > Pinaceae > Larix > Larix kaempferi. The sequence goes on from BSBM01000487.1 coordinate 8,962,412, forward strand.
AATTATTTAGATGTACATAATCCAAAAAATTAGTGATTTCATACATTTAAAGTATGGTGTTGTTGAGATGGATCCCCCCGCAATGAAATTATGTCCATTTCCTTAAACATCTCCTTATACACCTTTTTGGAAATTCCTACTGACACATTTCACATATCGCCTCGTTCATCCTTTGGGATTTTCCTAATATTCCTGGAAATGTAAAACTACATTAAATTATTTTTCTGTTGATATGAAAAATAAATATAGAAGAATTAAAATTATTAAAGGAAAGGACACTTTGTAGTAGTTATAAATACATATTCTACATAAACATGTTTAGGGATATTACTTTTTGAATGATTATTTTTTATTGTTGTATGGTTTTTCTATTGCATGTCTGTCAGGTCTCATTTACAATTGCTCTGGAAACGCTTCTTGTAGTTTACATATGACTTGATTGTTCAAATCATTTTATTGGTTTTTGTACTGTATGTGAAAAGTACGTCTCTAAGTTCTTTCCACTATATCCATCATAGTATTATAAGATTCTTTCCCCTTTCTATCAACTTCTAGCACCACTCTATATGAGCTAAGGACCAACTCATCATCATTTTCATCTTCCATAATTTTTTTCTTATGATCACATTCACTTTTGTTGCTATCAGTCCCTGCATAACATTCAACATATGTGAATTCAATTATTTGAAATATATTAGTGAATATTCCTAAGTACAATATTACTCAAATTTGAAGAAATAAATCATACTGACTTATATTTTATTCACTTGATTCATCCCTCTACAACTTTTCCATCAAAGTTTTACACTCTTCTCGACTTAGATTGCTAAGAATCTTATCGAGCTTCCTCATTTTTTGGATCTGCATGTCACACATGAAGAAATACATATTAATTAAATTTACAAATAATGCAAACAAATTAAAATTTAAATACAAACATAAAAAAGCAGTTTCCTTCTTCGTAATTTTGTATGTGCTCTCATTATGTTGACTAAAATTGTTGTTCATTGGACTCATACGCTGCATTTTATATCAACAAACAACCTGGACCATTAAATATAGAATCTATCAATATATTACACAACTATAGAACTTCAAAATAGAAAAAAAGTACATATCGGTTTTCTTAATCACATAAAACGTTCGATGCATTTATGTACATACATGCACCGGTGTCTTAAATAAACACAGGCGCACCGTGAATGAATGAATAAATTATTTAACATTTTAAGAAAATAAAAAATGATGTGTTCCTACCATTAGCAGCGCGATATTCGTATAAACACATCGGTCTATTACTATGATACTGTGGAATCGAGAACCAAGAAACGATTTTTTTGTTTTCAAAAATGAATATATTGTCACACATATCAGCTCTGGTGTGCTAGTTGTACAAACGCATCGGTGCAGTCATGTTACATGGATGCATAAAAAATGACGCATGCATTTTTCATTGAAATTTTTATTTAAAAAAAAACTCGACAAGGCCAACATGGTTACAGATTCAACCCAAATTGTGGCCCCATCTCACTCTATGCTTTGTATATATAATCACAAAATCATCAAATCTGAAATCCCTAAAAATAAAAATTGTAACTGTGTAACAATAGAGGGATTTAATATTAGTAAATCATTTTTATTAGTCATTAGACTGTCTCTCTTTCATCTCTATGACTATGGTTTTCATGATTTAGGGTTTCTTCTACTTTTCATAGCCTCAATGGATTCCCCTCCGGTCTCCTCATCGGAGGAGGTCGGTTGCTTTGATTCCCGCTTCAAGTGAGCAATTTCCATTTCCATTGTTGCAGGATCAAAACCAAATTATAGTTCAAATGTTAGGTTTTTCAAGCTTGTGGCTACCTTTGAAGTCACACTATCCTCTGTGGCAGTATAGAACAAGATCGTTTCCCTTTATGAGAAGGGTTTAATTGGGAAACTCACTAGATTATGGCCATCCCTGAAGGCCATCGAAATCGGGTTAAACAAGAATTGGAGGCCTCCAATCAAAAGAAAAAATTTCCAGAACTTCTATGGTAAGGGCTTCTATGTCTTCCTTTTTGAGTTCAACGAGGATAAATATTTGATTTTTTGAAATGGTCCATATTTTATGGGCCCTAGGGGAATGTCTCTAAACTAGTGAAATGCCTCCATTTATCAAAACAAATATATCCCATCAGCTCTACTTATCTAGTTCAAGCTTCCCCACCTTCCGATTCATTGTTGGGGGGACGAGGATTTGAAGGTGATTGGAAACACTCTGGAAAAAGATATTGATAGAGATGAGCCAAAACCTCTTCTTTTCTCTTGCGCTAGAATATGTGTGGAAGTAGAATTGGAAAAGGGTCTACCATACGAGATTAATCTCTCTTTGGAAGTTTGGAACCATCTTCATAAGGTTGATTACAAGCAAATCCCTTTCAAGTGCAAGTATTGTCATGAATACGGGAACTTTGCCAAGAAATGTGTTAGAAAGAAAGATCAGTACATGGGAGAAAATAAGGAAGAGGACTAGAATGTTGTCACTAAAAAAGGTAGAAAGGCCGCTTAGAAGCAGACTCATCCTCCACCTCCACGAAGCGAAAGAAGGACCTTAAGAAAACATATTTGAGGTTGTAGCCAGCCAAGAATTGGAAGTAGTTGAAGAAGGAGTGATAAGGGAGGAAAGACCTGAAGGTGAGGAAAATGAGCAACCAATGATTATGGAGATAGGGCAAGAATAAAATTATGTTCCAAGTCTTCTAGAGCAGTCAATTATTAAGGTATGTTATGAAGTTTCAAGGTCTATTACTAGATCCAAATCTAGAACAAATAAAGGATAAACATCGAAATACAAAGAGGAAGAAAAGGATCTCCCAAGAAATACCAACATATTAAAATGACAACTTCAATAGGAAAGCAGGCAGTAGGAGGATATGAGAATCAGAAGAAAAGGAAAACCCATTCAAACCCTCGTAAATAATGAAAATAGTCTTCTGGAATTGTATAGGAAGGATGACAATAGAAGCTCAGTAGAGGCCATAGGAAACTCAGGGGGTATCACAGTTTGGTGGTACAAGAGAAGGTTCTCTCTCCTGGCATAATGGAAAAACCCAAACTAGATTATGGTGGAACTTGAAGATTCAGAGGAGAATGAAAAAATTAGGATTTGCAATGTTTATGGGTCGATTTTGCATCATAAAAATTAAGACTTCTCACACTCTTATGATAATATCGAGAGGCTCGAAATGCACTTATGCAGTATTGTGGTGGGTGAATTTAATTTTACCATATCACCTTCAGAAAGGAGAGGGGCAACGAGGGTCGTAGAGCCTTTCAGGAAAAACCTCGAAGACATGCAAGCTTCTTGGGACCTCACGAACATCAATCCAAAGAAATTCATCTTCACATGGAACAACATAAGAATTGGTCTAGGCCACATAGCATCTCGTCCCCACAGATTCTTGGTAAGCGATCATTTCTTGTCGAAAAAGTTGCATTCCTTCTTCCATATTCCTCCCCTCTTCAGTTTCATACCATAAACCCATTTTGTTAGAATTTTTGAGCCCAGAAAATGGTAGGCCCATTCCCTTTAAAATCAACCCGACATGGGCCTGAGAAGAAGAATTATTCAAAACAATTAATAAAGTGTGGAAGGTTCATGTAGTTGGAACCTTGGGATTGATTTGGGAGGAAAAGTTGAGAGAAACCAAATCTACTCTTAAGATCTGGGGAAAAAGGCTCAAATATCCCATCCAAGAGAAGCACAAGCTTCTTAAGGATCTGGGGAAGTTGTAGGATGACATGTAAAGATTTGATATTTTAGAGGAAATAAAAATGCGTGGCCACAAAACTAGATCTTGCTAATGTGTTTGACAAAGTTCAGCACAAGTTTCTTTTTAAAGTTATGAAATGTTTTGGTTTCTTATTTTTATTATATGGATAAGTGCATGCATTATTCATCCGTGGATTTCCCCTTTGATTAATGGCATACCCACGAATTTCTTTAAAGCCTCCAGGGGTCTTCGTCAAGGATGTCCCATATCTCCCTTTCTTTATATCATTGTGGTATAAGCTCTTAGTAGACACCTCAATAAACAAGTTGACGAAGGCCACCTTCCCAGAATCCTCATATCAAGGGGGGTCAACGCTGTAAATGATGCCCAATTTGCAGATGACACCATATTGCTTGGAAGTGCTTCCAAAATAATTGCAAGGAACTTCAATCAAGCTCTCTCTTCTTTCTTGCAAGCGTTAGGGGGGGATACCAATGCTGAGAAATGTCGCATCTATATCTGTAACAACCCACCTGCCCTTCTATCCAAGATATCTAGGATTCTTGGTTTCCGCGGATTCAACCACAGGACATCTTTCAAGTACTTAGGCATCCCCATCTCTGTCAAAAAGTGCAAGGTGGGGGACTAGGAGGAAATATTTCAAAAAATCAAGAGGTGGATTCAATCCAGGGGCATAAAATGGTTAAAATTAGTAGGGAAAGTCACTTTATTAAATTTGGTTCTAGCCTCCACATCTATTTTTCTATGCTAGTATATTCTTGCTCCTATAGGCTTCATGGACAACCTAAGCAGAGAATTCAGGAATTTTATCTAGTAGGGGAGCAAGGAGGGCCATAAAACATTTCACTTAGTGAAATGGGAAACTATTCGCAATGAAAAGGAAAAACAAGGTACAAACATCAAGGATCCTAGAATGGTAAATTTAGATATGGGAGCTAAAATCATTTGGAGACTAATCATAGGAAAGACTGAATGGTGGAAGGAAGTCCTTCGCAAAACATATCTGAAAAATCCCAGGATGTGCTCCTTAGATCGGGATTTCCATGGTCAAGGGTCTTGGATATGGGATCTATGCAAGGAGGCTTCTAAATTACTAAAATACTATCTTCATTAGGTTCTAGGAAACAAAAATAAGATAGATATATAGGAAGATAGGATTCTAAACAATCTACCTTTGAAGGAGAGTGAAGATATGATAGGAGTCCAGGAATGGATCCAAGGAGAAGGTATCTATACTTTCTATGATATCTCTATATGAAATGATAATGGGAATTGGAAGGATTGGAAAAGACTTGAAACCCCTGCCCATCTTGGGGTAGGTTTCAACCATCTTCTCCTAGAGCTAAATGGAAAATCCCCTTCCAATTGATGGGACAAGGACTCTAGAGGATGGGGCCCCAAAAGTTCCTACATTGTGAAAGAAGGTTATAGGGATCTAATCAGGGATATCCATGCCCCATGTTTATATGGAGTATGGAAGAATGTATGGAAGCGTAAATTTCCATCTAAAATTAATGATTTCTCTTTACTGTTTGTCCATCAAAAAATCCTGACTGCTGAAAATCTCCCGAAAAGAGGCATCGAAGGGACAAACAAATGTACTCTATGAAAAGTTGAAGAAGAAACCATAAGGCACATGTTCACTAAATGTTCCTTTCCCAAAGAGTTCTAGGAGGCCTTCATTAAGGATTTGGATGTCCACTTCAACCCCCCTAACCAGGTTTAACATTTCTTCAAAGGATGGGATAAACATTATCCTATATCTATATCGCATAAGAAAAACTTATTAAACCTCTAGTGTGAAGCCCCTAAATTCATCAACAAACAGATTTGGCTGTCAAGGATTAAAGATAATTTCAAGGGGAAAAAGTTTGTCTCTAACAAAACTGCCATGAAATCCCATCTCCAAATGAAAGAATATCTAATGTCATAGGGTTTTTCGATCTAACCAAATTGTAATCTTACTCCTCTGGAGCTTATGTGGGCCTCTCAATTCATTGGGATCAACTCCCTTCAGTCCAACAACTACTCTAAAATTAAGAGCTCGCCTATAGACCTTTAGCCAAAGGAATTTCTAAGTTGGCAGAAGAACATACTCATATATGATATTTTCTTTAATTGATTAATGAGAGGCAACCTGGGGGAGGCAGGTGTAGGAGGGGTCATTTTTTACCTAGGAGTAAATACGATTAACTCTTTCTCCTATGAGTTAGGAAGGAAAACGAACAATCGGGTCGAATGGGCTCTACTTAAGCAAGGCTTGGGGACTATATATGAATTGAATATTGATAAATCCAATGTATTTAGAGACTCTTGGATCGTCATACAATATATGCATAGCCTTTATTCCAACAAGATGAAAAATAATGGAATCCATAAAAGAGCTATGACCTTCTTCCCTGAAATATCTAAAATCAAGTTTTATCATATTAAACGTCGAAATAATTTTGAAGCTCATAGGATTGCAAACTATGGTGCAAGGCTAAGGCAAGGGGAAATCTTGTTCAACAATGATCCCCCTCTTCTTAAATGGTTTTGTTCCCGCTAAGTCTAACATTAATGGATCCTATGCCCAATCACATATGGTTTTGGGACAAAGACGACATCCGATCGAAAATTATGCCAAGTGGTTCGCAAAGTGTGTGGGTTGGTGTGGGCGTTTTACGTCTTTGCCAAATTTCATTTAAACCTATCTTCTCGGCTCGTTCCTTCTGCAAAATCTAATGTTCCTCAGTTAATTGTAAAGTTATGGACGAATTTTCCCTCATTCCTTAGCTAGCTTCCTATAAAGGCATATAGACCCATCTCTATCTCCTCCATTTCTCTGAGTGCTCCTCCTGTAGAGTGGGGTCGGTTGTCCAAGAGGTGTTAATTCTGGATGGAAGTTAAAGTGCAATGGAGAAGGATATTAAGGAGCCCCTTTCTGCTGAGGACTTCGCTGTGAAATAAGTTATGGAAGAAATTTGTGGCCTGAAACAGGACATGGTATACTTTAATAAAATGACTAGATGTGTTTTCAAGGTGGTGAAGGATTGTCTAGAGGAAACAAGGCGAGTCTCCCTGACCATTTCTTGTCTAGAATCCCATGTGGAAGATGTGGAAGATGGTTATAGGGTCCAATATAGATAAGTAGAATAAATGAACTGGCTCCTAACCGAGATGGATAAGAAACTGAGGACCAGGTTCAACGGGATGCATGGGATGGCTGTGGAATTAAAGCACCTTGTGCAAGAATAGAGCATGAATTCCCTAGAACGAAATGAATCTCATTTTGTGCAACTAAAATAAATATTGGAAGAATTTCAAGCGGACATTAATGGTCTGTACAGAGTAAATAGGGGTCCTTCACGTGACCAATGTAAAGCTTTCCCCATGGATGAATTCTCCACCATCAATCTTGATGTCGATGAAGACCTTCCCCAAGAATGATGTTTCTATTTCTATCTCCTATTTTTTAGATTTTTGTTGCCAATATATTAGTGTACAGTTCATCAAAATATATATATTTAGAAGTAGCAAAACAAATTTTGTCAAGCAATGTAAAGCTCCATATCTAATTGAGCAATATATGGGTCTTTCCTGCGTTGAAATTCTATGATCAAACCTTAGTTCTATTTTTTTGCTGACCTGGGGGGGGCTGTAACTTCTGTTTTTATAATATATATAAAGGATTTTCTCGTTTCTATTAAAAAAACAATAGAGGGACTTAAACCCTAATGTAAAATTTTGCATCCTCATAAAACGAAAAGAAGTAGTGAGAAAATAAGCGATGCAACATTGAAGGTAACGATGATGTTTTTTTTCTAAATCTAGTTGAAATCTAAATAGGATAATAAGATCAATAGTAATGTTTTACATACATGAAATTTCTACTATGCAGGGTTTTGTTTGATTCACCACACCTAGAAAATTTCGATCCTCAGTATAATCTGGTTGCTTCAAACTCCTTGCATGTAAGTCTCTATTCCAAAACCCTCCCTTCAAAATTTTGGTGAAAAATTAAAAAAAAAATGTTAATTAGCTTTCTTCCTTTTAAACACCTTTTAGGATTAGTATTTGATTTTAAAATTGTCGCCCTTTTTTCGGTTTAGGGAAAAAGTAACTTGTGCGATTCTTTTAAATTTTGATTTTTGGCATTTCTGGTGGGTTTTTTTATCAGATGCACTGGGGTGTATATACATTACCCACATTGGGGTGTTTGAATTTCAATGTGGCATTATATAAACAAGAAATACAAAAAATTAAAAAATTAAACTTGTGTAGTGGTGCCTATTGAATTCATATGCACCAGTGCACATGTATTTATATATTGCACTGGTGTGAATTATTTCAAAAGAAAGCATTGATAAATATCCTCTATCAATTGTGATCCGAAAATGGGTAAACTCACTTTTTATTCCATTAATGAATACTTAATCAAATTTCTCAATTCCTCGTTATTCATAAAGAAATTGACATAGTAATCAATTCTGATTTTTAACAAATTGGAGATTAACAAAACAAGCACATGAAAAAGATATGCAAACCAAAATTGTTAACAGAGTTTTCCAGGCCTCCTCGCTATGTATATGGACTCATTGAAACTTTGAGTCGCTTTATTATCTTCTTGGCTTTCTTAAGTACAATTGCATGATCTTCACTTCAAGAGGCTCATTCCCATCTTGGGATTCCTTTCCCTTCCTCACCAAGAAGAACTAAGTCTCTCACATGGATTGAAATTTTTCTCCCATCTTGGGATGAAATTCTTCACACAAAGCTTACTAAAAAAACTCTGTCCAATAAAGCCTACTTTCATTCTCCAAATCAGAGGATTTTATACCCTTTACATGGATGAGTACTCATCACATATGTTAAGGAGAATATTTCTCCCATGAACCCCTAAATTAGGATCAAGAGAAACCTTAAAGGATAGTTGGAGAAATGGTCTCATCTTTCTCCATTAAGATCTCAACACTGCCTTAGGAATAGGAAACCAATTGGTGAGGTGTATTCTCGCATCTAATTAAATTTCCTTTATAAATTTAAAAGAGAATTTATATGAGTACTTTCATATTTCCCCTTTTACATAGTTTTTTTACATAGTTTGCATTGATATTTGAATTTTAATGTGAAATACACTTTTTCAAAAATGTGCGAATGAAAACCATATGCATTTTTCGACTATGGATATCCTCGATCAAATCTCCCCAGTGAAAGTCACTTTTGGACCTCCAAAAGTAAGACTGAAATATCTGTACCCACTGCAAATTCCCATTATCCTTCACCTTTGTTCTTCGGAATCGGAATGTTGAAGCCAACTGCTGTAGCTTAAGACACTCGGATTACAATTTTGAAATTTCATACTTTCCAAGAATTTAGGAGAATACTCTTTGGTCAATTTTACAATAAAGACCAAAATAATCCTAGGCATCAATGCCTCTCTCAAAAAGTGGCAACAAGGCCATTACAATTTTCACACGGCCATTAGGAAAAAAACAATTTCCTCTCTCTCATCAACTTCTCATCAACTCCTAAGACTGGATAAGGTGCCTCAACATCAATTTCACAACAATATGATTCAATAAATCACAAGCCAAAATCTTTTTATGCCATTTCCATCACAGGCTTATGGAAAATTTCCAAATTTTCGTTTCATTTGCCATCGATCTATCATATGGAAAACTTATAAAAATGGATTTTAATAGTTTGATTAATACAAACCGAATCAGTTATCTCGGCGCTTGGATTTGAATTTCGAATTGGATTTATGCATAGCCATGCATTCTACACCTGCCTTCTTGTACCCAACTTCTTTGCGCTCGGAACAGATATCAAGTTCACGTTGTGCTCAGCACAGAGACTAATTTTGTGTAATCAGGTTGGTTGCAATCCTCTGCAAGCACACACAACGGAGTTGCGTGTTTCTCAATGGATTTGGAACCTTCGTGAATACCTCTAGCAAGACCATCATGGGTTAATGATTTCTTTAATACAAGCTGCGAAAGCAGTCAAGATGTCGAAAGTTTCTTCATGGATTCCGCGAACACGCGCCTTATCCTTGGAGTGCTAGCTAAATGTTACACCAGAATATGGAGAATCAGTGCCAATCACATGAATAGATATTGCGTCTATCTTTTAGGATGAGATTTAAAAATGATCCACGTTGCGAGTGCTTGATACTCTTGGTGGAAGCATGCAAGGATCAGATGTACTAGAAAGAGTGAACAAAACAGGTTTCAAGTCCCATCTTGAATTTGATAAAAAAATAAACCCGACGACCCAATCTTTTAGAAGGCCTTCCAAGTCGTAATCTAAAATAAAGATAAAGATGGTATTCTACTTCAAACCACCAATTTTGCTAAAGATAAGCCGCTTCAAGAATTTAGCTCTCGGCCCTTGTAAATGGCATATGATCTCCACCTCGGCGCTCTTGAGTCTACTTGGAGAAAGGACTCCCAGAGAAAAAAGGATGCCGCCATGGCTCTTCTTGAATGACAATTTATTTGGTGCCTCTGATGAAAAGGCCTTTGGGTGATAGTGTTCCATGATTTTCAAAATCATTCATTATTGCAACGGCCTCTTCGGGTTTCAGATGAGGAAAGGATTCGCTGTAATCCCAAGAGGTTCCCTCGTGACCATAGATTGCAGCTGAAGGGAAACGAATACCATTGAACAAATCGCACATCAAATGTTCGTCAACGTAAGTCTGCCACGACATGATGATACTGTTTGATCAAAATAAATTTCTGGTGTTTTCTTGCAATTCTCGCCCTCAGAACAGATTCAAGGATGGAAGCAAACAATTGTTATTGCAATTGCAATGGAGATTGGATTTGCAGATAAAATAAAGACCTCTACCATCACCAATTACTTGGCTGAACACTTAAGTGTCAATCATAGAGGATATCACCCATGATATATCAGCCAAATACCATTCCATAGTGGAATTATAGTGATATGTTTCCATTATTTTAATTCCCATTCATGTTATCATAGCCATCAAAAAAGACGGTTTTAACTTATCAAAAAATATTTCAAACCGACTGAATTTCACATCATAGCCATAATTCTTTGAATTTCATATTTGGCAACAATAAAGTCAGAGCTATTGGGAAGCTCTTTCCCAACATGTCCATTCGTGACTGCACAACTACGAGTTCAGATGCTTCTTTCAGCCATCAGACAGGTACCACAGTGCACCCGCAGCCTCCTCTTTGACGAACGTTCGAATCCTTGGCGTCCCCATTCTCATCCGGATGTTACACGTTGATCTCCTTAACAATGTCATGCATCTGGAGCTTCAATCCACCAAGAGGTCTTCCATCATATTTCTATTGACTGCTCTGATCTGCTGTCTCTTGTCTGCTCCACTCGCAAGGTGTCCAATTGATTAGGTCCACTCCATAAACTCCACCCTCGAACGCGTGCAATTTTGCCATCGAGCTCCTTTGCGCGAGCTATCTCCTTCTGTAAACCTGAACACATACTTCTGCAACACCTTCAACACACTCATGATCTCAGCAACACCTTGAGTGCAAATTCTCTAGAAATCAGGCTCCACCTTCAACCAAGCTGCCTTTTCTACTAGAGCTCATCCATCATCTACAACCGCTCAACTTACGGGCTCACAAGATCATTCTCTGCGGTGACCTATTTCTTATTGCCGCGCATGTATTCCTCTTTTCCATTGGCACATAGAATACTTTGCACAACTCCGATGACTTAGGCAGGGAGGCATGGTCTTCCACGGTGATCCTTCATCACCACGATATCTTTGCTTCATAGTGGCAGAGGAATCTCTCTTACCAGAATTCTTCACTTCGAGCTCCTCAAAATTTGATCGTGGGCTCCTTCTTCAATGTCACAAAGAGAAAGATTTGTGAGGAGTTTTTTTTCACAAGTTCGCCATTTCTGCAGCAAATGCTAATAGATGGATTTGCTGGAGATTTCTCAAATAATGGATACATGCCTTGCCTGTAGGGCCGTGATCAAAACTTTATGTATATAATAATTTAAAATTAATTTTTGCAGAAAGAACACCCACATCTTACCCAACCAGTCAAACGAATGATGCTCGTTGCCTTTAGACGAAGAAGCCTCATCTTGTATATCCCGGATTTCTGCTTTCACTTGCTTTGGTTGATCTTGTGCAATTATTTTCCACAATTGTTGATGATGATGGTTGATCTTGTGCAATTATTTTCCACAATTGTTGATGTGAACAGACTCGCCATCTTCCTTCGGAAAGAAGGATTTTCTTTTCATGGTTTAGTTTTAATTGCACCCTTCCTTCGACCATATGCTTTAAATTTCCAGCATTTCGTAGTATGATGATTCCTTCTTCCAGAAAAAGAACAGATAATTACGTCTTTCATGCTATGAAAATTGTCATCATAAACATACCTTGGATGTTTTTTAACTTAACTGTTGCTTGGTGATCCACTTGATTTTTCTGAATCACTACTTGCATTCATTTTCCTTTTGCCTTCTCGAATTTGAAACCATTTTGGTTGCTTGGTGATCCACTTGATTTTTCTGAATCACTACTTGCATTCATTTTCCTTTTGCCTTCTCGAATTTGAAACCATTTTGGTTTCAACTCTGGATGCAAATCCCAACAATGGTCTGTCGTATGTCCTCACTTGCGACAATACAAATAGTTTTCCCAAGATATTTCATTGGATTCTGTCTCTTGATATCCCAATCCTTGGTATCGGGGACATTCTTCAACCATAATTGGTTGAACAATACCTTCTCCATTAGTTCCAAGACCTCCTCCATTATATCCCATTTTGGACAGAAGTTTCTTGCCAATCCCCCGAGTATGTTCTTCAAAAGAACCTAAACAAGCATTTGTATCCGATGCAACTGAATGAACATAATTGTTCTTACCTCATCTTTTGACTCGGAAACAAATGTGTCCAAATACACTTCTTTTATCTCCAAGGTATCATCCTTTTGTTTGTTTGAATATGTTGAAGACTGATGCAGGAGAATCGGGACCTAAGCAGATCAGTCAAAGTTGATCGACATGAGCAGTCAACCAAGGGGAGTGCCAATGACAACTGGTGCGGAGCAGATTGGCTATGAAAGTCAATAAGTCGGGCAGGAGTAGTTGAGCACATATCGACAGATGATTCGAAAGGTCGGGAATCGACATGTCAAAGGTCGATAGGCGACAGGGTTGAAGTGGAAGGCATCGATGGTCGACAGGTTGTTGAACCACGACAACGACATGTTTGGGCATGAGCCAAGTGAAGAGGAAGGGGCGGACTGGCGAAGCCTGAGACGCGAAGTGAAGCTGACAGAATGCTAACAAAAGACAGTATGGTCGAGACGTAGACCGACTACTGTAGCAGTGTCAGAGAATTTAGAGGAGAAGGCGAGTACTTGGTAACTGTTCGGGGTTGCTAAGGAAGTTATGAGGAGTTATTGCAGGTAGTTGGGATCGTGATAGATGTCAACATAGGAAGAGATTGTGCAACACGACAGAGCCATTGACAATTGCACGTCTGTAGGATTTGGTGGATTCGGCAGACAGCGGAAGAGTGTCTCGGGTGTTGGAGTGGAGATCGGGATACGTAGCAGCAGCAAAGTAGAAGACTTGTGCGCAGGCATAGGAGGAGGGAGTTCAACTCGATCAACAGAAGATCGGAGAACATAGCAGAGTTCGGGTAGTTGATGGTAGATTGGAGAGAACAGTCACACATCAACCGAATGCAGAGAAGATTAGATCCATAGCTCAGCGAGTGCATGCATTCAGAAGAGGCCGTGAGAGGGTGAAGGTCGACCCACTGAGAGAGCACACCATTTTACTTTTGTATTGTAAAGGCTGAGGCCAACATAGATTAGTTGTTTACATTCCTTTGATTTTCCGCATTGTAATCGATTGATTTGAAGTAATAGAAGCCACTTCTGGCATCCTGTTTACATCTAGTTTGTGTGGACGTGTGGTTGTGTCATGTGTTATCGTTAAGCAAGAACCTCGTCAATGCAACCTTTGTTAGGTGGTATTAGAGTCGTATTATCCTGAGAACAAAAGGATAGCTATATCAGAGCAGGAAGAGAATCCTGTAGAGCAGAAGTATCCTATGATCAAGAGAACGTCAAGTAGAATCGAGTGCCAAGTGTGTTGAAAAGATCCAGCTGAGGTTGGGTAGAGTTGTACATGACTCGATAAGTCCGGTTGCGATTGGATGAGTGGGATTTTCAGTCGAGGTTGAGAATGGCTCACAGAGGCATTAATGTCCAAGGTACAAGATGAAGAGTGTGTGGCGCAGCAGTCACAGTTGATTGTGAAATGTTCAATGAGTGTGTAGGAACAATGCGAAGTGTGTCTAATGAAGTCGCAACGATCAAAGAAAGTCAAAGGCGTGGATGCATTCGTGATGCCTTAGACCACAACAACGAGGAGGTCGAAGAGGTGGAAGCATAGGAAGAGGCAGTCGAGGAACCAGAAGAAAAATTCATCAAGCTTCTGACGGAGATGAGAGGACAGGGAAAGATAGATGTGCGTACCTACTTAGAAAGTCTAGATCCAAAAGACTTGATTGACTGGTTCAGAGAGATGGAGAAATACTTTGATATTGAGAATATTGAGGATCCTAGGTGGGTTAAGACTGCATGTCTAAGGTTGAAGGGTCATGCCTCATTGTGGTCGGACAATGTACATGTTGGCAGAGTCAAGAAATCCAAAGAGAAAATAAAGTCTTGAGACATGATGGTCACCAAACGGAAAGGGAAGTTCTTACCGGGAGACTATGTGATTTCCTTGTTCCGGAAGTTGCAAAACTTTCAACAGAAAGAGATGACCGTGAAGGAATACACGAAAGAGTTCTATAGACTATTGATAAGGTCAGGACAAACCAACGAAGGAGAAGAATTTGTCACTAGGTATGTGAACAGCTTGAAGTATGCGATACAGGACGAGTTGAGCCTATCAAGATTCAAAGCAGTTGGAGAAGCCTATCAACTAGCTCTGAAGGAAAAAGAAAAATTGTTGAGGAAATCCGCAGCAACCAGAGGTGGGATGATTGGTCGGGGTGTGAAGACTGTTTGCGCGAAAGGCCAAAGTAGTGGAACCAGGAGGGAATCTGTCGAAGAAAATCTCCGTGCGGAAGGGACATCAATGTGAGAACCACGGTCGAGGTGCGTATGGTCAAAGTGGTCCATATGATAGAAAAGGAGTTGACAGACCAACTATAGTCTGTTACAAGTGTCGAGGAGTAGGAAACAAAGCATGTGAGTGCCCAGAAATCCTACATGTTGTAGAGGAGTTGAAACTCAGACGTCGAAGAGATGAGCAAGTCGACGAGAGGGCGGAGTCGACATCCGACATCAGTGGATATGGGAAGAGAAAGAGTCGGACCATGACAACCAGGAAAACGTTGCTTTCGGACGACTAACACGATGAGAAAGAGCCACTGCAGAGAAAGGCTATCTTTCGAACCAAAGTGCGGATTGGCAACTAGTATTGCAAGACCATAGTTGATGATGGTAGTACAGATAATCTTGTGTCGATAGAGGTCATTGACAAAGTGTCGATAGAGGTCACTGACAAAGCGGGATTGAGATGTCGGGAACACCCACACCCATACAAGATATCTTGGTTGCAGAAAGGACATCATGTCAAGGTAACCAAATAGTGCCTGATTAACTTCAAGGTCGGGAAGCTTGAAGATAGTGTGCTATGCGACGTAATCCCAATGGACGCATTTCATCTATTGTTAGGGAGACCATGGCAATACGATCGGAAGATGATCTATGATGATCGATCCAACACAATCACAATGTGGAAAAATGGCACATGAAGTACTCTGAAGCCGAAACAGGAGGAGCAAGCCGACTGAAAGCAGGGCGAGAGAAACTATTGGGAGAAGAGAGTGCTTATTTGTTCAACAAAAAAATTCCTCGCGGAAGAGGAAAAGTAGTCGGGTTGTCAGACTATCATTCTGAAAGGATCATGTGTCGAGAGGTCGACAATAGAGAGAATTCCGGTCGAAGTCAAAAGGATGCTCGACGAGTTCAGGAGCATAGTAGTCGACGAAGCACCGACGAGATTGCCACCGACGAGAAGCATATCCCATCAGATAGACTTGATTCCAGGATCAAGTTTTCCAAACAAGGCATCGCATAGAATGACTCGAGCAGAGGGTCAAGAGATCAATCGGCAGGTCCAAGAGTTGTTGGACAAAGGGTTGATCAGAGAAATTCTGAGCCCTTGCGCTGTACCAGCAATATTAGTGTCAAAGAAAGGAGGAGAATGGAGGATGTGTACAGACTCCAGAGCTATCAACAAGATCACGATCAAGTATCAGTTTCCATTACTAAGAACGGATGACTTGATGGATTGCTTGAGTGGAGCCAGATACTTCACAAAGATTGACCTGAAGAGCGGTTATCACCAGATTCAGGTTAGGGAAGGCGATGAATGGAAGACAACATTCAAGACAAAGGAAGGGTTGTATGAGTGGTTAGTCATGCTATTCAGATTGACTAATGCACCCAGTACATTAATGTGGTTGATGAACAAGGTACTGAAACCATTCTTGGGAAATTTTGTCGTAGTCTATCTAGATGACATTTCGATTTTCAATCGAACCAAGACAAAGCACTTGGAGCACATTCAACAGGTGTTATGAAAGCTGCAGGAAGAGAATTTGATGGTGAACCTGCAGAAATGTTTCTTCATGAAGGAAGAACTAGTGTACTTGGGATTTGTAATCTCGGGTAAAGGGTTGGTGATGGACCCAGAAAAGGTGAAAGTAATATTGGATTGGCCGGAACTGACAAGTGCGATTGGAGTGCGAATTTTCCATGGACTTGTTAGTTTCTACAGGAAGTTCATCCAAGGAATCAATCGAATTTTTGCACCTTTGACAGAGTGCATGAAGAAAGGGGAGTTCAAGTGGACAGACGCTTCCCAGAGAGATTTCGACAAGTTGAAGGAAAAGGTCACTGAGAGCCCAGTGTTAGCGCTCTTAGACTTTGACAAAGTTTTCTAAGTCGATTGCGACGCGAGCGGGATGGAAATTGGAGCAGTGTTGAGCCAGGAGGGGCCGACCAATTGCATTCTTGAGTGAGAAATTGGATGATGCGAAGCGAAAATATTTGGTCAATGACCAACAATTTTATGCTATTGTCCAAGCATTGAAGAAGTGGAGGCATTATTTGTTGCCGAAGGAATTTGTATTGTACACAGATCACCAAGCACCGAGGTATTTGAGTACTCAATCGAAGTTGAATCAACGGCACATGAAATGGGTCGAGTTGCTGCAAGGATATACCTTCATGTTGCGACATAAGTTGGGGAAGTCGAACAAGGTTGCTGATGCGCTGATTCGAAGAGGTGCATTATTGAACACGACGAATTTTCAGGCAACAAGAATAGAGTCGGTGAAGACAGAGTATGGGACCGACGAGGATTTTGCGAAATCATGGGAGGCTTTTCATGAACCATGGAGTGTCGAAAGAACTCCATACTTGGATTATTTCATCCAAGATGGATACTTGTTCAGGGGACAATAGTTGTGTATTCCCATAGGATCAGTGAGAGAGAACCTAACCCGAGAATTGCATAGCGGAGGATTAGTAGGTCATTTTGGCATCGACAAGACCAAGGCATTGGTCGAAGAGAAGTATTATTGGCCAAGAATGACAACAGATGTCGATAAGTGGGTGTGACAGTGTCGAGTTTTCCAGTTGGCAAAAGGAAGAAGTCAGAATAGGGGGTTGTATACACCATTTCTGGTACCGAATACCCCATGGGAGCACCTAAGCATGGATTTTGTGTTAGGATTTCCAAAGACACAGCAAGGGAGCGACTCAATATTTGTTGTAGTCGACAGATTTTTGAAGATGGCACATTTTATTCCGTGTCGAAAGACAAGTGATGCCACAAGCATTGTTGTTCTATTCTTCAAGGAGTAGCCAAATTGCATGGGTTTCCAAAGAGTATCACATCGGACAGAGATACCAAGTTTATGGGGAATTTATGGAAAACCCTATGGAAGAAACTGGACACGAAGTTACAGTTTAGCTCGACATATCATCCACATATAGACGGACAGATCAAGGTGGTGAACAGAAGTTTGGGAAACCTTCTGAGATGTTTGACGGCTGACATACCCAAGCATTGGGAGAATGTGTTGGTGCAAGCAGAGTTCGCCTACAACAATTATGTGAATCGGTCGATAGGTTTGAGCCCATTCCAGATTGTTCAGGGACGAAGCCCACATGGAGTGGTAGATTTGGTCGAGTTACCAACAGAAATACGGAAAAGCACGGATGCGGAATCATTTTTAGAGCATATGAAATAAGTGCATGAAGATGTGCGAAAGCGCATAGAGAAGAGTAATGCGGCATATAAGTTGAGGGCCGACAAAAAAAAGAGGCTATTGTGGTTCAGCGAAGGAGACTTAGTCTATGCACATTTGCGGAAGGAGAGATTTCCGACAGGAACATATAACAAGCTGAAGCTGAAGAAGATTGGACAATGTAAGATTCTGAAGAAGATTTTGGACAACTCTTATGTGTTGGAGCTGCTGAAGTACTTGAGCATTTCACCAAAGTTCGATGTCTCAGATCTATACAAGTTCGAAGAGGGTTCAAGAAGCGGAAATGCGGAAGTGTCGAACATTGAATGGACAGTGCAGATTCCAGACCGACACAAAGAAGAAATCACAGAAGTGATAGAGGAACGTGAAGTTGGAAGGACGCGTAGCTCGCGAAGGAAAGAATACTTAGTGTGATGGAAACATGATGAGTTGTAGGAGGTGACATGGATTTTCGAAGAATAGTTTAGGAGACTGACGGAGCAGTCAAGTTCTTTTTCATCTGGGGAGTTTGATGCAGGAGCATCAGGGACTGGGCAGATCAGTCAAAGTTGATCGAAATTAGCTGTCGACCAGGGGGAGTGCCAACGACCACTCGTATGGAGCAGATTGGCTGTCGAATTCAATAAGTTGGGAATGAGCAGTTGGGCACATATCGACAGATGATGCGAAAGGTCGGGAGTTGACATGTCAAAGGTCAACAAGCGACAGGGTTGAAGCGAAAGGCGTCGATGGTCAATGGGTTGTCAAACCATGACACCGACAGGTTTGGGCATGAGCCAAGCGAGGATGAAGGGGTGAACTGGTGAAGCTTGAGATGCGAAATGAAGCCGACGGAATGCTGACAGAAGATAGTATGGTCGATACGTTGTCCGACTACTATAGTAGTGTCAGAGAAGTCAGAGGACAAGGTGAGTACTTGGTATCCGTTCGAGGTTGCTAAGAAAGTTATGAGTAGTTATTGCAGGTAGTTGGGATCATGACAAATGTCAACATAGGAAGAGATTGTGCAGCACGGCAGAGGCGCTGACAATTGCAGGTCTGCAAGATCTGGTGGATTTGGAAGATAGAGTAAGAGTGTCTCGAGTGTTGGAGTGGGCATCGGGATGTGTAGCAGCAGCAAAGTAGAAGACTTGTGCACAGACACAGGAGGAGGGAGTTCAATTCGATCAGTAAAAGATCGGAGAATAGAGCAGAGTTCAGGTAGTTGATGGTAGATTGGAAAGAATAGTCACACATCAACCGAATTTAGAGAAGATTAGATCCATAGCTCAGCGAGTGCATGCATTCAGCAGAGGAAGTGAGAGGGTGAAGGTCGACACACTGAGAGAGCACACCATTTTACATTCCTTTTATTTTCCGCATTATAACCGTTTGATTTGAAGTAATAGAAGCCACTTCCGGCGTCCTATTTAGATCTAGTTTGTGTGGATGTGTGGTTGTGTCGTGTGTTATCGTTAAGCAAGAACCTCGTCGAGGCGACCTTGCGTTAGGTGGTATCATAGACATAGTATCCTGAGAACAAAATGATAGCTATATCAGAGCGGGAAGAGAATTCTGCAAAGCGGAAGTATCCCGTGAGCAGGAGAACGTCAAGTAGAATAGGAAAAAAAATGTGCCTTTCTTTCTAGATGGCTCTATCTTTGTCCTCTTATTTTTTGGCACATGAATGTAGACAGGAAAAACATAAATCTTCAAGTGTCCAACATATGGTGTTTCACCAGTGAAAACTTCTTCAGGAGTCTTTTCTCCCAGGATAGCATGAGGACTTATGTTTTATATATAAACAACAATTCTAGAGGCTTCTTCCCATAAGGAAGCAGTGATATCCTCATCACATATCATAGCCTTTGAAGTCTCAAAGATTGTTATGTTCTTTCTTTCAGTAACCATATTCTGCCGGCGGTTCTAAGGTACATTCAGATACATCTTTGCATTATGTATGTGTGGATAAATTTGTATTTCTATTATGTCTTACATTTAGGCATATGCACATACCTTTATTATTTATGAATTCATAGTATGACTTTTGGAGACAAATATAGAAACGTGTAATCCATAACTATCCTTTTTTCCTAATGGGAATGATGGATGGGGACATGAAAGGAACATGTACAATATAATTGTTATTCAATTATGTAGCAACCAACTAGGAATCAAGGTAAACATGAAGGTGACAAATATGCACCTAGAGGGATTTTACCAATGTTTTAATCATGAAATTGTATTCCTCGTGATTATTGGTGGAAATACCAATACATACACTATTGACATGGACTTGGGGAGTGTAACAAGGAATATATTGTGCAAGCTACCAAGGAAATATTTGGATAATTAGTACCTGAAATGTTGGCATAACTAATGTAACATGAAAAATAATAATTTATATAGAGAGGAAAAGAAAAGAAACCATACGGTTCATTCTAATAAGGGGACTATAAAGAAAATATGATAGAAGAAATAAAAAAGGGCATTGGTCTAATGGATAATATTTATCAAGAGTTATAATCAAGAGGTTTCTTCAGGAGTCGACCATCCAGATCAGCACGCAGGTATCCCCCCTTTCCTAACCACTCTTTAATGACATAATCACATGCCACAAAGTCTTAAACTTCCCTCAACCAATTTTTTCATGTGATTTTTTGTAAACAAGGACACGATAACGTTCTCAAAATAAGCATGGGTGATTGTGGTAGTTGCAATGTGCTTTGAAATCTTTCTTAGTAGCTTCAATGTTTTACAAAGAAACATGGTTGTCCTTAGTTACTAGCTCTAAAGAAATCGAGCATTGTTCTAGAGCATAGGTGTATAGAAAAGTTTTGACTACAAGGTACAAGGAGGGGATATGACACTTGATGGATAGGATGGATTTCACACCATGAATGAGCTAGAATGGACTAAACCCAATAGCATTTTTTGTTAACATACAATATGCCTAGAGATTTGGAAAAAGCATATGATATCAATTGGACTTGTGCTTACACATCATCCATTGGAGCATGGTTTTGAGGACCTTGTTAATGACCTCAACTTGGCCATTTCCTTGAGGGTAATAGGTGCAGGAAAAAATGTGCTTAAAATTCAAATGGTAAGATTGCTCTTCCCACACAACATCATCAAATTAAGTACCATAATCAGACACCAATTTCTTTGGGAAAGCAAATTAAGTGATTACATGGTTGAAAAAGAAAAGTGTTGTAGTAGTGAATGTATTCTTGCATGTCGGCATGGTTTCACCCAGTTGGTTAAATAATCAATAGCCACCATGATATACTTATGGAACCTGACTGACATAGGTTTACACTCCATGAAATAAATGGCCCACTTATAGAATAGACTAAATGTGATGGCTAGATGTGAAGGAGTAGGAGAACTCCTCACTTTTAGGATGAATAATTAGTAGTTTTTACAATGCTTCACCACCTATATATTGCAGTCAGAAAATAATGTAGACCAAAAATAACTAGCATGAATGACATTTTGGGAAGTGGTTGATGACCAATTTTAAAAGGAGTGATCTCTCAAGATAGGTCATTGTTGACTATATTTCTCATGTTTAATATAACAAGAAGGTTATGTAGTTGTGATGGGATAAGATCAAAATAATGTATTTTTGTGTTTAGCTTAGTTGTTTGTTAGAATATATTGAGGATCATAGATTCTCAAGCATGTTTGTATATTATTTTCCTTGATAAGAATTCTTCTAAATTTGTAAAAAGGGGATCCCCTTACCTCCAATGAAGGGTTAAAGACTAGAAATCTCTACTATTTTTTATTTAGATCATTGAGTTAATATAGAATTTATTTCCTAATTATTGGCATATAATTTCCATATGTGTCTACGTTATATAAACAAGTGTTGTGGCCCTTCCAGAACTCTATTATGAGGAGGTAGGCCCCACTCCAATAGAACATGTGTTGTTCTTTTATTTCTATAGATGTTAATTTCACCATATCATAGACTTTACTTGTTGTTCTTTTATTTTTGTAGATGTTAATTTCACTAGATCATAGATTGTACTTGTTGTTGCTTTATTTATATAGATATTAATTGCACTGTGTCCTAGACTATACTTGTTATTACTTTATTTGTGCATATGTTAATTTCATTAGATCATAGATTGTAGTTGCAGTTCCTTCATGTTTGATCATTTGCATTTCTTTCCTAGTATTGGATTCTATTTATATGTTCAAAGTGTGAATGTAATCCATCATTTATTCTTTTAATGTGAATGGTAATTAACGAAAGAATATTTTGATTAATAGTTTTTTTTTAGTTTTAATAACTCATATTCAATTTCCTTCTTGTTTAATCTATTAATAGATAAGCTAATACAATATTAGTAGTATAGTCTACATAAATATTGCACGGTAACTTGGAAGGAACTCTAAAATCCAAGTTGATAAATTTATGAAAAATATTTTTAGTTATTTTTCGAGGGGTAATTAAAGAGTTCATCATTTTGGCACCATTGTTGAGGAGTTACTAAAGGAACAATAGTATTTCTTATATTGGTTTTAGATGACACATGGTACTAGAAGCTACAAAGACAATTGTCGACTGAATTCTCTATGAAATACCACACACAATATGTTACATTTAATATTTGAATCATATAGAATTCATTACTCGAAAAATAGACCCAAAAAGTTGATTATGTAGTGTGGTAAGCACCACTAAATCTACTAACCAGATTGTGGGAAAATCCATTGAAGGAGAGTCTTCAGGGGCTTACAACGTTGCTCAAGTTGTAAAAATACAGCTACCGTTGGTTCAACAATAAGACATATTGTCATAGACTCTATATTTGTTGGGACAATTATTCTATAAGAAGTTGTTTCTATTCCATAGGTGGGTACAGTTGAATATGATATTGTTAAGGAAGTCACCTTGACTACATAATTTGTTGTTACATCTAAACTAGATATTTGCTCTACAAAAGATGTAGTATATTTTATTCTTATAGTTGTTGTTGTAACCATTGAAGCAGAACCCACTTTCGCAGCAGACTCAAAGCTTAATCCACCTACAAATTTAGCAAATGCATATGAACTAGTCAATGGGAATTCTAATATTGAGTTTCACGATAATTCAGTTCAAGAATTAGATTTATCAGGTGAATCCATTTCCTTCAAAGAATCTATAGTCACAAGGAAATATAGCTCTGATCAATTTTCTATAGAATATGGAAGAAGAAGAAATTAGTTACATTAAGGAAGGGTCTATCACTTTTGAATCCCCAATCAGATATCCACGAGGCTTAGCACATATGAAGAACATTCCTCCTTCCTCTTTACCAAACTTTAATGGTTTGGAAAGCTAAGATCCATACACCTTTTTGTTTGAATATGATGTTTTTTGGACGAGATATGGCACCACCACAAATGCATAGAAATTGAACTTATTTCCAGCCACCTTGAAAAATGTAGCACTTTGTTGGTTTATGAGGCTAGGCGGGGAATATAATTAAACATGGGAAGAAAAGAAGAAAGTATTTCTAAAGAAACATTAAGACTATTGTAAAAGACACGATCTTTGTGAATACATATTTAAAATGAGCCAGAATAGGATGAAATACTAGAAGATTACATGGAGATGTTCCACTATAATCTTCAACAATCCTTGAATAAAGTAAAATAGATAAAGACACTCTTCGGACTATCTTGATCAAAGTTAGAAGAAATGAATGTTTGGACCACCTAAACCTAATGGGAGGAGATATTTCCTATGTTGGATATGATGGTATATGTGATTATGTTGAAGATACTTAAGAGGAATGTAAAAAAATAGGAAAAGTCCCATAGATGCTAGAATCACGAAGTCAACCATATGAGGAGTTACCCAAGCAAAAAATGGTAATTAGTTGGAAAATTTAAAAACTAAAATTCTTAGTTTTTGAGTTCACAATTTGATACATTGAAGGTAAAAAAAAAACATGAGGAAGTAGAGCTAGAATTGTTTATATTTTGTTCTAAATGTATGAAGAAACATCCCTTTAAGGATTGTCCTATTGAAGTCTACAACATTTGTGAAAATAACCATTCTACCAACAACTTCCACCACGATACCAACAACTTCCACCACGATAATAGTGTACCATGGAACTAATGAAGAAACAAAATAAATTTGATTCATTTATGAGAAATGACCTTGGTAGCCTCGACCAACAAGTATGGGTCAAAAGATCATTCTTCGTTTTAAAATATCATGTTAAAATTTATAATGAATTTAAAATTAGTATAAATCCATTTTAATTTTAGATCAATTAAGTTTCCAAAGAAATCAAATCTCTTGAGATATTAACCATTCTTAAGATAAAATTTGAAAAAAAATCTACAAACATTTTTACCTCATTAGGTTTGATCATTCTTTTTATATTATAGATCTAAAGGGAAGATAGATTTATGTTTTTTTATTTGTTTATAATGATCTCGTTTTATGTTTTTCATTTTTATTAAGTTACCATTTTTTTCAATTACCATATAACTATAGATGCAGTTAATTATTATCTTGAAGATACGACTATATATATACAAATTCATTGACCTCACTCAATAACGATAAACAATATAAAATATATATATATATATGTGAGATATTAATTATGGATTAATTATATATCTGTAGATATATGAAATTCATTTCTAACGCAATTATGTTCCACTTGACACATCTCACATGTGAAAGACCATTAATTATATATATAAAAACATTGTAGGAAATTTTTTTATTTATTTTTATAATATTTGAATGAAAGTATTTATAAATGTAACTATCTTTTTTAATTTGTAATGATTATTTATTTAGGTCTATGTAATTTTCTTATTAATTTCGGAAACAAAAAAATATTCAGATTCCTTACCCATTTGCAATTTGATTAATGATTAGCGCGTTGTATTTTAAATTTCAAAATCATTATAGTTTAGCCACGTGCTTAATCTTTGGAACCCATAATTCTTGGAGTCCAGATCAAGTCGGACAAAACATTCTGGGACAATCATTATGGATGATATGCCAAACGGGAAAGATGATCTGCGGTCTTGATTTGGGATGTTTTTCGTCGGTATTCTAATTTTCAATAATCCATGCTGCATTTGGAATAAAATATGAGTTAAAAGACATTGTCGAGGAGGCTCCTACGAATTTGTTGCATTCTAACTAATCGACGCGGCGCTAGAAATTGAATATCCATCAAATTCTTTAGAATTTTTAATTTCACGGGGACAGGCTGTTTCAGTTTCTGTTATAATACGAGACTGGTTGTTAGCTCTCTTTACCACTGCAAAACCTGCATAACCACCGACAAAACCTGCATATCTACTGTAGTTTATTTAGGTGCGGACAATCCCCCGGCCGAGTGATGTGTTTTGCAGTGCTAGGTCACATTGCTCGATCGATCCCTCAAATCGCTGGATCGATCCCTGGTTAGATTACAAATTAATGTGGAAATGTCAGAAGTCGTTTGACATTTGCCAGGGAGACGCATACTCTTTCTGGATCCGATTGGTTGCACGTACAATAAAAGGAACCATTCGAATCTGGAACATTAAACTCCTAAAGAATTATTACTCACAGCGGATTAGAATGCACCCTTCATGCTAGCTCACCCACTTAATTGCTCTACCAATTATGCGATGCTCCCTTAACATGATCCAACAAGAAAAAACCAAAAAAACATGGTACAGAACTTGATGTAAACCGTAGTAACATGTTTAAACATCTTCTATACAAATGAGTCACTCAAATAATGAAGAACACATTTTTAGACTTGATTCAAAACGTAAAATAAATAAATGTGATGGATAAGAGTGCAAAATATACTTTAAACCAGAGCCCTATAATAAATAAACAAAATACTTTTCAATATACACAAAAAATATTTATAAAAAATGAGAAATACATTAAAAAACGAGTTATTTTGAAAGTAACATATTTTTCTAATGTATTTCTCGTTTTTCATGGGATAAGGTCCCTCAAAAGTATGTAGTTCGTGCGGAATTTTAAAATTCTACATCCAACCAGTGCTCCCGTTCGAAATTTGAGTAAATTGGGAGGGAGATATGTTGAAAATACGAATTTAAAAAGTAGTTTTTTTAATGTCAAATATGCCTTAACTCAACCATTATGGTTGACTCTTCTCTTGAAATTCTAGTGGTTCATGAATTCAATGGCTTGTTTTCTTACGAGGTGACTTGTTTTCTTATAAGGCTCATTTTAGACCCCAAATTTGTTTTAATGTAATTACACCAGTTCTTCCCCCATCAGAAGTACTACCCCCACTGGCTTCTCCCCAAGCAGATTCCTTCGATCCCTTTGACCCATCCTCTATCATAGGAGGTCATCCATTCACTAGTACAAAATGAGAGATAAGTGACCAAGTGACCAAAAAATTTGGTCACCACAGTTTTTTCAAAGGATAAATGACCAAAATTGAGAAATTTGAAGTGGGCAAACTAAAAAATGACCAAGATAAATGACCAATTTCGTCACGGGATAAGAACTAAACTAAAAATGACCAATTTGATCACAGGATAAAAACTAAACTAAAAATGACCACATAACAATTGGTCACTTATTTGATCATTTTTAGTTGTGTCACTCCAAAAATGGAAAATTACAATTTTGACAATGAATTTTGTGCAATTTACTAAATTTTAACACTATAGATGGATTCGGAAGGGGGTCTCTGAATCCATCTGCAGTGTTAATTAAATTTAGTAAATTGTAAACCGTTTAATGGATTCAGTTGGTTATTCCCTTATTGTTTCATCAACTAGATTGAGCATTGTTTTCACATCGTATCCTTTGTTATTTTCATAAATATAGAGACCCCTAAGACACCTTTATATGTTGGGTCTCAACTATATAAACATGTTTCCAAAGTGTCAAAAAATGACATCAAAGGTGAACCTAGTGAACTTTTTTGTAAAATCATTCCATCTACACAATCATGTATAGGGAGATATGCTTATCGCATCTATATCTCGTTTCTCCATTTACACTTTCGTATAAACCCCTCAACATATTTTCCAAGTTGGATCTTTTACATCGTCCTAACAATCCAGTTAGTGTCGTGTCTAGAAGATTGGTCGTTTCTCATTAAAAGCATCATCATGTCTTGAATTTTATACCATTGTGCTCAACTTATCACACTTATCATTCTCATATTTCATTTGGCCAAAATCGTCATCATTTGACCCTTTTGACACTCAGTTGAAGTTTTGGTAAGCAAGAGTCTTTTGCATCTCATTAGTTGAAATCCACCTATTTTGTGCCTCTCGGTTAATTTGTAGATCTTGTCTATGAACACCAACTTATCATGCCTATGTCTAGAATGTTAGAAATACCACCTTGGTGTTCATGTGGAGAAAAAAAGGCCTATATTCTCCATTTAAAAAAAATAAAAATCCCTCATTTTTATATTAAAACTCTCATCTTTATAATTTACTCCTTCTAAAATTATATTTCCAAAATAGTAAGATTTTAAATCTTTTTTAGTATTCTTTTATGATTATAATTTTATAAATATGCAACAATATTTTTACCCACCTTAATTAAAAGAGGTCCCTTTTAATTAACCCTCAATCCCTTTTACCCATTCTACATGTTATGAACATCCCATTTAAAGAATCCCCCATTTATTGCATAACCAAATACCCTTCTTCCTTATGTTTCCAAAAGTTTCAACAAAACACAAATGGGAAAATAAATTATAAGCCCTCTCATTGGTCATAGCTGGGCAATTGACACCAAATTAATATAATAAATTAAAATATCTTAATGTCTTATACAATGTAATATATAATAATATTAATATAATAAAATTAATATATAAAAAATATATAGATATATGATAAAGTTAATATATAAAAAAAATATTTTAATTAAATATTATATTATATGTATTATTAACAAATAAAAATAAAAACAAAACCAACATAATGAAAATTTGTGAGGCTTTGGCAGGAAGGATGGACGTGATAGGCTAGAGGAAAATTTTATTTGATCATAGAGAAAAATTGGGGCAAAGAAATGGGGGTTTTGCTTTCACACTCAAATTGCTAAGTTTTGTTTAATCGTGGATATAATGGTGAAATTAAAAATGTTTTGTTTCAGGAAGGGTAACCCTCCATGTATGTTATGGAAAGTAAATAAAGGGTTGTTGTTTTTTTACCTATTTGAACTATTATGGCGTGAGATGGTTGAAAGGAATATCCTTTGCCACCATTTTTTAGAGTTGGACAACACAACTCTTCACTCATAGGGATATATATATTGCAGGCAGGCATGGGCATATAGAAAGAAAGGTAAAGCGATAGTTGAAAAGAAAGAATGTGGTTTACAATTGGAAGAGCACTCGTAGCAGTTTCAGCAGTTGACTAAGTAGATTCTGTAGTTGGTTATGAGGCTTATGATTTTTATATAGTAAATTATCCATAACTACCTGGAACAACTCTAGTAGCATAGGTAAGGGTATAATGTGAATAAGCAAGGGTAGAGGCAGAGGTAACATCTCGTATTGTTCCAGGTTTTGGTACATCTATAGATCGATATCCATAACCTATAGATCCAGTACTAGCAACAGTAGATTCTATTGGAGTAGCACAAACAATTTTTTCATATCCTCCAGGTGCACACAGAGCCTATTCCACAATTCGAAAGCTAGATCCAAATCCATATGTTCCTGAGCGAGATCCATCCATATATAAAGATCCGGATAAATACCCAGCACCGGTTCACTGTGTGTTCCTTGAGAAGGGTGTATTCATTTCTTAGAGGGTGTTTTAGCCAAGATACAGTACTATCATCTCTACTATCTAAAGTGCGATCTTGACTGGGGAAGTCCTACTTCATTATTCGTGCTTTCGAGGTGCCAAAGAAACATATTTCACTGCAACAATATGGTCATCTAAGCTGCTTTTATATATCATTGTTCACATGTGCAAAGTGTCCAAAGGAGAGCTGGGTACGATTTTAATACCCACTATCTACCAGTTGTCAATACCAAGCCCAAGCTCAGAAAATTGTAGTCTATTGTTCACAAAGCAAGAATCACCATTGAATAGGATGGAATGAATTTTTACAACGCAAAAAATTTAATACCAAATTCAAGCTATCCTTGAAATTTTGGTTGAGTTGAAACTATTTTGCATTTTTCAATTTTCTTTAAGAGAATATTACAGCAAGTTTAGTATATTCCTTCATGGTATTGTGAAAAATACCATGTACGACGTTGACATTTTGGGATGGGTGCGTAGTAAGTGGTGAAGACATCATAGCTTTGGGATTTAGTGAATAATCAAATGAGATGCACATAAAATAATGCACATTGATGTTGAATTTAGCAAAATTTGGGACCATAACAAACTTTAAATTTCTTTATAGTTTAATTTTTTTTTTCCGAGTGGACATTTATATGGGAACGTGGTACGGATGCAAAAGAAAGTATGATTCTCAAATTCCAAAGTAAACATTAATAAAGAAAGAAAAAGTTGATCAGGTGTATGTTAATGCCCAGTTTAGCTACCTACCAAATTTTTCACTTGTTCACAAAGCAAGAATCACCATTGAATAGGGAATTTGTGTGATTTGCTGTGGTATTACGTAGTGAGCCAATCAAAATGAATTGGAAATGGTGATTGCTTCTATTGATATATTGTTTGAATAGAAAACATGTAGATGGCTCTCTAAAACTTCAATTTAGGGAGAACTAGATGCATACTTAACAAACAATGCCAATGAGTCAAGCACTTGTCAATTGAGTTTGGGGTAGTTAAAACGAATTTTATATGAGGCATTTTATGCGCAAGGGGTCTGGCCTCAGCTCATTATTCGTGGCATCTGGTTCTTTCTCTTTCTTCACAATATTTTGCAATTGCAAGATGCACCACCCAGTTCAATAGCACTTTGGATATTGAGACAGTTGAGATTTCAAAGCAGATGGCACAGTAGTGTGTAGTTGATACTCCTCAGAAGCAAGAAAAGAGTAATAAGAGGTCAAATTCAGAAGCCTCACAAGTTCCTTGCAAAATCGCAATCAATAATATAAAAGGGCCCTGCTTCGCCAGCAACAATAAAATACTTGAACTCCACACTGATAACATGGTTACCACTGCTACAGTTGTGCTATCCTTGAAAGTACAATTAACCCTCTCCAATGTTGATTGAATTTTATAAAACAAAAATATTGTCATCCCAGCGGTAAGAAGATAAACTAGGCATGGAAACAGAAGTCTTGCAGTATCTTTCAACAAATTTAGAAGAGCGATAGATGGCATAAAGGTTGTATCTTTCAAAATCCAATGGAAGATTATCAAAAGGTAACTTAGAATTACCCCATTATAAAAGTTATACCAACAATATCTATCCCATGAAAAATGCTTCACTCAAAGCCACTAAGATACTAGCAGTATTAGAATGATGAGAGGAAGAACTGCAGCCAAAATTGTCGTAGAACTATGCATGGATATACTATTGAAGATCACAGAAGAATAAGCATTTCATACTGGTTGAATTATTGTTTCTTTTGACACCCCATTTCCCCCAATGACACCAAGAAGAGTGTTTAGTATCAGAAACAAAACTACCTGCAAAATATGACAGAGGTCTTGAAACCATAGAGTCATTCTGAATAGCAGACTGAAGAGTTAAGACTCATGTTGAAGCCAGAAGAAAATTTGCCACCCCTCTCTCAACAAGAATAAAATTGTTTGAAAGAAAACTACATGCACGCATGATGACAGTAGACATAGCTTCCACACATCTTAGTATATTTCACTGATAACTCATGAAGGAAACCAGCTTAATCTCACTTATTGAGCAACACTTCTTCCTCTCTCCATATGAATTAACATTCAATGGTGATAAATAACCAATTGTTGAACCCATAGTGAACGTTCCCACAACTAAAAGGAAACCATTCTGTTTCAAAGCATCAACTGCCTGAGGAAAACCCACACCTTCAGAAATACAGAAGGAAAATGGGAAGCATAAAATTCCAAAAATAGTTGAGGATGATCCAATGAAAACCAATTTCCTCCAGGGGAAGCATGCCTCCAACATTTCATAATGCTCCAGTAGTTTGTATTGTTCCCCTCTTGCTTCTCCTCTATTTTTTTGATTTCATAAGTTCTTTTCATGCAGGTGAAAACTCTTGAGTTGGAAAAGGTATTCATGCAGCAAGATTTAGCTAGGCTAATGGAACTGACCAAAGAAGAGAAAGAAAATGAAAAAAATAACATTTTAAGAGGTGTGTTAATCTCTAATATCCTTACTATTGGATCATTTAAGGGTCAGTGCAAGCTAATGAGGGTCACTTTTGGCGCGTTAGATGCAATAGAAAACTGAAAAAGCAGGGATCCCTCAACTTACTTGGATTTTTTGAGCTACTTACGCAAAATATCTTGCATTGAGTAAAAAAGATGAAATGTAGGAAATTAAATCACGTTTCCGAATATATAAATTTTATGTATTGAAAATTTGCATAGCTATGTCAAGTTTCATTTTTCTTAACAGACACTTTTTATTTTTCAGGAAAATGATAAGGTATATGTTTTTGTGGGTAGAGCCTTTGAGGGCCTAAATGATGGAATCAAGCTACAAAAATCGGCATGCATGTAGAGAACACATAGCACTTGTGCGCCATTATTTTTCGAAAATTAAATTAGTAATTTTATAATTTTTTTATAATTTTGTAAGTGATCAAACCTCGAAAATAATACCTCTTTTGTGGGTAGAGCCTTTGAAGGTCTTAATGCAAAAATCTTAAAATGGGTTTTTCATAGAACGTGGAGGTTAGTGTCCTCTTGTGCACCATACAATTTTTTTTTTAAATGATCGAGAATTGAAAAAGTTATGGAAGAAACACTAACAGTGTGTTTCACGAGTTAAGGAAGTAGGACAGAAAAGAAATTGAAAGAAAATAGGAAAAATTAATATTTCAAAATAAAAGTTACATATTTGGAATCTGCAGAAAAAATGCTATTTGTGTCTAAGATTTCGTCAAAAATGACTGTGTGTAGCATACTGTAACGAGTGGCTAAGCACAGGCTTCTCCAGAAATTGGAAGAAATACCCAATTAGCTTTGGTTTTTCATTAACATAGCACAGGTTTGGAATTACCGAAGCAAACTCCAAAGCATACACATAGGATTATTGTTGACATGTGAGCAAGTGATTCGGCTTGGTTTAGGCTCTTAAAAACACGAGCGCGTTCTGTTTAAATTCAAAAAATATTGCCGCGCTTTTAGAATTTCATAACGCGCACGCGTTATATAACTACATAACGCGTACGCGTTATGTAGTTCCAAAACGCGCTCGCGTTATGTAAATCATAAAATATATGTTTAATACTTGAGAGAGGGGGGGGTGGGAAAGACTCAAGGGGATTTTTGGTTAATATTTGAGAAGGGGTGGGGAAGGGTCAAGGGAATCTATGGTTAATATTTAATAGGGATGAGAAAGGGTCAAGGGATTAGAAGGATGTTGGAAGCTTGAGTGGGGA